>JBAMYA010000005.1:11289467-11301598 GCA_037176975.1 Arrhamphus sclerolepis
AAGCAATATGCTACTGTTAAGCTTACCACACAAGACATTATTGAAATATAATGAAGCTATGTACAACTTTTTACAGGCAGGTAAGAAAGCATATATAAATCAGACAAAACTATATGCTGCTATTGAGGACGGAGGCCTCAGCCTTCCCCACATAGCCTGGTATCATTATGCTTTTTGCCTTAACACTTGTTGAAATTATTGATGACACCCGACCAAGCTCCAGCGTGGGTGTCTATAGAGAAGGACCTTATACATACCCCTACCCTATCCTTCATAACTAAAATGTATGATATGCTCCCCTGTCATAATCCAGTTCTCTCCTTCTCACAGGAGACATGGCAAACCTCACACAACATTTTTGGCTCGAATCCTAATTTTACAAATAAAACATCTTTGTGGCATAATATAAGCCTCAGGATTGGAAAACTTATTGGAAAGTTGGGAATTTTTACATCTGATTTATTTGATGGAGGCCAGCTTCTTCCTTTTGAACAAAGAAAGAAGAAGCGTGAGACACACAAAACCTCTGGGAGAGTGTCCTTTGGACAGATGAGAAGAAACTTTGAGCTGTTTGCCAAATCACATCAGGTCTACATGTTCACAGATGCAAACATGCATCCATTGTCTATACCCGTTAATTCCTGTGCAGGGTCACAAGGGTCTGCTGGAGCCCATCCCAGCAGATGCAGAAATGAAGCACACAAAGAAAAGAACACTGTAGCAACTGGGAAACATGGAGGTGGCTCCGTTTTGTTCTGGGGCTGCTTTGCTGCATCTGGAACAGTGTCTTGAATCCGTGTGGGGGACGATGAAATCTCCAGACTATGAAGGCATTCTGGAGCAAAATGTCCTGCCCAGTGTTAAGAGAGCAAATCCCCGTGGGCAGGTGCAGAACTATCATGGAGTGTTGCAGAAATCATTTGATTGCAGTGATTACCTCAAACAGTTGAAACGAAGTATTGAGGGTAACTACATTTTAGTCCCGGCCAGTTGCTTTTGTCTTTTGTTGAACCAAAATTCAAAAGCAATGTCCAATTTTCAACTGTTTTTTGTACCACTTTTGTCAGTTTATTTCTGTGACCATTGTGGGTTTTTTCTTCGTTTTTTTTATACACATTCTCTGACATGCAAAAATGTGTGGAAATCCCCCCCCAAAAGAAATCGAAGATCTCCTGGCAAGCAGAAATGCATAAATCAAAGACAACTCACAGTTCTTATTTTTAATTAGATTGTTTAATGTTAATTCCATGCTGTGTTTCAGTTAACAATACAGATTCCCTGTCTGTGGCTCCAGTCAGATATCCAGTAGTACAAATCAACTCCAAGTTACACAAAATAAAGCAAAACCAAAAGAGCAACAAAGGAAACTGCAAAAGAAAGAAAAAAAAAATCTCTGAACCTAGAGGAGCTTTTGTAAAAAGCAGGAGCGAGGCAGCAAAAATTAGCATGTTCATTCATGCAAGCACTGACCACGATTTTAGGGCTCTCCGTCGAGGTGTGGGGCCAGACTGAGGCTTGTCTTTTACACAATTGCGAAATCTCCCAAGTTTTCTTTATTTTTTAAATTAAAACCACCAGCTACAGATAAATGAGCCTTCAGAGCTTAAACGTGTGCACATTACAGTATTTCAGCACAAAATACAGTCCAAGGACAACTATAAGATATAACATAATTACTAAAATGTAAAAGTTAAGCATTTCTTTGCCCCACATGGATATCACACATTTTGCCAACTTCTTCTTGAAAAACTAACAAAAAGGGCACCTATTGTTTTCCAAACTGCCCATAAAAAGGTCAAATAATCTGCATGACATTTCACTATAAACTGAGATAAAATAGCTCCCAAATCTATTATTTAACATTATCAGTAATAAAAGTTAATTTTTGTAATTACATTAAGAAAGAAAATCTCAATACATCCAGCAACTGATACAAATATTTGAGGGGGGGGAAGCAAAAACAAAACAAAACAAACAAAAAAAAAAATTACAATAGTGACAACTGCTTGTACCAGGACAAAAAACAGCAAACAATCCAGGGACCTTTTCCTTTATCACTGTCTTGCTAACATTGTATTTCCTGTCTCAAGTGGTAATTATTTGAACAATGTAAGGACTAATATAAAAATAAAAAAGAGAAAAAATTAACTTGTTAACTCCATGTCCCGGTCGGGTCTTGGAACGGCAGAGGTGAAGAAAAGGAAACAGTGGGTGTGGTGGGGAGGGAAGTGACTTGCAGAAATAAGGATGAAGGGATGATGGGACGAAGGTGGAGGGATGAGGAGTTTAAGGAGAGGGTCTCAAGTTGTTGGCTGTTGGTGGCATAGTCTCACTGGGCCTCGTCCTCAACATCTTGCAGTGCCTCTTTGTTCTGTTCTTCACCTGCTGGACAGAAAAACAGCTGTTAGAAGGGGTTCAAAAACTAAAATGTGCATCTTTATGATGAGTGGGTGGCAAGCAAGTGTACAAGTGTGCGTACAAGCCAAATAACTCAAAGTAGGTGAAACCTTGGGGACTTAAAGCATGTGCTTTGTTACCACTGGGTCCCACTGGGCCAAGAAGTGCAGCAGTCCAGTCCAGTTGTGCCTTACCAGCTTTTGTAAAATCATAGTCGCTCTAATCAGTGAGGAAGGTCTCCCCAGGTACTGGGTAGTGCACTTAAGTAGAGCTGCAAATATCAAATATTTTTGTAATTGAGTATTCTGTTGATTCTTTGATTGATTAATTGAGTAATTGGATAAACTGTACTTTTGTGTTTTTAAACTATATCATATGCAAGATAATGAGTGCTTGTCAGAGAAATGTGCAAGAGAGAGAATTTGTCTTAGAGCACCTGTGTGCAATACATGTGCAAGCCTTTAAAAGAGCAAATGGTGGAGGGAGAGATGAATTACATGATTGTGATTTTGTTGTATTTGCTCTCTTGCTACTTATTATGCCTCGTCACTATCAACTCATGAAACAAATAATTACAAACACTGTACTTTCTAACAAGTGCTAGTGTTGCCTCAGTTTATTTTATTTGTCCTTAAATTACTTTTGCATCAACTTTAAAGATGCATAATGTATCAAAAAACATTTTTTCTTTTTTTTATTCAAATCTTATCTGTATGATTTAATGTTAAGTGTGAATAAATAGTTTTGAAATGGTTTTCCTTTATTCGACTTGACAGGCATACGTTAATGCAGCTAGTATAAATCACACTAAACCACATGAAGGAGTCTGTCCATTCTGGGTTGAAAGCTCTGTTTTCACTGTCCACTTTTCTCCTCTCAGAGTGCCAGGAGTACTTGCTTTTCTCTGCCTGTCTCTTACTTTTTCCGCCTTTCGCTCACTCACTTCTCCATCTTTTCTGCCTATTATCTTTTTGCCTCAAATATTTTTTGTATCAGCAAGACACTTAAGAAGTTGAAGCACCCCAGAATCAACCTTCAGCTAAGGATAAGTGCCAAGAAGTATACTGTGGAGTTTAACCAAAGCTGATCCACACAGCAGATTGATCTAGCAGGAAGTCAGAATGAGAAATGGCGTAGAGAATCTGGTTGAATAAAGCAAACTTTGACTTGTACATTGCCATCAGGTTAACCTGTGCAGGTCATAGGTAAACAACTCAGAGGGTTTCAGATTAGACTTCAGCCACAGGCCATGAGTGGTTCCTATTAGTTTTGGTTCTTTGCGATCTCAAAACCTTCGAAGAAACTCATAATCTTTCATATCCAACTGAACAGGCGGCGCTTGGAAGCACTTAATTTCTGCATTTCTGAAACGCTCCCAGTGGGACCAGAGGCTGTGTTGAGAACAGAGCACAAAAGTGGGGGAGCAGGTATGGGGCACTTTCATTTCTGCTGAGATCCAGGGGTCCAAGTTTTTTTCTTCCTTTTTTTTTTTTAAAAAGTCATTTCTTTCATTGGGACAATCACTTTTGGAGTAAAGGTCTTAAGTGTTATACTATGTCAGGTACTGGACACATGAATTTCTCCCTGGGGATGAATAGAGTATTTATCTATCTAAATGAACATCAAAGGTATCAGAAATTGTTGCTTTTCAGTGCAAATACATTACTGCATTAGAACAACATATTCTATAACAACAGTAAGGAACATTTCTTAAAAAATAAATAAATATCTAAGTGGTTTTGTAGGTCAACAGGTTGAGGTGAAGTTGGTAAACTGCAATGTCAAAAATAAATTTGACTTCAAAAGCATCATCTGGGCAAAACTCTCTTTTTTCTATTTTAAAGGACTATTTTAAATGGACAATTACATTTTAAAGGACTATTTTAAATGGACAATTACATTACAAAAACATTTGGGATGTCTGAATAAAAAGAAGTAAAATACAAATAATAATGTACAAGTTAAAGCAACTCTGATACTTGGGAGCAAAAACTATTCACAGGTTCTGCTCACTTTCACAAAAGGAAAAATATGCAAATATAAAAAGAAAAAAGAGAAACTGGGGGAAAGTAAAGTTAGATTCAACCAGCAACTAACATGAAGATCTGAAAAAATAAAAGTCCTCTGCATGCCAGCTCTTCATTTGTGTCTGGTGTGGTGAGAGGGTTTCAAGCAGTCTGAATACAAACCGTGAAAACAGAGTAGAAAGTCAGACCAAAAAAAAAAAAAAACAAAGCAAAACAAACTGGAGTGTAACTTTAGACTTCACATGCATTTACACCTGATAATTTAAACTTGACATTCTGATTTCATTGCACTTCACAAACAGTATTTATAGCCTTTTATCAAACACAGACAGGGAAAGGCACAGGTGAGCAACACTTACAAAATACAGTTAACATGGGAAAGAGTTTAATTCCTTTAGGACTCTAGAGCAGAGGGAATGAGAGAAAAGCAAGAGAGATATGTTGGTATAAAACAAGTTTGGCAAGTGTTGCAGTGAACGGAGGAAACACTAAATCAACAGGTGTCTATGATTTTTTTTTTCCTGCCTTTATACTTTATCCAAACTGCATTTTATTTAACGTAAAAAGCTAACATGCAATTTTAGGGTACAGAGATGGTCAACTGTTCTGCAGCCACGATGAAACCTGAATCCCATCCCTGTCTCCCTGTCCAGTCCAGGGGGATTGTCCTCGATGGCAAGTCTCTGCAATGTTGCAGAGACTTGCCAATTAAGACAGGTCCACAACATCCAGAGCCTTAAGGACCTCGATATGGACTTTGTCCATCCCCTGAGCCCCGTCACTGTAGAGCTGTTTAACTCCCTCAGTGACCTCAGCCCCAGTAATGGGTGAGCCCACCGTAGAGTCCCCAGACTCAGCCTGCTCTGTGGAACACACGTTGGTGGGATTTAGAAGATCCTTGAAATGTGTTCCTTCCAGTGCCTATGAAAAAAATCAAGGGCACCCCACTGTACACAAGTGTTAGTGAAGCGCTGCTTTCTGAGCTGTCTGACGATTTGCCAGAATCCTATCTGGGTTGATCAAAATCACTTTCCATAGCGTCACCAAAGTCCTCCCATGCAGCCCTCAAACTGCACTCTCACCATTTTCTCTATAGGTGCAAAAGGGTATTAAAAAGTAAAGACGGGGTAAAGTATTTTCAGCAACACAGTAAAGAAACAACTATTAAATGAAGGCATTGTTTTTTCTTTAAAATATTTAATATGTAGTTTACTATTTTGTAGTATACAACATTGAAAATAATTCAGTTTAGGGCTGTGAAGCCCCCTGAATTCTTCAGCCCTTGAATTGATTGCAGGAAAGCAGGTGATATTAGTTGCTGGGAGGAGGAGGGATGACTAAGCTAGTTTTAGTTCAGCCAGATGTACTTGTAGACAGAAATACAGACCGCAATGAGCCAAATCTATAACTGGACATGAGCACCAAGACTGAGGGCTTAAAAGTTTATGTTTGATTTTATACTCGTCCTTGCCCATAATGAACAAACTCAAACAGAATCCACTGACAAATTTCTATAACTGGATATTCCTGCTTAGGACATGCAACATTAACATTAAGGACATTAACCTTTGCAGCCTTTAAGGGTGGCTTTATGTTCTTACAGAAAAAAAAAACTGAGTATGAGTAACCAGCAATATTTTTGTAAAAGGTATATGCATGATAAACAAAATCAAATGCCATTCCTGGCAACTCATGTCACTACTACCCATGATGCACTGCAAAAAACAAACAAACTAGAGAACTACAATTACAAAGAAAAGCAATCCTGAATCTTTTCAACACTGATGCGGCTAATCTTACTCTAATGAGCTGACTCATCCCAACCTCTTGTAAATGGTATGGTGTTTATGCAAAACTGAAAAACAGAAGTAGACCAAGAAAAAAGTCAAAATGGCAGACTTTTCTATTGCTATTTTTTTTGGACTTGTTATCTCAATAATTAAATGTATGAAGACGGCTAAAAACGAAATGTTTTACAACAAATAACAGTATTCCACTCAAGACATTATTGTAACAAAAAGAATCAAGTACGTCCAGGGTTCTCCCCAGTTTTTGAGACCACAGTGCCATCCCTGCCATATGCTTTCCTCTTTTTGTTCTTTTGCTATTTAAATTTTCTACAAATAACTGTGTAAACTGCAACATTAACAATTTAGGAATGTGCTAAAGTTCTAAATAAAGATAACCACAAAAAATAAACAGAACAACAAAAGCTAAAGAAATAATATTTTAAATAACTATATGGAAAAACTATATAAATATATAAACAAGCATTAAAAATGCTGACAAAAATGGCCAAAAACACCATACTGTATATCAGTGGAAAGCTGCTCTTCTCAGCTTTCAAAATTCGTCGGAATGATGACTGCGTAAACAGTCGAACAGTTACAGTAATCTGAAAAATGCATGTCATTTCCTGTCGCTGGCAACAGCTCTGGTTTATTCTTCACTTAAACCAGTGACTGGAGTGAAGCTCAGAAAAACCACGTCAGTCCTCGGTTCAGCAACTGGGTGTGCCAGCAGAGCCGAGTCCATATCAGAGTCAGCTTGCTGGCTGACTCACCCGGTTGCTGGCTCCGTAGTATTTCGGCTACGCCACTGTCCATACTCACTCATGCCATTTGAACTTAGCGTTAGCAGCTAGATGACTCAGATAAACCGTGTTAGTGGAGACGTTGGACTTCTGATTCAGTAGGAAGATTTGGATCATTATCCTGAGTAAATGAAGAATCGGCCAGTTCTACCAGCGCCTCCATAACGGTGAGTGGGCGGAGAGACGGGAACAGAGGGTATGAGTTAACAAAAGTCGCATGGAAGTAGATCGGTGCTTAAAATGAGTAGGAAAAAAATTTACATGATGGTCTATTGACGGTGGGGCTGTGCCACCATCCAAATGAGTCACAGAGAGTGCAGAAATCAATGGTGGACAGTGGCGCCACACAACTTGTCGTTTTATGTTGGGGAGAACCTTGTTATCACAGTATTAGTACATGATATGAGCCACTGCCTTCTTTTCCTTTCAGCTGTTCCCCTCAAGGGTCGCCACAGCAAATCATCCGTCTCCATCTAACCCTGTCCTGTCCTCTCACACCAACTAAACATCATGTCCTCTCTCACTACATCCATAAATCTCCTCTTTGGTCTTCCTCTAGACCTTCTGCCTGGCAGTTCCAGTCTCATTGTCCTTTTACCAATATATATTCACTATCCCTCTGGTTCATGTCCAAACCATCTCAGTCTGGCCACTCTGACTCTCTCCCCAGGAATGTACTCATTCTACTAGTACCCTCACTCATACTACCTCCAACTCTATGAGCCTAAGGTTTATAAAATAAAATTATGTAGAAGAAATGGAAGATGCGGTTAGTTGGTCAGTGTTATAAGCTAATTCTAGAGCAGAGCAGTGAGCAAAAGGGAACTTTCTAAATACCATCATACAAAAACATTTGACTGGTTGGATGACAAGGATGTTATAGAGGTCTGAGTCTCTTACCCTCTCCCTGCATATCTGAAGTCCATAGTGTCAGGTTGTCACGTAACAACTGCATGATAAGTGTGGAGTCCTTGTAGCTTTCTTCACTCAGTGTGTCCAGTTCTGCAATGGCGTCATCGAATGCAGCCTTTGCCAACCTGAGCAAACACACACCAGCTCATTTCATACTAATATTTATGTTCAACATTTAAAGCAAATAAATTAATGGATGTATTTTAAGTCGAAGTATGCCAAGAAATATAAAACACAATATGTAAAGATATTCCACATCATCAGTGTATTAGTGCAGAGCATCTATGTGGCCCAGTTGTTTTTTTGACATATCATTTCTATCAATATGAATATACAGCACAAGCTTTAAAAGAATGGGTTAAAAAATAAATAAAGTAAAATCACATTGTTTATGCTGTTGCATTATCTAATTCATGGGCTGATCTTCAACTTAAAGGCATGCCATGATGTGGGAGTGTGCTGATAACAAACAGTTAAATTTGGCCACTTGTGACTGTAGACTAGACTTTAAATGAGCAGTCCTAGAAGTTTAATCAAGAGAATCAACCTGATTTGCAATGGCATACTAGATCAGCATTGTTTTGAGGAGACAATAACCTGCAGGCACGATCAGGTGAGTTGAGTATCTCATAGTAAAAGACGGAGAAGTTGAGGGCAAGTCCGAGGCGGATGGGGTGTGTAGGTGGCAGCTCTGACATGGCAAGATCAGTTGCAGTTTTATAGGCCACAAGACTGTTCTCTGCTGCCTCCTTTCTGTTGTTGCCGGTGGCAAACTCTGCCAAGTACCTGTGGTAGTCACCCTTCCTGGAAGTGGGAAACACAAATGGGGACACAAAATTAACTTTTGGAAGTGTATACCGAAACCGGAATTGATTTGCTGTTATGCGATGGTCTTTATGCAACCAGCTGATACATGACATCACTTGCTGAAATATAAGCCTGTTAAGCTACATATTTGGAAATATATAAAATTGATTTCATTCATTTTTTTTTTACATTTCAAACACAGAAATTACATTGCAATTGAGGCTAAGCACTGGTAAATTGTGCTATTTTAACATTCTAGGTGGCAGTAATGTGTTTGGGGTTCTATTGTAGCCTGGGCCTCACCAGCCTCTTGAACTTTTGCTCTGCAAGAGTCTGCTGAGGACCAGGCTAGCTTTATCGTAGAGACACGCAATAAAGAAAAAAAAACAAGCAATATAAATCATTTAATGTAATTTCTACCCTCAAACAACTGTGGTGTACGACTGCGATGCTACAAATTGTCGAGCACAAAGCTCCAAAGAAAAGCAGCTACACGTCTATCCCTCCATGGCTGACATGATGTGGGTAAAGTGACAGAGATTTTTCTCTATAGAGGTGAAAGACACTGATTCAGCATGAGAGGAAGGATTTAATAGGGGAGAATGTTGACATGCTGAACCTCATAAGAACCTCCAGACACTTATGACATAAATCAAATGTGTGTCCCAAACTGAATTTTGTTTACTCATATAAGAAGTTGGGAAGCCATTTGACTAATCCTAAAAATGGTGGTACCACACAAGGAATGTATTATTATTATTTTTTTTTTATTAAAGATGAACCATAGAGGAACATTACTAGTGATCTGCTTGAGGTTGCCTAAAAAGCAATGCCTATAAGGGTAAATGACTCTATGATAATAGAATAATGGCTTTAATTTCCATACATGCGAGTGCTTTGGGAACAATGCATATACTTTTCCAAATGAAAAAAATGTAGGAAAACATATCACATTTGCTATTATTTTAAAGAAAGTTAAGGAAAAATATTTTAGGCTGATCAAGAAAATAGCAGGAAAGTCAGTCATTCTGTGAAAAAAAGTGTCAAAAAACAAAACAGATTCCCTTTATTTAAGGACAAAGGCAACAAAGGTACGTGCTGATTGTGGTGCATTTCTCTGAAAAGCTGAATAAAATGGGTCGGTCCAGACACTGTTCAGAAGAGCATCGTACTTTGATTAAAAAGTTGACTGGAGAGGGGAAAACACATAAAGAAGTGTTGAAAATAACAGGCTACTGTGCTAAAACCATCTCAAATGCTTTGAAATAGCCAACCAAAACCACAATGATGTGGAAGAACAGAAAACTACCAATCAAATGGATCGAAGAAAAACTGAAATGGCAAAGGCTCAGGCAATGATCAGCTCCAACACTGAATTCAAGCCACGGTACAAAAACAGCAAAGCATGGTTGGGCAAGATTTATAATGATATGGAGATGTTTATCATACAATGGTAACAGGCCTATTACACACAGATCAAAAAGAACAGTATTATGGAGTGACCAGCCCAGTCCCTGGACCTCATTCCAAAAGAAAACCAGTGTTTCAGAGAAAAAACCAAGAAACTGAAAAGAATTGTGGAATGTAGCCCATTTATCCTGGACTGGAATACGTGTTCACAGGTGCCAGATGTTGGTTGACTCCGTGCAACACAGATGTGAAGCAGTTCTCAGACAGCGTGGTTATACAACTAAATTCGTCCACAGGAAAGTTAAATCTTCAAGCATTTCTCAGTTTATACATTAAATGTGTGAGTTTGTAAAGAAAAAAGAAGACACTGCTATTTTTTCTAATATTCATTTTCTTCACTTTCTGTAAAATAAATACTAACAAATTTGAAAAAAAATTTCTTCATAAATTGTTTGGAATACAAATGCAATTCCCAAAAAGATGGGACAGTAAAATGTAAATAAAAACAGAATTCAATGATTTGCAAAACTCAGAAACCCATATTTTATTCCCAATATAACATAAATAACATATCAGATGTTGAAACTGGGACATTTTACCATTTTGTGGCAGATTTGATCTCATTTTGACTTTGATGGCAGCAGCATATCTCTAAAAAGTTGGAGCAACTTTATTATTCCCCCCTGGTAAATAATAAAATGGGCCTCAGTGTGTGATTTCTGTAGACCATCTACAAATCTATGGCAGCAAACTTATGTCGGATTACTAAGGAACGTGCTTTGACCTGAGGGAATAACCACATGCAAATCCTTCCTAGTTTTCAAACTAGGGGACTGGGCTGTGAATGTACAAGCATGCATACTTTAACAGTCCTCAGACTTATCTAAACAATTTAAAATAAATATTAAATAAAGAACAATCTTTTATACAGTATGTACACTTTAGATTACGTTTTCCAGTTATCCCACTTAACGACACTTAAGAGCCACCCAAGTCTCAAATTAGTTGTGGCATTCAAAAACCCAGTTGCCTCATTTTTAAGTTATTGATCCAGGAAGTCTAAAATCTGCATCGAAAAAAAGTTGCAGGATACTGAAGAACTTCAGTTGTGACAGCATGTTATTGCCAGTTTTGTGTAACCGACATCATATATTGATGTGTGCATGCACCTGATATGACACAAACCACGATGCAACGTCAGCATATGACTGGCTCAGAACCAGATACTCTGGAGTCTAATGAACTGGGCTGTTGTCATGGTCACACCCTAAAAACGACAATTAAAGTGGCTGCCCAGCCGTTCTTCAGTGCACTTTTAATTATAAATTTATTTTAGTCTGTTGAAAGGGCATGAGAACACAAAAGGAAAGGGAAAAAGAGAGGAAAAGGAAAAGTGGAAGCATAATGGGGGGCTGAAGAGAAAGCACATTAATAAGTACCATATTGTTAGCTCATTTAAGTGTAGTTTTGTTTGCTCTTTGTTTATTGTATTTTACAGAAAATAAAATCGATTTCTTCTAAAAGTACTTCTAAAATAACTGAGATTTGTGAGTACCAAAGAGGATAATTAATCCAGTTTAAAGGAGAAAGCGCTTACATTTTATTGTAGAAGACCTTAGACTCTCCCATAACTGCAGAGGGGAGTAGGTGCCTTTCCAGTGCATCCAGAATGTCACCACAGATAGACTTCAGCTCCTTCTCAACCTGCCAGCAAACAAACCTTTAAGTCAGAAACATTTTGATCATTTATTAATGAAGCCCCCCCCCACCCGAAAAAAAAAAAAGAAAAGAAAAAAAGATAATAGTTAGGGGGGGCTTCATTTGTGATTACAAATAACAGTCAGGGTCCAAATATATTTATTCTTCCACCCATGTTAACAAGAGTTCATGTGGTAAGGCTGGGCAATGTGACTTAAAGTCAATATCACTATCAACTGAACAACTTACCTTGATTACAATTAGGGAGTGATTGTTTTGTATGGTTT
>JBAMYA010000005.1:11306201-11320097 GCA_037176975.1 Arrhamphus sclerolepis
ATATATATATATATACATATATTTATGTGAAACACCTTACAACAAATCTGTTTTGTTTTTTGTTTTTTTTAAACTGACATGTGAGCTGGAGAAAGAAAGAGCATCCAGCTGTAACTCACTTGTGAGGTTACTCCACACTAAAAGCCAAATACTGGATCTGTGGTGGCATCTTTGGCAATACTGTCTAGCAGTGAGACAAAAGCACATTGAGCCTAGCGTGCCTCCTCGTCCCACTCCTGGCTCAGCTGGACTTCTGGCTTCACAGAGACCAGAGGAAATGGTCCTGTTCACAAACACAAACTATTTCCTTCCCCCATGACCTGCTCCGTGGGAGCCCCGTTCTCACTTCCGGACAGTTTAACAGTCCAGCCACACTGCGCAGCCAGCACATCTTAATGGGCAGTTTTCATGTTATGGAACCCTATTAGATTCAAATCTGGGAGCAAGTTCAAGTGATCCTGAATTAATAGGATCCATGGACAAAGCTAAATTAGTAACCATTATGAACCAACTTTAAGCAGCTTAATCTATTATGTCACAGTGCAGACCATGCAAAAGACAAATAAAATGACCAGATTATGAATACAACCGAGACCCAGCTGAGCCATGATTCATTTTCCTTTAGCTTAAAAAAAATAAAAATAATAAATAGCAAAATGGGGAAAGAAAGTCGAAGAATATGAACACAAGTTTAAAGGGAATGTGGAGAATTGAGAAATACATATATGCACATTTACCTCTAAAGCCAGAGCTGTCTTGTCATAGGCATTAGGCACCCTCTTCTGTATGGCCCTGGCATAGACAGGTCCATTCTGGAGATTTGGTAGAGGTGTGGGCTGAGCATACTGGCTGGGGTCTCCCAGAAGTGGAGCACCGGGCTGTGCTGCAGAGCCATCAGAGTTCCCATGCATTGCCATTCCCCCTGGCGGTCCACCTGGCACGCCAGGCCCCGTCACTGAACTTGGAGACGCTGGTCTGTACTTCTCCACATATGGCACAGGAATCATACCTGTTCGGCCCTCAGAGTTCTGGGCGTTCCACCACTGCTCTTCTGGCTTCTCAAGAACTCGAAGAATATCTCCCTTCCTAAACGGGAGATCCTCCTCATCGTTACCAGGGAAATCAAACAGCGCTCTGACATATTCATCCTCCAGGCGTGGTGGGGGGCCACCACCGAGGCTGACGCTCATGCAGGGGGGATGCTTGGACTTATTAATGGGTTCTATCAAGGTGGTGGTATCCAAGTAGTGGATTTTATAGAACTCAAGCAGAGCAGGAAGAGCATCAAATTCCTGATCACCAATACGGAACCTTGGTAGGGCCAAACCTGGTCAAAATGGGGGAAGGAAGGAACAGAATGTCAGAAACAAAATGTAACAAAAACACTCACCACATGCTCTAATATTTTCATATTTGTAAACTAAGGACACCAGCTAAGGCTATTCATGAAACCTCGAATGAGGTGGTGATTTCCAGAATGAGCAGGGAACTGTTATTACACATATTTCCCAAACGTTAATTTGTTCCCACCAATGAAAGATCTGACACGCACAAAAAAAAAAGGAAATATACGTCATACATTTCTTCAATTCCAAGAAAAGAAAGTTCAGTTGCAGTCAATGCAACAAGCAAGTTTTTTTTTTTTCTTGTTTTTTTTTCTTAAACATCTGCAACACGTGATACATACTAGATACATGTGGTTCATTTCAAACAGCTCTAGACTTCAGCTGGCGTGGATACGTCATTATTTTCAATCTCGCACCGTTTTAAAAAAAATAAAAAGTCAACCATTTCATGGTTGATCAAAACGACGTGATACAAAAGGTGAAGGAAAAAAAGGAGATCAAAGTAACATACATATATACATGTGTATGTATATATGCATGTGTATACACACACACACACACACACAAATGTACATACACACATATATATATATACATACACACGTACATGCATACATATATATATGTGGTAAAGTGGTTACGCCAAAGTAAAGCATGCCTTGCTGTCTGGCCTGCTCAAACCCCCATACTGGAGATTGGAAAAGACACTATTGCGCATCATCTTTGGTGCAAGTCATGCAAGAATGGTCACACATCTGCACCACTGTGTATCCAGCCTCTCCACGCCCCCCCTTGTATTCTTACCTGGACCGGATTGTCGATTGTTGCTGATACTGTTAATTATGTAATGTGAGACTTTGGAGTTCTCTGATACCGAGAGCACGTAGTCACCGGGGCTGGTGATGGAGTCCCGGACCAGAAACACGCCGTGCCTCTGCCCCTGCAACAGAGATACAGCCTCCTGCCTGCTCAGTCGACCCCAGTACCAACTGCCACGGTCCTCCGCGTCAAAATTTCCGGCCATGATAAACCACTCCAAAGCCGAGGCTTCAACGGGCCTTTCCTGCTCTCCCTCCCGTTATCCACAAGCAAAGCCTTCAACTCATACAAAAACTTTAGCGCCTAGAGCACGTTTAGTAAACAGGCGACATCCGCAGCTGGCCGTTCGGGCATCAATTCGCCGATCCAGCGGGTAAGTTACGTAATAGAAACGTATCTTACTTTGCTCTTGGTCAGAAATTAAACCCAGCAATCATATAACGCCTTCCAAAGACAAAACTACAGCCTCAAAGCAGCCACTGATGACAACTAACTTCAAAAACTGAAATGGCGGATACGGGAAAACAAAAAGGGCCCCACTCACCGGATATGACGTACGAACGCTGTACACGCACGAGAGTCGGGTAAAAGAAAATATGGCGGCGTCAATACTTCAAATTTCATCTACTGCTTTAAAACCTCACATTTACCTTAAACAGTTAAAATTGATCAAAACAATGTTATAAACCTCAGTATGACCATGGAGGTATTTACAATATATAAAATAGCACACTGGCAAGTTTAAATCTCCCCTAAAAACTAAAGATTGTGAGACAGAGCGATCACTGTATGGTTTAGCAACAGTCAGTAAATTAGTCTGTATTTACTGTGTGGGTTTAGATAAACAATTACCAATTAGTATAGTGAGTGATTAAATCTTTAGAAGAATGGGGGCTGAATGCAGCTGATTTCAACCCCATGAATTGTACCTTAAAGCTGAAGTGGTTATTGAGCCTTGTCAGACGGTTTGATAGTATTTGCTTTGACCTTCCAACCAAAATTTTTTGCTTTTTGGAGGTGTGGAATTCTTACTAAAATGTGATTTCAAAATCAATAAACTTTTTTAGATTTCACCAACAGGTCCTCCATTTCTGGAAATTTAAACATAATTTCTCTCTGTACATCAATCTCAAATGACAGATAGGCTACATATTAATGAGAAAGAGGTCTTTTATTTAAAAGAATGGCCAGACAGAGGAATTTGGTCTATTCAACATTTAATGGATGACCAAGCCAATATTTGCGTTCAAAGAATTCAGAAATAGGCCCAACTAAATTAAACTGCACCCAGAAAGAATATTATAATGTTGTTAATGCCATGCCACAAGCTCTTATAGCTACTTTCAAAGGACATTTATTCTATGAGTCAAGTTACTATGAGTCTCTTTTTATATGATAAATGTGGGGGAAAAAAATATTTTTATTTCTAAAACATTTACTATATATAAAACTATGGACAAGTATCTAGTCACATGGTCCATATGTTTGTACCATAGACTGTACATAAATAGATCTAAGCCTGTAACTTTAAATAGTAAACATAACGTGTTAGTTGCAATTTGCATCATGGCTATTCAGCAACTGCTATTTTAAAATCATCATAGACTGTTTTTGACATACATGAGACCAGAGGCCTTGAGCAAAATCAAGAAGCTGAGAGTTATCCATGATGAATTGATCCTCCAGTCGCTGTCAGCGGGATGGGATAAATCACCATGGAGATATATTATGTTCAGCTAGCCTGTTCTTGACCACATAACAAGCAGGACTCCTGAATCCTGACACTCTGATTGGAAATAAATGTAATTTACAGTTCTTCGTGATCTTCTGTGTGTACATTTCCTTATTTTCTTTAGCCTAAATTAAACTTTTACTGACAAATTATAACTCTTCATTATGGTCATTGTTATATTCAGTCAATTTAGGCTATAATTATAAAAGTGTTGGACTTTAGGAATTCATTCATCCTGAATGATTGTTTGGATGAAGCAGCTCTCTTTTGAAGGGCTTTTTAACAGCAGTGTTTCAGGGCAGGTCAGACCCCCTCTTTAGTGATAGTATTCTACTTTGACTAGAGTAGGTCTAGGTCTTTATGTAAATTTAATTTAATTAATCAAGAAACTATAAAAGATAGAACAAAAATGAACAAAGCCGTAATGTGGAAGGGATAAGAAAATTCCGTTGTTAAGGTATTAAAATTTAATTAATTTTCAAGGATTTAAGGATGTTTTTCAATGCCATATTTTTTTAAAACTAAGATTTATTAATCTTAGTTTAATAATCAAGAATTTGAGAATATGAAAGTATATTGCTACAATGCTTATAAATAGGAAGAGATAGCTGTGAAGTTGTTGGAGAAGGCGTGGGTTTTAATAAGTTTATACTTTTACCCATTCCTTTGAACGTTTATTATTTATTGTATTTTTTTCATGCTTTATATATATTTTTATTGTAATCTATAACGTTCAATAAACTTTGAAAAGGAATGAAATGAATGAAATAATGTTAAGTCAGTTTAAGAAGTTGAAGTTCGTTATTTAGAATTGTAGTCAGGGTATTTCCCATAGACTGAGTGAATTAACATCAAACAGCATTTCCACGTGTTTGTGGTCAAATATTTCCACCAAACAACACATAGTGTATTTTCCTTTTATGAAAAATTTAAAACATTTTCAAAAAAACAAAAACAAAAACAAAACAACAACAACAAAAAAAACATCTCAGTCCACAAGAGAAAAAGTAGAGTTAGAAGTTCTGGATATGGTATTTTGAATAGATTATGAATAAATTAACAATAGGCCTATACAGTATTTCCACATTCTTGAGGTCACATTTCTCCATCAAACTACATGTAACTGTTTGATGAAGAAATTATTTGCACATATTCAATGAAAAAACATCATACCAGTATACCAGAGAAAAGTAGTTTCTTCATTGCTTTTGTAAAATGTACATATAGTATCCAAATACCATTTATACGTCTTCATTAAAAACAGTTTCACTGGATAGCATTAGGAATTAATTTAAATGAGTTCCTCCTTAGTTCATTGGCCACTAGATGGCAGTAGTTTAACATTCTCAATCATGTTTGACAAAAAAAGAAACGTTTTCAACACAATGTTCCTGACGTTCTTGTTGGTTGCTTCGTTGCTTATGGAGGCACAATCACAGTCTGCCCATTGTAGACTGTGACTGTCCCTTCATAAGCAACAAAGCATCCAACCACATCTTTGAAAATTTTAAATTGGAAATATTTTTGTCGCTGCCATCTACTGGTCATTAAAGTAAAGGAGGTGTTTTTAGATTAATTCCTAATTGTTCAATGTTTTTTTTAAATGAAGTATAAATGGAATTTGGATTCTAAATGAACATTTTGCGAAAAGCAGTGAAACTTTACTTTTATTTTGTATACTGATATGATTTTTTTTACACTGAAAATGTGTAATATTTAATTTCCTTAACAAGTAGACTATTGTTTGATGGAGAAATGTGACCTCAAGAATGTGGAATGTGATTAAATTGGATATGAAATCTATCTGGCATTGCATTGACAAACTTCGTTAAAACTTCAATCATTAATTTAATTTAAATATTTTAACAATGGACATTTACACACACACACACACACACACACACAGAGAGTGGAATACACATAAAACAGATGCAAAATACCGATATATAACACAGTAATATTGATGCAGTGCAAAATTATGGTCATATTACAAATTATTTTGTATTGCCTGAATGACCCAATCTCCCTGAGCTTTAAAACAGGTGTGGGGGGCTACTAACAGTGTATGGCTAGATGACCTGAGTTTTTAAAAATAAAGAAATTGCTATATTGAATCAAAAATATCTGATATGCTTGACCCCGCAAAAACTCTCAAACTTAGCATCTCTGAAATCAACTGATAACCAATGAAGAGATTATAAAACTGGAATCATGTAAACATCTCTATTTGACCAATGAAGATCCTTGCAGCATTCTGCACACTCTGAAAGTGGTTGATGGCTAGTATGTTGATACAAATAAAAAGTGCAATACAATAATGTAAATGAGAAGAAATAAAAGCACGAGTTACTATCTTCAGTTTGATGTTTGTCTGTAGGCTTCTTAGTTTTGAAATATTCCTTTAGTGTGTAATAGTCTTATACACCTCTAGTCTTATTGTTTTAATGACATCTGTATGTTCTTCCTGTCTCTGCAAGATACAAGCAGAAAATCCCAGAAACTGTGTCTTTTAAACTTAGAATAGATAGAATCTAATCAATATTATTACAAACATCTGTATGGGATAGTCTTCTTTGAAGTAATTAAATCTGTGATTGGTTCAGAGGGAGGTCATGCTGACCTGGTATGGTGTTGGATGCAACACTGATCAGTTTCCATTCAACTGTATTGCATTGTAACGCATCCTTTCTTCCTTTCTGGTATTGGTTCTTGATGCGGTGTTTATATTGTCCTGAGTATGTAGGTTTGCTGTGCACTTTGATGCTTGGGCCTCTTCATTGTGGACAGCAAAAACCAAAAAAGGCAGCTTGTTTTTTTTTGTTTTCTTTTGCAGTCGCTGGAGAAGCTGATGTATTGCTCTCTAAGTTGCTGTGCTTTGAGGCTTTTACTCTGAGCTTGGATTTTAGCCCAGGTACCATCCACATGTCCAGTGGCTTGCTGTTGTTTACTGAGCGGGCTGACCTGAGCACTCTTCTTTCAACCTCTTTGGTAGAGACTGGTGACAACGGGTGAAACTAGAGAACACAACATATCTATTTTGGTCACATCCATCATATCATATAAGAGGTGAAGCATCCATATTACCGACTGTGGAAATCAGCTTGTTTTCTTTAGGTGTTTGGTATGTTAGACCTACAACAAACAAAAAGGTTCTGTCATCTCCTTGTTGCATGCAGTCATTCATCACTGAATATAAATCTATGGTCTGTGACAGCTTCTGTTACTGTTACCCAGTTTTTCTGGTAATAGTTTTTCCGTACATAAATCCTATTACCTTCAACATATTTCTTACATTTCTGTTACACAGACTCCTGCTTTGCATTTGATTTTTTTAATTTTCCCTGTACCAGAAATCTTGACCTGATTTAAACTTTTATGTGAAAAGGAAAAGCTTTTTATCACTGGTTATTTTCTATTGCCTTGTAAAGCCAGCGCATCGGTACATGATGTGCTAAAATGACTTCATACAAGATAATTCTATACCTCCATAAATATTATTAAGTGTTATTCCATAAAAGGTGATGTCAACAAACCTCTTTTTGCATATGAAAAGACAGGCAGGATATATAATTTATTGGTTAGATTCATGATAAAACAGCAAATCATGACATTTTACAATCCATCTTCATAATCCATCATTTTTACATCTACATCCATCATAAGAGTATCCTTTTAAAACAATCTGTTGAGGAAACTGGTAAGATTGCAGATAGCATGAGGAATATTAAAGCCGTGGTAGGGAAATATGAAGTAGAAAGAATTATGGACTAAGAAAAAAATGGCAAAATATGATGGCAACAAGTCAAATGAAAGGATAAAGCAATATCTCAGAATCATTTGTTATTTTTACATTTGATTAAATACACTTTCTGTATCAAAATCCCAAATCCGTTCATATGGATTCAACTTTGATTTCCAGGGAGCAGTAGGCTACAAACAGACACAGAAGAAAGGATATCACTGAATAGGCATACAACCAACCATGAGAAACAAAGCATGTGACATTTGCAGAGTAACTACCAGAGTAGTATCAACAAAAAAACTCTCCAAAATGTTGTGCAGTTGGGCAGGAATGCTGGTGATTGACTGTTGTCGGTTTTGCAGCAAAAACTTGTTGATCCAATGTAGTATTAGCAGCGCTGCAGTCACCTAGGCTGTGAAATATTGGGTCTTTGATGGTCTTCTCATTGCATAAAGCTGAGCTTGCCTTGCTCTGCGATTGGTTTGAAAGATTTTGCACTGGTGGAAATGGCTGTGTACAGGAAAAGTACAGTACCAGACATATTTCACAAGAGAGAAGTTTCAGGAACTGAATGGGTACAGCAGGCCAGGCTACCAATAGTCTGGTGACTTCCACAGGGTGAAACCTGCCTCTCTGATGAAAGCCAAGATCCCCCAGGCCCCCCAAAACCCTGAACAGGAGTCAGCAGATATAACATTCATCCATCTAAACCATCTTCTAGAAATGATTTAATAGAAGGAAGTCACTGAGGGAACCCTTCCTCTACTGTCTGTGACTGTTTAAAGGGATTAAAGCTCTTTGTTAAACTGATTTGGCAGACACAACGGAATTCTATATTATTGTAAAGGGAAAGTTGCTGAAATTGTGTTGACATTAAGAAATGATGGAATGGATGGAAAGCTTTCAAAAGACATGCCTGTGACCACACAATTATGGTTGTGATGAAAAAATACCATAAAAAATAAGAATAGATTAATGAAAGTGACCTCAAAGTGACCTTATAAGGCTTTACTTAAAAAACAAACAGAAACAGTTCATTTCAGAAAAAAGAGATAAAATGGTACAAAAGGAACTTTGCCTGTTTCATATTTCTTTTTCTTTTTTTATCGCAGGTAAATTTTTTTTCTTAGTTTTTCTGTGTGCATGTTTTTCTGTCCTGTCCACTTCCCAACATGTTTAGGCAGATCTGCACTGAGTTTTTTCACCTCTACTGTCCCACTGCATCGTGCATACGAACATGGAAGATTGAAACAAAGTGAAGACTTGATCAGCTGTTAGTTGCCATGGTACAGTTATAATGAACTGGTTGGATTTGGATTGAATTGGACAGTATTTAATTGCACTTGCACAAACTTTCTCAGTAACGTGTCCTGAAATGACTTGTATTGTTAAATAGTCTTTTTATTGTTTACTTAAATAAAATAATTTAATTGAACTTAAAATGTTGCCGTTTTGGGTATCAATGCAAGACTGAGGTTAGAGTTGAGAAACAATGCCAAAGTTACTGGGATGGAATTTTTGTTGTTTCTTTTAGTAGAGTTCTCAGTGCTCTCTCTTATTTTTCATTCGTCAAAAATACCTAATTTCTGGTTGCCACTGAATCTTACAGTTGCATCTGATTTTTTTCTACTTTACTATTCATATTGAAGCATTCGGTTTCTGTTCTTTAGAGCTGCAAGACCACATGGCGGTATCATTTATTTTCTCAGACTTATTTACATTAACGATTTAGATCTATATAATTATATAATATATAATTTAATGTCCTCTCAGAGTAACAGCTCTATTTAGATCCCAGGAGCACCATCAGAGATCTATGTCTATGAGAGCACAGTCCTGGGAACAGCAATAATACTGCGCAGAACCCTCAAGCTCCCAGGTCTCTGGTAGAGAACCCGAGTTTGAAGAGGGCAACCATCCACAGAAGGTGAGGGTGGAGTTTTTATATATAGTACAATTCATTTGTTAAAGCTTTCCAACAGACTACATGTGACACAGAAAAAAGCACAACTTGGCGCAAGCTTCAAGGATACATTGCACAACAATATTTTGTTTATAACTTGTCAGATGACATATCTGAATGTAATTATAACAGTGGATTTTATATATGAACATAGCATTCTATACATGTGATTCACTTTAATGTACAGTAACAAGGATTACACATGACCTGGATTATGAGGAAAAAAAGCTACTAAATATTTTATATTTGCTTCAGGCCACGTGGCATTGAGGTTAGTACATCCATCCACCGTAAACTGACACTATTACTGTTTTCTTACTCTGTTGTCTAACAATCATCAGACCTAATGCTGATTCATGCTATCAGTTGTTGAAGAGACTAATTTCACCTCCAGCATCCCACTCCTCCTCAAAGACATTGAATCTATCCTTACACAACAACTGATTTCTCCAAATGGCTTAACTTTTGATTCCTGATCATCTTTTGTAACAGCTGGCTACCTGTCAGTTCAGTATGTGGGAGGGATTTCCACTTTTGGTATTTGGAAAAATCCTTTCTCAAAAGGTTTAAAGGCGCTTACTAGTTTGTGTTTATGTCTGGTATTTTCTAATCTTATAGCTAAGCTTTAGCTCTCATGACACATTTTAAACCAGTAACCAGAAGTGTTACAGGCACATTTAGGTATTATCAAGATTAAAAGAATAAAGGATGTTTTCAAAGATCAACATTCTATTCATAAAAGCTTCATTTAATATTAAAAACTTGTCAGTTTTGCACATCCTCAGTCACAGCTTTGATAAAATGCACTTCTTGCTGGAGAATGGCCTCTTGAGAGATCAGCAGTCATTCTGTCAGTATCTGAAGGCTCTGGTAGGTGGCTGGTCACAAATTGCATCACTGAAAGTGTTTTCAAGTGCCATGGTGATAACATGCAACACTGCAGCCTTTTTACCCAATTTCCTTTTTTTTTTTTTTACCTCCTTCCTTACGGGACTAGAGACAGGAAGGGAAACACAAGCAGAGCAGGGAGCAGCACTCAGGTTAAAAGGTCTGATCGGTCAATCGAGTAGTCCTTCTCTACTCTCATTGGATCAGCTGCTTCAGAGGAGTGCTGTGAATGGCTGGAGCAGGACAGAAGAGACGAACAGCTCTGTGTGTCGTCATCATCGTCCGCCATAACTGCCCTTCTCATTTGGTTTGTCTGTCTTCTCTGTGCCTCTTTCTCTTCCTCTTCTTCCCTCCTCCTTCTCCTCCTCCTCTCCGCTGTTCTTGTCTGCTCTCCTACTGTCCACATGCTCTCCTCCTCATCCTCCTTCCCCTGCACCTCCCTGTCAAAGTCCAGCAGCTCCTCCATCATTTCCTCTATCTCTGTCTCCCCCTCCAGCTCTTCCTCCACCTCTGACCGGAGCTCACCCATGCTCACAGTCTGGTTGGTATCATCAGTCTCCTCTTCTTCCCCAAGACACCGAACTTTTTCAGGTGGGTCGCTGGCCTGGCTTTCTCCAAACTCCAGGATGGTGGGCAGGTTACCCTGCTTGGGACAGCGCTTCCTTAGGCTGACCAGAAAGGGCTGCGGCAGGGAAAAGATGTCCACATTGTTTCCCAGGTCTATCCATGTCACACATGGGAAGCTGTTTGGATCCTACAAAATAAAATATTCACATATTAACAATAGCAACACACTCAGCATCTTCATTTTTTCTCATTTTGAGAAAAGTGCAAAGCCATATTCTGCACAGACTAAAAAAGCATGGCTGAGGAAGAAGAGGGTGAAGGCTCTAGACTGACCTGTCTGTAATGACCCTTCCAAGATAGAAAATGTGAAGAGAATTTTAAAAAGAAAAACAAAACCTGTTCTTTGGTATATATAAAATTTTTTGGTTATTTGTTGGAAGAGAAAGTATTTCTGGACTGAGTTAGATAAAGTGATGGAGAGCATTTCTAGGGGTGCGGTAGTGATGTTTGGAGGAGACTTTAATGGTCATTTAGGTGAAGGGAATAGATGAGATGATGAGGTAATGGAATGGTATGGTGTTAAAAAGAGGAACTTAGAGGGACAAATGGCAGTAGACTTTGTAAAAATGATGAAAAGGGCTGTGGTGAATACAAAATTCAAGAAAACGGAGGAGCACAGGATGACATATAAGAGTGGCAGAATGCACTGATAGTTTGAGCAGATTCTTTGAAAATGAAAATGTTATGTGAAAGAGACTGCATGGCAGGATAGGATAATCAGATGAATAATGTGTTAACTTTATGTCATATTTCAAAATGCAAGAGTCAATTTTTAGTAAGTGTGAAGGGAATAGACACGCCTAATGTCTTATTTACCAGGTACTTTAACGATACCTGGGGCCTCCAAGGACATATAAAGTCTCTGCAACAAAAAATATGTTATCTGAAACACATTCAGGAACAAAACACTATATTTCATACTTATAACACATGGATACTATTATTGAATTACTGAAAATTATAGTTGACTTTCAGACCTTCAGGGCATCGGTTAGCTCCTTCAGAATTGCTCTGGTCAGTCTGTTTCCATTCAGTGCCAGGGTCTCTAGGTGTGGCAATGTAGCCAGTGTGGGAAGGAGCAGTAGGAAAGCCTCATCTGTCAGCTCAGTAAAACCCAGTTCCAGGCTGATCACAGTAAATGCATGACGGTGTAGGTGTGCACACAGTCGCTCCATGTCCCGAGGCGTCAAAGGGATGCCGGAGAGATCCAGTGTGCCGCTGGATAGAGGGGCCGACAATACTGCCTTCAGACTGGAGACAAAGGTATGAGAAACATTTTAAAGCCGATGTTTCAGAGCTCATTAAATTACCACAGCATCGTATTATTGCTCAGCAGTAATCATATTAATCATGACTCAATCCATTTCAGAGAAGGCATAATTGTATATATTGTAAGAACATCACATACAATGCAGATGCAGCTGTAACTATACAAAAACTGGCTTTACCGTCTCCAAGTCCTAGTTTCTGATAATGGGCCCAAGTTTTAGCTGAGTTTCAAATGTCCAACTCTGACTCACGAACGTAGCTTATATTCAGATTATCAGAAATAATCTATATGTGCAAAAAGACTCCCTTGTTGTCCAATGCTGTATAGCCAAAAGCACTTCAATAGTCTGATTTTATAGTATTCTTTTTTTTACCACAATAAAATCTGTACACTTCATTGGCCCAAGTGGTTATAGAGGGAGAATAAATGAATGGATGAAAGAATGAATGAATCTAAGACATACAGGACAGAGGCCCTTGAGAACTCAAGGATTGTTTATTTTATGATATGTCAAATGTTTTCCATTGGTGAAAGGTCTGAACTGCAGGCAGGCCATTTCAGCTCCCAAACTCTTCTCTTGTGAAACCATGTTGTTGTGATGGATGCAGTATGTGGTTTAGTAATGTCTTGCTGAAATATGCAAGGCCTTCCCTAAAAGAGACATTATCTGGATGGGAGCATACGTTGCTCTAAAACCTCTATGTTCTCTTTAGCATTGACGGAGTCTTTCCAGATGTGAAAGCTGTCCCTACCATTGATACCAATGCAATCACACATGGAGGCTTTTGTACTGTTAGTTGACAACTAGTTGGATGATCCCTCTCCTCTTTAGTCCACAAAACACAGTACCAATGGTTTTTAAAATTTTTTTTGAATCATCTGACCACACAATTTTCCAAAAAATGGCTCTGTTACCTCCTGTACAACAATGTTTACAGAGGTTGTAAACTTCTAGGTTTCTGTCTCTTGACAATGACAAGAGATGTAACGGACTCCAGTACAATTGTGTTTGTGTGCTTTATCAAATCATCTGCCATTAGGATCTGTTCCTATGCAGAGTCCCATTTGAAACAATCACTGCAGCCTCTTATTACACTAATTAGGCTAATTTCAACCAGCAAAGGAAGAAGAAAAGAGTGTGGTAATGCAGAAGGAAATGAGGAAAAAATTGTAATGGCATCACTATTGCTGTACCTCACTCATGTACTTTTCCAAATGGCTTAATCTTGGGTCCTTGTCAGATGGTTTGCAAACCATCTATCCATCTAACCATTGCTGTTTCAATACTAATCACAAAACAAGTTGATCAGGCTTAAGAAATATCAAGACTGGGCTTAGGAGGTTACATGCACAGCCCTTATAAATATATGAGATTGTGCTTTTCTGAGAATGTTTAGTCAGTGGTTTTATTTTGTTATTTTGTAGGGAGGGGAAGGGGGCGGGAAAAGTGTGTGAACGACAGCAGCTTGTTGTTTTTTGTTTTGTTTTTGTTTTTGTGTGCGCTTCTTT
>JBAMYA010000005.1:11320197-11337882 GCA_037176975.1 Arrhamphus sclerolepis
CTCAAGCGCCTAGAGATGACTTGTTGTAAATAGGCGCTATATAAATAAATTGAATTGAATTGAATTGAATTGAATTGTTCTAATGTTTGTTTAGGGCTAAATTTAGCCAGAAGGGCTGAGTGCTTTTTTCACCATCGTTGAACGTTTGTGTTTGTTGATGTTCTGAGGAGCAGATGAAGCTGTTACACTGACTCTGGAGAAAAACTGCAGTTTTGATCTTCAGTAGGCCTACAATTTAGGATCTTTTAGTAAATGGGAGATGTTTTAACAGTACAAACTATAAACCAGTAAACATTCACCAGAGGGGGCTGAGAGAGCTTCCATTCACCCTGTAATGAGCCATTTAACCATCAAAGTAACGAGAAGGAGATCAGCAGAAGGAGGTAAAGAAACTGCAACTGTTTGACTCGAGATGTTATTTTAAAAACACAACACACTGGATTAGATATCAAACATTAGATACATGTAACGTTTTACTGAATGATGCATTACATGCACCATCACACTGTTTAAATGTGTAAACACCTGGAAAATAAATAGTAAATCATCTGGGCAGTCTAATGTTGTCTACTGTAAAAACAACTTTTATTTTAATTGTACTGTATACAATTTGAAAAACGAAAATAAACCCCTCAGCTCATCTTTAAATTTACCCCCATGTTGTCCTTAAAAGTTCTACAAAAGCTGGTTTCTGGCAAGAAATTTCACTTTTACAAAAAAGGAAGTTAGTGGTTAAACCCATAATTTTTTAAATATAAAATAAAAATAATCATGATTTTAGGACAAGCTGAAATTATACAAAATTTTCAGTTGTACCATCTGTAATTTTGTTTCAAAAAGTGGATATTTTCCAACCAAAAATGGTAATTTTAAGTTAATTAGTTTTCTTTTG
This sequence comes from Arrhamphus sclerolepis, assembly GCA_037176975.1. Classification (NCBI taxonomy): domain Eukaryota; kingdom Metazoa; phylum Chordata; class Actinopteri; order Beloniformes; family Hemiramphidae; genus Arrhamphus; species Arrhamphus sclerolepis. The sequence continues at coordinate 11,321,090 of JBAMYA010000005.1, forward strand.
TTTTATAAAAAAAGGATCCTTTCACATTTGTAAAATTTATGAGAAAAATACATATTTGTACAAAAACCTCAGTTTTATTTAAAAAAAAAAAGGCCGAATTTTGTTCAATTTTTGGTTTTAGGACAAAAAGTTAAAATGATAGAAATCCTTGCAATTTTATGATGTGATTTTATGTCAAAATAATACAAAATGTTATTTTCCAACTAAAAATTGTAATTTTAAGCTAAAAATGCTAAATTTTGACATTTGTGATTGTATGATGAGCCTCTTGATTGTTGAAAAAAATAGTCAAAATAGTCAAAATTTGAAGTTTTACTACAAATTTTGTATGTTTTTACAAAAACATTATTTTTAAATTTGCAATTTTATGAGAAAACCTGTTTTATGGTTTGAAAAATGTCAAATTTTGTCAAAGTTATGATTTTATGACAAAAATGTGATTTTAGGACAAAAAGTAGAAAATTGTAGAAAATCTGCAATTTTACGACTCGTAATTTTATGGAACTGAAACTGAAATCTGTAATTTTAAGTTAAAAATTCAAAATTTGGTTACATTTGTGATTCTATAATGGAGTTTTTGCAAAATTTCAAATTTTACTATAAAAAGTCATTTTTTTTAAACAAAGGGATGTTTTTTTACATTTGCATTTATGAGAAAACTTTATATTAATTTTATTTATTTAATTTAAAAAAATCTTGTGAAATTTTTGATTTTATGATACAAAAAGGTGATTTTAGGACGCTGTAATCATAGAAAATTTTAAATTTTCCGACTTGCAATTTTATGTCAAAATGCTGCAAAAACCTGAGATTTTCCAACAAATATCAGAATTTTAAAATGAAAACTTTGTGACGTTGCGTATCTGCCTGTTAGCTGTAGCCTGCTGTTACACACGGTTATTTGAGCTCATTTATTCTCAAATTCTGTTGAAAAAACAGCAAGTCTTGGATTTCATCTGCTTTGTCGCTCTGAAAACACCTTAGTGGTTTGAGAAGCAAGTTCTTCCTCCTACGGCATCTGTCCAGATGTGTCTGATCTATCAGATTATTGGTCGGCTACTATCCACAAGACGTCCTACTTATATCGGCAGCAACCAGACTCAAGCAGGGATGGCCGGCCACGCTGGAATATTGAACAGTGTGTAATAAATCATTTTGTCTCTGACCTCTAGGTGTGGTGCTTAAATAAAAGCAATCTCATTACGACAGTACAAGTTAGTGATAAATTTTAATGATTCATAGTCTTGGAAATGACTTGGATGTAAAGTCAGGAACATCTTATCAGCGAGAAATATTGACACTTTCTTTCACGCAGCTGCTTTAGTTTGCATTTTCAGCAGCACAGCTGGGAGAGCGACTGCCGTGCAGTCCATAAATACTGTACAAAAATAAAAGCTTCCTTCGACATAAAGCTTTGTCAGATGACATATACAGTGTGCACATCTAGGTGCTGAGATAATATTAAATAGAATAAATTATGGTGCAGTTCGTGTACGTAAAAGCTAATAATTCATATTCACAGGAAAATAAAAAAAGAAACACACTGAAGCATCAAGAGAAGGCGTAAATGTGTTCCACAGCGTCCACTGCTGTGAGCAGCTCTGACTCACAGCTGCACCACACGCTGAAGTTCTGCTCCTTCTCCAAGAACGGAGGCAGCAGTTCCATCTGACAGCCCTGAAGTGTAAATACGCCTTCTTGTATCACTCAGACGGACGTCAAGCGTCTCTCTTCACCCACATGTCCCGGGTTTTTCTTTTTTTTGTTTGATTTTTTATAGATGGCAGGACTCTGGCCACTAGATGGAGCTCTCTCCATCTCCAGTTTCAGGGCTCAGTTTAAGTGCAGCTCATGGGGCCTCTCCGGCGGGGCCTAGAGGCGACACGTCTGGTATTTACTGTGCGAGGAGGGGGCCAGCTCGTAGAACAGGACGTAGGCGCTGCTGCTGCGGACCTGACTGGCGGAGATGGGGCTCACCCTGTACGGGACAAAAAGTACAGCCATGTTGTCCATGAACACACACCGAGACCTTTACATGCATCCTTATATAAATATGGGCACATGCTCAGACATGACACGATCATTTTAAAACCAGCAGGTGAAGCCCTGTGTGCAGGTACAGTCATGTCCAACAGTCAGAACCAGACTTTCCATCCTGGTTTTAGTGCAGAAACAATGAAAATCCTCTGACTGGTAGCAGCTTTGAGTTTCAGTTTGCTTCTCTGAAGCATTCGGTTGACACAACACAAAGGTGGAAAGACGTAAGCAGTAGTTGGAAAGGGTTATATAACCACCTCCAAACGATTCTGAGGTCAGCGTTCTCCAGTGAAAGAATTATTTACATGTGAAAGTAAGACGGGGCCTTTCGTCCCAGGAGTGGACAGCAAATTCACCTCAAGGTCGAACCATGAAAAGCTCAGAGCAACATGTTATATTTACAATAACCCCCAAAACTACAACCCAGAGCCTACAGGCCTGAGCATGCTAGATCTTATAAGCCATGAGAGCATCCGTGAATGCCCCGGGTTGATGATGTGCAGCTACAGACGACCTGGACACTCTCCAGGATGAAGAACATTCTAGAGGTATTTGATCGCTTGACCGGTTGCATCACCAGATCTGCACCAGAAATGAGGTTTTGTACCGATCTGGTTCAAGTCTTGAGCTGAAATGCTGAGGCAGGCTCTGACGCCATCTCGTAAACGAGAATGGACCAAAAGGATACATTCGATTAAGAACAAAGGGGGGCAGGGGAACTAAGTTTTGCACCTGACTGTAGAGGCAGGTTGTTTTCCAGACAGAAAACTGACCTGCACGGCTTCCACCCAGACTGCTGAGTCACTAAGTAACTGGATGAAGAGAGATTTGATACCTGGCGTCATTGTAGCTGTACCACTCCTCCAGGGCCGGGTTCCTGCAGTACGCCGTGTAATGGCCCCCCAGGGTGTTTCCGGTGTGGTTGGACACCGCATACAGGTTATACACAGGATGCTCTGCTGGGAAGACGCCACACAAAAGGTCAGCGGGCGGCCGCGTTGGCTCTCGCTCATGCGACCTCCTCTCTGGGTCAGTACTCACCACCCCCGTCGGCCGAGAACTCCCGCATGTCGAGATCTTTGAGAGGAAAGTTGACAAAGGTGGAGAGTTTGCCGGCTCTCATGTTGGAGTCTGAGAAGCGCTTCAGGTCTGAGGGGAAACCTGAGTTAAGGAACAACAATCTGTGCTGCTGGTCAAATAACAAACAAAAAACCCTACGTAGAGCTGGACATCACCTCCAATCAATATCAGGATTTGCTGAAACACAGGGAGATTTTTCTGAAAAAACAGTTCTCATCTTTACTTTTCAAAGACGCCAAACGAAGCGCATTAATATTGACTGTAAATGGTTATTAAATGAATATTTCAAAGGAACCGAAATACTTAAAACTACTGCAATATAATACTAAAATAGAATAATGGACCTATAAATGAGAGCACAAGACTTTAATCTTTGTTTTCAGGCTGAAGAAGCTAAAAAAATGATACTTTTTTAGCAAAAAATACACCAACTCCATATTATTTATCACAAGAAAATTAGATGAGAGCGAATTTTTAAGGTAAATGTCAGATTAAAATGTCACGGACCAGAGGGGGAAGCAGAATTTATCATGGTGCTTTAACTGCTCCAAAACAGTCACAGGCCAATTAATTCATTAACAAAAACAACAAAAATCCAACACCGATGCCTCCACTCGCCCCAGAAATGTGAGGAAAGGATACGAAGAACAAGAATCTGAGGGAACTTCTGGATGCTGAACCTCTTGGTGCATTTTCTCCTGGCCTTGCATTTGTTGCAGGTCTGAAACAGAAACAGATGAAGTGTAGGCGGTGAGATGCTGCTTTTGTAATCTGTGAATTACATCATCTTTGTGAAAGGAAAGTGAAACACGTGAAGCCTCTTACCGGTCTCTCTTCCCCGTCCAGCACGTCTTCTTTTGTGAAGAGTCTCAGGCAGTCTCTGAGAGTCACCTCGCCGGAGTTTTTCTGTGGGGGCACAGAGAGCATCATCCTGTCATTTAACAGGAACGTCCCTGCACGCCAGCTCCACAAACATCCTCACAGATCCGTTCGTGGCGTCTTCTTACCTGTGCGATGGGTATGGACAGGTCCCAGAATGGATCGAAGACGGTGGAGCGGAAGCCACAAACGGTGCAGGTCAGAGAGCTCTTCAGCTGTCCCACGAAGAGGTCTGCAACCAGGACGAAAAATGACACTCAGCATGCTTTTATTCTCCATTCAAAAGCAGACGTAATTCCACTTTGACTTCCGGGGAGCAGCATCAACGCTTGGTTGCCCCTGCCCCATTGTGATTGGCCCGGTACGTTGAGTACCAGTGGAAATAACGGCAGCAGTGAATGGGAGGCCAACTGGGACCATTTCACAGCAGAGGGGTGAACTGTTGAGACTTAAAAGTCACTTACCGACAACTTTACTGTCCTCTCTCTCCAAGTACACGTTCCACATCCGTCTCCCTTTTTCCTCATCCCTGAGAGGGAAATAAAACATTCATTTTAATCCAACGCAGGTCCCTCAAACATCGAAATTAAAAGTTCAGGAGCAGCTGAAAAGGAAAATCCTGCAGCTTTTGTTGGCACTGAGACGTGTCAGAGTCTCGCCAGGTTACAGGTTACAGGTAAGCCACCGGGAACCAAAGTGAGAAGTGGCAGATGCGTTGACTTACGAGAGGTGGTCAAAGTCCTCCACGGACAGCTTGGGGCGAATCGTCACTCTGTTCACTTCATTGTGGAGGCCGTCCAATAAGAAACGCAGAAACTCCTGGGCGTCCTGCTGACTGCAAGAGGGAGGAATTTTTCCACAATTACTTGTCAAATACGGTCAAGTAAAAATGAAGGAACACCGTATAAAAGAGGAAATCTACAAAGCAAAACAAAAAAAACATTCCAGACAGCTGCTAATGTTCCCTGGAGTGGAGACAGGTTCACGGTCAACCTCCAAACATCCCAGGAGCTACTGGACATCTCAGACTCTACAGGCCTCAGCTGCCAACTTCAATGTTCAAGTTCATGGCAACACATTTGGAAAAATCTCCACAATCACTGCTGGTCTGGCAGCAACACTTCCATCTGAACAAACCATAGACTGGACTGGACAGATGAGACCAAAGTGGAGATGTTTGCCCACAATGCACTGCACCACAGCAAAGTCTAACGGCACAAAGAGCTCGAGCCCTCTGCAGAGCACAGCGGTGGACTTGTTACAACGCTCTAATATGTCTTTTTTTTACGGGAAGACTTACGTGCAGCCAACAAATTTTGGAGCAAATCTCTGGATCTGGCTTCTGAAGTCAGAGGGGCTGATGGCCTCCATGTTCACAGATGTCCACAGACTCTGAGTCAACTTTGCAAACTCTGAAAAAGTCGTAGAAGAAGACAGAGGATTAAAAAAAAAACAGGTGACAAGTGAACGTCATCAATTATTGCTTGTTCACCTTGAGTCACTGAATGTGGAAGTAACTTTCATTTATACAGGAAATAATGACCCCTTATGACACAAAAACTGCTCGTGTTGAAGAAACCTCTAAAGCCCTAAAACCCACAGGACCCAAAGGACTACAGGACACCCCAGATATCCAAAATCATCACATTAGCCAGAGGTAGCAGGTTTTTCTAGATCGTACGGGCACAACCCTTCAGGGGTTGGTCCTACCTTCCATGAGAGCCGCGTTGGTCCTGCAGTTGTTGTTGAGGTCTGTGCGGTGAACGTTTCTCAGGCAGTAGTCTCTCAGCTCTGAGGTGTTGCTCAGACACTGTAGGATGGAGTTCATGAAACACTGAAAAAACAGAGCAAATTAAAAAAGATTATTAAAAAAACGCAACGAATCACAGAGGATCCAGACTAAAATTGTTGCTTTTGGTCGGAGATTTCAAGAAGCAACTCGTACCGTGTTTCCCAGGTTCCTCAAACCCACCAATCCCTGAGGACTCTTGTTCTGCTACAAAACAAGAAGAAGAAGACATTGGAGAGGAATGAGCTACTCCAGAAGTCATGAAGAGGATGGTTAAACAAAAAGGAGGAGTAGGACTAACAGAGGGTTTCAGGTGGAAGTGGGACTGCATCAAGAATATAATTAATACGTAGACGACGACAATAATTCAACAACAATATATAATGAAATATAACATTTTTCAGTCACAATGATATCAGTCACAGTTCAAAGCTGTAGTCCAGACGTAACTTGGAACGTTTTTATAGAATATGTATAAGGCTATAAGTAACTTATGTGACCCACAAACGCAGAAAAACATTTTAATGTCAGTTTTACTGACGACTCATGTACACAAGTAAAATAAATTGCTGCAAAGTGACCACAAGATGCTGGTGGATGGTACCAATCAGAACACTGAAACTGACCAATCAGAGAAACTTTTGGATTGTTGAGGGTGAAGGGGAGGTTGGGGGCAAACCTCCCCGCTTTTGTGTTCACAGTAAATGTATAAATCAGCTCAGCGCTCTGCAGTTAAAGCTGAAGTTTCCTCCTAAAAGCGGCTGCAGATATTTACTGTCGGTGACGTTCGGTGAAGAAACCACCGTCTGACTAAACATCCCAGGACTGCGTGACGCTCATTCAGTTAAATCCATGCAGCCACTCCTCCCAGCGCTCTGAAAACATGACACCCTGTCATGACCTGCAGCGGTCACACGGCTGCGACGGTACACCAGCATGTGACGGACACTCGAGAGGGAATCTGCAGGGACACAACGTTGACGTCACGCTGTTTATGTGAAGTTTCACATCACTGACGAGTCACGGATCAGCTGCTTCAGTCCTGGACAAACCTGGCGCCTCTGCTGGTGCCGCGTTACTCGTCTCTTGCTTGTTGCTACGTGGACTACTTCTGAGTGAAAGCTGTCACTTATGTGCTCTTAGTCACTGTACATTTGGACGCTTTGATCTGAAGTGATGGACGACTGAACATACTGAAAGGTCAAACACGCTGCTGTGAAGGAGCATCTCTGCAGCCCAGATACTGAACTGCTGGCTGCAGGTTTCTGTCCACGTAGTCTCATAAAGACGTTCCCTTTATTACCTGCTGACGCTGCACATGACATCATCAGACCAGCTGTTGCCAGGCAACCGACCAAACCCCTGAGTGCGTTCATAGAGATTTCAACCACACCTCCCTGTCTTCAACAGTTTGTCCAGGGATGTTCGTTTCTTTCAAATCCATTATTTCTCCTTATTAATATTTCGTATGTCCTCTGATATACGATCACTCCTGAATAATAGCTCCCTCAGAACTTTGACACGATGCAAACAGTAAGGTAACGTTTATTTATTTAGCACTTTCCCCAGACAGCAGTCACAGGGTGCTTCACAGTAAAATAGGAACAATAAAATAGAATAAAATGCTAATATATTAATTAAAAATAACATAAAATGTAAAACATAAAATGCCCAAGACAGGAAAAATCATGTAAATTGTAAGACTTGCCACTTATCTCTGCAATCTCAACAACCTTCTTTTTTTTGAACAGCAAGTCTCTGATTGGCTTCTTATGATTACGTTGTAGCGTGGCGTCAAAAACACCATAAACTTACTAACACGCCGACTTTTGTGTTGTAAGAAGCAGCAAATAAATAAATGATAATGTAAAACCAGCTGAGATTTCAGTCTGCCAGTCTGACACGATGTCCGAACAAAATTTAGAATTTTGACCTTAAAAAAGACGCCCCCTGGTGGTGTTCAGCAATATGCCTGGAGGGTGGCATTTTTATTTTATTTTATATACTTTATTGATCCCACAGGGGGAAATTCCTCCTCTGCATGTTAAAATGTCCAACTTTACAGCAGAGATAAACAGATTTCACATCCAAACTGTCCAAATGTATGTGTAATTGGAGGTATGACTGTCGTCGTTGTGAAACTGGATTTGAGTTTTAGCTCTCCTCACACATAAAAACGAGCCTCGACGCTGATTATTCAGTTCCCAGAAGCGCTGACGTCTCAACAAGCGTGAACAGACTTGTGATCTGTGACTGAATGAGGGAACGTAGTGACAGAGTAACACGATGAGTAGGACCGGGTCGGGGGCGACACGCATCGACGCCTCTGCTGACGGCTGACGGGCTTCATGTGGGAACAACGGCGTGGAGGCTGCAACACACTGATGCCAGCGTAAACAAGCGTACACACAAACTGCTGCTCTCTCTCTTTTTTACAATTCCTGTCTTTGTTCTTGTTAATGCAACTGTATCACTCAGATGTCTTTTTTTTTCTTCTCTTAGTTGTGGTTTTTGTTCCTCGTGATAGTCACCATGCAGCTCCAGAAAGTTACAAACTCCCCCCAAAATAGAACTGTGACAAAAAGCCTTTCGGCGGGCCTCTTGGCTCAAATCCGCTTCCTTTTTCCTTCGACTTCTCTGCAGCAGCTGAAGGTGGCCATATGGTGCGAGCCCCAGTCTGCTGCGCCGCTGACCAGCGGGGCCCGGTACACACTCAGCAGGCGCCTCCTGATTTAAAAAAGGTGCGTCCAAAACCCGAGGAGGCCAAGTGTTCGGTTAATCTTTTCTGCTCTCCGCTGGCTGGCAGCACTTCAAAGAGCCGGAGAACGTAATGTCCTGAACCTGCATGCCGCTCAAGGCCACATAAGATTAGACTGAAGGAGGCAGTGCCATGCCATGCCATGCCATGCCATGCCATGCCATGCCATGCCATGCCATGCCATGCCATGCCATGCCACTCCTTAACAAGCAGAGCAGACTCAGGTGTTAGGAATCAAAGCAGCACCCTCATGCTTGAAAGTCAGGCTTTAACTTTGATTTTGGTATTTGTGTTTCTGTACGCTCCAACTACAAAGGGTGACAAGCAGTTCATGACAGGTTTCTGTTGACTGAGTCATTTTATTTTGGCCAAAATATGAAAATCTGCTTCAGCTTTTGCTGAAGTCAAACAAGCGATTCTACTACAGCTTTGAACTGTGCTATAGTGGATGTAAAAACACAGCAGAAAGACTTAATTAAATGTAGACGCAGTAGCAACGCGACCCTGGGAGTGTGTGGGCTGCTCACCCGTGACCCGAGGCCAACACCTCGGACCCACATGCAGGCAAATATGTGCTGACTGTGGGCTGATTCGTGTACTAACAAAACGACCTGAGCACATGATAAGCTGTACTTCCTTGGACACATTCCTTATCAGCAGCTCGCCTTCCTATTACACAACCACCACCACACTGGAATTGTCCTTTCGATGCAGGCATGTGTGGTTGTCAACACCTCCACCACGTTCCTGCCTGTAGTGTGTGTGTTTACAGTTCAGTAATTCTCCACTGAAGGACCTAAAGGTCATATTTAACTGTCCACAGGACTTCATTCTCAGAAGATCTCTCCTCAAAACTGCCCTTTAGTCGGTTTGCATGACTTCAGAGAGATTTTACTGTGTCATGTGATGGTTTATTTGGCCCTCCTCATGCACATATCCATTTTATTTATCATATATTGTTTCATTTTCATGCATAGTGTGTTTTTGAGTTTTGCTTTTGCTCTGCATGTTGGGCTGGATTTGAAAAGCACTGCACTAAAAAAAAAAAAAAAAAAAAGCTGAATTGCACCGAAACTTGATTGCTTCGCGTTTCATCAGCAGATATCGTGTCTTATCTGTGCAGAAATGTCCAAAACGGTTCCACGTTTGCAACTTCAAATAACCTGAAGTACAAACTCACACAAACGGAGATCAAATTTTCAGTCCAAATGTATCATTTTCATTTTACTTATAGTTATATATTGTGATATCACAACATATCATTGTTCTTCACGTAATATGAGAACTAATTGCATAATTGGCGCAATACAGAGTGAAGTGAAACTGAACTGACTTGACCTTTGCAAGTTGTTGGCTTCAAATGCAGCATTTACAGTCATGATATTTTGTCTTTTTTTTTTTTTTTTTGACATTTTCACTATTAAATGCCATTAAATGCAGAGTTTTGAAATCATTTCGTAGCACTTCACAGTGAAATATTCTTTGTGACAAATATGTCATTTCATTTTTATGCAGTATATAATAATTTATTACATAACATTTTTTAACTGAACTGAATAATTCAGAATAGTTGGACTGTTTTTTGAACTGAGCTGCAACCAAACATTGATATTTAATTTCCAACTGTGGCGTTCTATACTTTCATTTCCACTTTTTTCAGCCCCCTTTTTTTTTCCCAAGTAAATCTAGGGATTAGAAAGTGTTATTACTGTAGCACTACACAATATAAACAGTGTTCATAAATGCATAATGACACTACTGAACTAAAGGCAACCATCACATTAGAATTTCATTACATTTTGCATTTGTAAATATGACTATAGCAGAGGATGCTTAAACTTTTTACAACACGTCTATTGTTTAAATTAAATCAAATAGTTTGATATTGATAAGGTTTTGATATTGGCATCGTGATATTTATTGCCTCAATATTTAAAATCAGATCTGCACTCAAGAATCGTTAATGTGAGTTCTCAATTAAGGTTTTATTAAGCTGAAGTGAAATTAATTGGTGCATTTTTATTGACTCTCTCAGTATAATACACTTCTACTCTAAAACGCAACCTTTAAATGTTTGTTGTTGTTTTTTTTAAAATCCGCTCCTAAATGAGAGACTCACCTTGGCCTGGTTGATGATCAGACCCATGAACGCTGACACCACCATGGACCGGGAGAACGACGGGCTCTTCCGCCGCAGGTTCGGGTTCTCCAGCGGGAAAGCGGCCGGTTCCTCCGGTACTGTCACCGTGTAGGAGTGTCGCAGAGACGGCATGCTGGCGCTGGTGAACGCTGTCCGACACCAGGACGGTATGGAGTCGCTGGAAATCCCGCTGAAGGGTGATTCAAAGACGGTGAAGTGACGGCGGACGTTTAAAAAAAGAAGTCGGCGTGTGTCGTCCCGGATGTTTCTGCGGGGTTTCGGTGCGTTTGTCTCCGTCCAGCACCTGTACACAAAACGGCTGTGCTGAAGTGTCACGGAGACGGCGCGTGTTGGAGTTTTACTGCGTACATAAACGCCCCCTCCCCGTGAGAAATGAACGGCGCTGCGTTTAGGTGCTGTCGGAAACATCTAAACTATGGCATTGGCGCGTCGTAACAAAGATCCAGGACACTGAAGTAAAAGTTGTATGATATTAGAAGAAGTAATGAGATTCTGGAAACCTGAAGAAAAGTTGAATATGTCAGACTTGCTTTTGAATATTCTAGTGGAAGGAATCAACCACGTGATGAATCGATGATTGTTGTAATGTGGTAATAAATGCTACTTTATGTAGCATTATTTGATTGATCAATTTCAATTATGACAAGCAGTTGAATATTTTTAGTCTTTTCTTTCTTTCTTTATTTCTGTTAGCAAAGAAATGCCCTTTATCAATACAAGTACGAATAATAATAAATCCTTTTTAAAATGTGCAGAAATATACATAAAATCCGGGAGTATTGACACAAGTAAGGTGTAAGGTGCTATATAAGTAAATGTTGATTAATTGATTGATTTATTGATAAGTAGACCTATCTGTCAAACTCTTTAGTAGAAGCACCTGCATTCTTTTATTTCCATTTTTATATCTATTTATTGTTTACAAATGATTCAATGAAAAATGTACTTTAAAAGATTATTTATTTTTAGTCAACCCATTAGAACTATTTTAAGCAATTGTTTTGTTATTATTATTATCATTATTTGTTGTTGTTTTTAACAAAGTAATGCACTTTAAAATATAGAAATACACACTTTAACTCCTCTTGAATATGTAGAAATATGGATATAATCTGAAAATATTGCAAAATATTCCATATTTTGGATCAAAATGTACTGATTAATAAGTATCTTTTATTTATTAATTTATTTATAAATCAAAGCATTCGAATACTTACACTTCCCAGAGTGTAAAAGTTTTTTTTTTTAATAAAAGAAAATGAAAGATCAGAATGTGTTGACAAGTTCACTTATGAATCTTGGCCACACTTAGAACAGTCAGAAGCAGACAGAAAGCTTCAGTAGCCCTGAAGTTTGGACTTACTTGTACAACCCCAACTCCATGAAGCTGGGTCATTGTCTAAAACATAAATAAAAGCAGAATACAGACAATTGTAACCTATATTCAATTTAATACACTACAGACACAAGACATTTAATGTTCAAACTGAAACTTTGCTGTTTTTTTTGCAAATATTGTCTTTTTGAATTTGATTCCTGCAACATGTTCCTAAAAAGCTGGACAGAAGCATGTTCACCTCTGTGTTCCATCATCTTTCCTTTTAACACTCAGTCAGTGTTTGGGAACTGAGGACACTGATTACTGAAGCTTGTAGGAGGAATTCTTTTCCATTCTTGACTGAATTGTGCAACTTCAGTTGATCAACAGTTTTAGGTCTCTGTTGTCATGTTTTGTGCTTCATAATGCTCCACACATGTTCAATGGGAGACAGATCTGGACTGCAGGCAGACCAGTACCTGCACTCTTTTACTACAAAGCCACGCTGCTGGAACACGTGCAGAATGTGTCTTGGCATCGTCTTGCTGAAATCAGCAGGGACGTCCCTGAAAAAGACGCTGCTTGGATGGCAGCAGATGTTGCAACATACCATCGCAGATGTGCTAGTTAGCCATGGCCGCTAACACCCCCCCATACCATCACAGATGCTGGCTTTGGAACTTGGAGCTGATAACAATCCAGATGGTCCTTTTCCTCTGGCCCAGAGAAATGTGGACTCATCAGACCACAGGACACTTTTCCTCTTTGCGTCAGTCCATCTCAGATGAGTTCAGGTCCAGAGAAGCTGGTTTCTGGGTGTTGATGATGATGATGTCTTTGCATGGTAGAGTTTTAACTTGTAGATGTAGCGACCAGCTGTGTTACCTGACAAGAAGGTTTTCTGAAGTGTTCCTGAGTCCACGTGCTAATATCCTTTACAGAATGATGTCGGTTTTTAATGCAGCGCTGCCTGAGGGGTCGAAGGTCACGGGCATTCAGTGTTGATTTTGGGCCTTGCTGCTTACATGCAGAGATTTCTCCAGATTCTCTGAATCTTTTGATGATATTATGGACTGAGATGATGAAATCCTTAAATTCCTTCACTTGTATGTTGAGAAACGTTGTTCTTAAACTGTTGAACTATTTGCTAACACAGTTGCTCACAAAGTGGTGAACCTCGCTCCGTCCTTGCTGGTGGACCACTGAGCCTTTCAGGGATGCGCCTTTTATACCCAGTCATGACCCTCACCTGTTTCCAGTTAACCTGCTCACCTATGGAATGTTCCACACAGGTGTTTTTAGCTTTTGAGGAAGGTGTTGCAGGCATCAAATTCAAAATATTTGCAAAAAACAAACAAAAAAAAACAACAACAAAGTTTATCAGTTTGAACATTAAATATCTTGTCTTTTAGTGTATTCAATTAAATATATGTTCAAAAGGATTTGAAAATCATTGTATTTTGTTTATGTTTTATACAACATCCCAACTTCATTGGAATTGGGGTTGTACAACAAAAAGTAACTTTTTTTTAAGAACATGAATAAGAATATAAAATTTTCATGTTACAGCAGCAGCAGCAAGATAAAAAAGAAGAAATAGTAAAATAACACTATAAATAATAAAGAACATATATACATAAATATGTACAGTGTTTTTTAATTTGAACCACTGCACATTTGGAAATATGCGTAGTTAATATGATATTATTGCACATGAATATTTTAATTGCACATAGATGAGTTAAAACTGTTCTAGTCTTAGTGAGTGTGTGAGGGCAGAAAATTGTGGGTGGAGCACAGCAGTACTACAAGAGTAGTAGTACTTACAGGTCAGTTGTACAGTAGTAGTACTTACAGGTGGACACTACTCTCAGGTCTCTGATTGGCTGTCCTGCTGGGTTTCGGGCTTCACAGCGAACAGCTGACACGGAGCTCAGACTCTGCAGAACTAACACACTGCGTACCTGCACAGGTGAGACACACACACACCTTTCTCAGTGTCAGCCCAGGCGATGACATCACACTGATGACGACCTAGATGCTGATCATGGTATTCCTAAGGGTTCAGTACTTGGACCAGTACAGACCGGTAAAGACTGGTACAGTCCAGTACAGACCGGGACGAATCAGTACAGTCCAGTACAGACTGGGACAGATCAGTACAGACTGAAAGAAATGAGTACAGACTGGAACAGTCCATTCCAGAAAGGGACAGACCAATACTGGCTGGTATGAACCAGTACAAACCACTAAAGACTGGTACAGAACAGTGCAGACCGCTACAGTCCAGTACAGACCATTACAGTTCAGCATAAGCCAGTGCAGTCCAGTACAGACCTGGACAGACCAATACAGACCTGGTACAGACCGGGACAGACCAGTACAGACAGGTACAGTCTAATAGGGACTGCTTAAGACTTGAACAGACCAGTACAGACTGGTATAGAGCAATACAGTCTGGTACAGACCAGTACAGACTGGTATAGAGCAATACAGTCTGGTACAGACCAGTACAGACTGGTATAGAGCAATACAGACTGGTAGAGACCAGTACATACTGGTAAAGACTACGGTTGTGCAGTATACCGATACCAGTTTAGTACCATGGTACAAGAGTTTTGAAAATGGTACCAGCATGATACCACCATTTAAAAACAAATAGTACTTTATTTTTTGAACACAAATGAATTGGTGAATTGGAGCCTGTCTCTTTAAGCACAGCGAGGCCAGCAAGTGTGATGTAGGTGCCGAAGCAGAATTGTAATGTTAGCACACTCATACGCTTGCATGTTGGACTAACGAGGAGAGAGAAACAAGGATGGCAGGTACACAAAAGCCTGTACTTGTCGATACATCAAAGTACGGTCTGGAAATCTTCTGGTTTCAAACCAAATGATAAAGGCGAGCCACTGAACCCAGATGCACCGCAGTGCAGGTCGTGCTACAAAGTGTGTCTCACAAAAGTTGGCAACGCTTCAAACTTGTCAAAACATTTAATGACAACCACGCTGACTTGTTCTGCGACTTTAGTCAAGAGTGACAAGTGTTCACCAGTTCACTGTACTGGTATGTCAATGAAAGACTACAAAACCTCTCCCATCCCACTAGTAACCCATGGTAACCCACATGCTAGTGATGAACGGGTTGACCCATTATCTGTGGGTACCTGCCGGTGCATCTGAGGGTCAGGCCTGTTCGGGTCGTTAATTGACGCATTTTTTTTCTTTTTTTTACTGGGTAGGCTTGCTTTTATGATGGGTCTGGTGGTTGTGGATGGTGAAAATAAACAAACAAAAGAAGACCCCCTCATCACTAAAACATACACAGAGCTAAAACATGTCCACGGTTAATAAATACATTTTTTAAAAATCAGTTATATTTAAATAAGTTCCATAGACCAAATTAGCCTGCCCAGCCACAGAAATGAACTGACTGATGTTATAGAGAAGTCAGCTACAAACAGGATTTTATACAGACACGAGCCCGTTGCCCATATATATGTGCCCCTTGGCTGCATGTCCTCCCCATCTCGCTCCACCCTCTCCTTCCTGTCCAGCTCCTGTTAATAAAGGCCACTAGAGCCAAAAATACCTTTAAAAAAGAATATGGACTGGATGTACTGAAGTAAATACCTGTGTAATGCCCCCCTCCTCTGTGATGTCCTCCTTAACAGTCACACCCTCCAAAGCTGCTGAAAGGCTTGTCCAGCTGCCACTCAAATTACCACACCTGAGCATGTTGAAGGACAGGTTACCAAGGAAACATAGCTGATGTTTCAGTCTAGAAATGTTTGCTCATATACCTGTGGGGGGAGGGGCAGGTGTACCAGGTAACAGATGGGGGAGGAGCTCCCTCGCTGACACACAAAATGCTGCTACTGCGCAGTTCTGACAGAGACGTGATCTTTGCTGGAACTGAACTCAAATATAGACAGGTAAACAGTTAAACACAGAGACAGGTAAACACAGACTGGTGAATCATGTCCATCTAACCTTGGACCTCCAGGTGGAAGACAACCTCTTCAGACTCATCTTCATTAGAAGCAGTTGCTGTATAACTTCCTGCCTGATCCATCTGTACTCGAACCAGTGTCAGTGTGCTCCTGTACCTGTCAATCAAATAATCAATCAATGAATAAAAATAAGTTTATAGCTAAGTAATTTGAAATCACTTGAAAGCTGTCTTGGTCTAAGGCTCATTAAGACTTTCCTTTTTACTAAAGCCTTTAACTCTGTAGCCTCTTAGATCATCTCCTAGTTCTGCTGCTATGGTCCTAGGCTGCTGGGGGCAGTCTTAGACCACGTCCTAGTTCTGCTGATGTGGTCCTAGGCTGCTGGGGGAGTCCTATTATAAACTGAGCATCTTCACCTCTCCCTCTCTTTTCAGTCTCAGATTGTCCTGAATCATTTAAATAGCATTAACATTGATTATCTTCTGTAGTCTCTCTCACTTCTCCTTTTGCAGGTCCTACCATGTCGGGTCCTTACGTGGTGATGTTGGATCTCAGTTGTTCTCTTGTGGCCCAAAAGAAGATGTTGGAAAAAGTTGTCTCTGTTCACTCTTTCAGTTGTGCTTAAGCTGTTTTTAATATCTTGAAATTTACATATTTTCACATTTCACGTCTCAACCAAATCAAAACATTGTTTAGACAACTGACATAGTTGTCATTTCAATGTCTTTTCAGTGTAACTTTATTGGGTCCTACCATGGTGATGCTGGGTCCTACCATGGTGATGCTGGGTCCTACCATGGTGATGCTGGGTCCTACCAT
>JBAMYA010000005.1:11348069-11360432 GCA_037176975.1 Arrhamphus sclerolepis
TAATACAATGATTTCCACCCTTATAATCTATGAAAACAACACAAATAAAACAGAATAACTGATTTCTTCCTACCATCATCATTTGTCCAAAATGGTCTATAGAGCTTATTTTGGATCCAACTGGCCAAATAGTTTGAAAAACTTCAGCAAACTTTGTGTTTTTCACATTTTTCCTTCTGAGTTAAAGCTAACTGCAATCTAAAAATGAGCGCACACTCCTATTACGTTAATCCATCTTTCTCATAAAATTCATTATAATGCATCAAAATATGCCAACACAAGATTTTCATGTAACGTCAATGCGGGAATACACATTAACAAGACAGATAACAATATTGAACATGAAACAAACATTTGTTTGAAATGCAAAAATACAGCGAGTTGCTTAGTTAAAAAAACAATCAAAATTGTTTGAGTTAAATTAGTTTTATAGTTGAAATCACAGAATAAATATAACTAATTTATTTGTATACCATATATTTTATTCTTTTCATTGTGATGGGTAAGGCTCTGCCTCCCCTGCCTCACCTGACTGCACATCACCGGGTCTTACCATAGTGATCATGATTCAGCTGGTCTTTGTTTTTTACTTTCTACTTCTGAATAATCTTTCTTGTTAAAAGATGTTGAACTTCAAACAGTTTGAAAATGACTTTATAACACTTTTCATATTGATGTGCAGTATAAAACAAAATAAAACAAAAATTGCTTCTCTAAGTCAGTTGCTTATGTCTTTTCCTCTTGGCATTGCATTCACACTCACCTGAATGTTCCAGACCAAAAAATATCAAGGTCTACCTCATCAAGGTAATTGTAGAAATAGTAATAATAGAAATAGTAATGGTAGAAATACTAGTAGAGTAATAATAAGTTGAAGTAATAGCCACAGTAGTAATAGAAATAGTAATAATAGCAAGAGTAATAGAAATAGTTATCGCATAAACAGTAGGTGAATTAATAATAATTATAATAGCAGTAGTAGTAATAGTAGTAGTCGCAGTAGTAATAGTAACAAGAGTAATAGAAATAATAATAGCAGAAAGTAGTAGCAGTAATGATAATGATAACATTAGTAGTGGTTATAGTAATAATAGTAGTAGTAATAGTAGTAACAGTAAAAATAATAGTAGTAGTAACATTAGCAGTAGTTATAGTAATAATAATAGTAGTGGTAATAGCTGTAGATAAAGTAGTAGAAATAGTAATATTACTAGTAGTATGTTAGCAGTAATATTATTAGTAGTATGTTAGTAGTAATATTATTAGTTATAGGTTGGTCCAGTGGAATGGGTTCATAAATGAATCGTCCCCATGCATCCAAGCACAGCTGGTGTGTTTCTGCACCTCTGTATCTATTTGTGACATACGTGTTGTTGTGTGTTGTGTGCGTGTCTGGGTGTGCATGTTAGCCTTTGTCTGCTGCTGCAGCTCTCAGCACCACATTGGCTAATATTAGCTTCCCACTGAGGACCAGTTCTATCTGGACACAAAGCAGGTGATAAATGAGGATGTGTGTGTGCGCGTGTGTGTGTGTGTGCATGTGTGTCACATCAGTGACGTTCAGAGCGTGTGATTGATGTGGCAGACATGCACGTGTGCGTCACATCCAGATGTACAGCATCCTGCAGCTGCATGGAGATAAAACCACCTCGATGTGGCGTCTGGCAGACAGCAGTCAGAAGATTGAGATTAGCTAGTGGTGAGACAGTCATCCATTGGAGGGAGGGGGAGGGAGGGGGAGGGGAGGGGGGCAGGGTGGAGGGAGGGAGGGGGTTGTGTGTGGTCCCAGGTTTTTTTATTCCAGTATTTCAGTCTCGTCACTGATTTCAGCTCTCAGCTAGTTGTATGTCGCTGCTCCCCCTCACTACCCTCCATCTGGCCCTCCCCATCACCCCCACCCTCTCTCTTTCTCTCTCTCTCTCTCTCTCTCTTTATGCCCTCTCTCCTCCCCTCCCCCGGGGGAGCCAGTGGAGATTAAATGTAGCTTCTATAAGCCAAAGCACATCGTGTAGTGATGTTTCTGTGGCCCCTGGTCGTCCCCTGGTTGTCCCTCAGCCTCTCCTGTTCCTTTTGGGGGTGGGTGGGGGGTGGACAGAGAGACACAGACTTTACACTGGAGAAGTGGACGCCCAACAACACCCCCCCCCCCCCCATTGGCCTCTGGCTGTAAGTGATCACAGCTGTGAGGAAAATTAAATGAAGATCTTTCTCTGAATGTCTGTCCTGCTGAAGGAGAAGGAGACAGGTAGGTGGTGGTGGGGGTTTACAGGGGGAGGAGGGGGTGTATTTCTCGCCCCCTCACCTCTGGTTGAAGACGGAGAGGAAACAAAGCGAGACAAGAGAGCAGCAGGAGCACTGCTTCACTGCTTTAACTTGGGTTGAGTGAGCGTACGTGTGTGTGTGCACAATTTGCCCTATTGCCCACCTGCCCCCACCTGCAGGTTTCTGCATTTAAAAAAAAAGTGTGTGTGTGTGTCCCCCCCCCCAAAAAAAAACGGGGGGGGGGGCAGGCAGCTTTTAGATATTAGTTGGTTTGCACCCCACCACCCCCAGTCCTGCCACCCAGCACCGTGCACCCCACCCTCTAGGCTGAAAGTCTCTTTTTGCTCCATGGTGACATGTCGTGTTTCTCACCTGTTTCCTCGGACCTGTAAGAACCACTACAACTTTGTCTGGTTTTTCTAGCGACAGATTTGTCTCTGTATTCCCCACCCCCCCACCCCCCACCGCCACCACTGTGTGTGTGGAGGAGAGAGAGGGAGAGCAAGCAAGGGAGAGATGATAGAGGGAGCGCGAGTGTGCACATGGTTCAGTCCGTCTCAGCAGTACCACCCGTCCTCATCGTCCTCATATTCTCGTCTCTGTCTGCTGACGTCTCGACTAGTTTCAGATGAGTGTAAATCTCTTTTGTCTGTCTTTGTCTGTCTTTATTCCTAAAGCAGACGGGTAGCTGGATAGAGCGGCATCCTGCATCTGAAGGGGAGGGAGAGTCCTCTCTCCCCATCAGCTCCCCGTCTGTTTCCAAATATTGCCATCAAGCTTTTTACCTCCAAGGACCCGGCAGCATAGGGAAACGCTCAGGATGGTTTTATTTCGACGCGGGAGATGTGTCAGTCGGACAAGCATCATGGTGTTGGATGGAGCGCAGCTTCAGGTTTGATGTTATAGTGGACAAGTACATGCTTGGCTTTTTTGTCATAATTAACAACTGAGATGATCGCAGACTCGGTAGTAGACCTCTGGTACTGTACAGCAGCTCTTTACCTGATGGCAGGAGGCTTTTTTAAGTGCAGTATTGTTCAGCTGGAGTGGGGGAGGGGGGTTGGGAGACGGGGAGAGGGGGTGGTCAGTGTTGTGTCTGGATGAGGTTTGCACTTGTTGTATGCTACAACAACAAGCTACGATGAGCAATTAACCCAGCTCATTAGAGATGTATGACAAATCAACCCTAACTGAAGCGGGTTTCAGCAGGAGCTGATTCCCTCTAGCAGACCAGCAGTCGCGTCTCTCTCCGTCCCTGAGACCCTAACTTGTGACGTTGTGCTTTCATGTCCACGGGTTTGGCTCTCGGGAGCTGAGAGGGACGCACAGCCAACACTGTCTCATCTTCATGCACTCCTTCCTCTGACGATGTCCATCAGAGGTGGGAGGGAGACCGTGGTGCATCGGGTTGAGGCGTTTGCTGTACGCTCGCCGTGTCACATGTCGCCACTCGGCTCACACCTGGCTGTAGTGCTGCGTATGTTGGATGCTGTCGTCCACCATCTAGAGCAGGTGAATCTCTGGGACCATGGTGACACAAATGTTTTTTTAAGAGTCATGTGACATAGTTAAATTGGTGGTGGTGGATGGATGAAAGCAATAGAGGCCTAATACAAGCCTTAACCTTTAACACGATGGCTGATACTGAGACAGATTTGACATTTGCCTTCAATGAAGCATCAGTTTCCAACTGTGAATATGTTTACATGGACAACAATACTTCCATATTAACCCAAACAAAACAATTTAAAAATCATGTAAATAAGGTTTCTTAATAATCCCCAGAGGGAAACTACGTAGTTAATTTCAGTTTCTACTGCAACAGTGTAGACAAAAATATGCATCACATGCAGCATCTCAGGAGCAAACGTGAACAGTAACTCACAGTTCAATATCCGGGGTACCACGATGCTTCTTCACTGTAATGTTGCAATCACGCAGGAGTGTTGCAGCAACGCTAGATGGTGGGTAATTCTAACGCGTTGGGCTGTCCCTCACTACCGCCTTCGTCATACCAGTAAACAACCAATCACAGTACTTCCTGCCAGGTAGATAAGAAAGCTGGGTGCTGTAGCACAGTTTCTACAATTTCATTGGCTGTCATGATGTGAAGCCATGATGTAACTGGTTTCTCTCAGCTTCTGTCCAGGACTGCACCGTCTGTTGTTAACAAGCACTGCAGTCCCTCCTATTTTGAGTCTATGTTTGGATTAGGCATAGACATATTATTTTACATTCGTAAACAACTTAATTGTAATATTATGAGCAGCTATCAAATATCTGAAGACAAAAATGACAACATTGATGTGTTTGGTGTAGTTGAATTAA
Organism: Arrhamphus sclerolepis; assembly: GCA_037176975.1. Lineage (NCBI taxonomy): Eukaryota > Metazoa > Chordata > Actinopteri > Beloniformes > Hemiramphidae > Arrhamphus > Arrhamphus sclerolepis. The sequence goes on from JBAMYA010000005.1 coordinate 11,352,660, forward strand.
ACCTTGGAACTATATTATTTTAATTTCTGCATGTCTGACCACACATGTAGTAACTTCCACAACTAATATGAAAACTAGTGAACAGTGGTATAAAATATATTGAAAGTTTAGTTTACTAAGTTGATTCATTGTCAGTTGGTGAATTATTTTCTGTATTTAAAATAAATCTTGGGACTGCAGTGTCACCGTATCGTCTAACAACTATATCTTAAGCTGTTTTCCAGCAGTTCTACCTCTGTAGCTGAACGGTTGGATTGTCTGGTTGTTTTTGGTTTAGTCGTGCACAAGTCCGGTGAAGGGAGAGGACGTACAGGAAATAAGATCAATTATTTTATTATTGCCGATCATGTAAATGACGTTTTCATTGACCTATTGATCAAATGCTGAATTTTGCTTAATAAAATTTGCTCACATCAAAGGAGTCCGAACCTGGAGATACTAAACAATTTATCTCAGTGCCGGCACCTTTAAAAACAGCTAGAATTCTGATTGGATGCTAATAACCAGACTAAAATGCCAATAAATGATGATAAAATAGTGTTCCTGTTTGCTCCACATCTGGTTTGCATCAGCAGCTCAGAGAGATGAAGCAGGTCATGCTGACACCATGGTGACAGCGTGAACCTTCTCATTCAGGTCTTTGCCTGGATATATATGTGTGTGCTTCGCCTTTATGTCTTGAGAGCAGCACAGCGTAATGTTGAGAGCGTGACCATGACGGCTCCGTACATTATGTGCTTGACCTCAGCGAACCCTCTGCAGTGTTGAAACTCACTCATTCATGCTAACACAAAGTCAATGTTCAGTTAACAGGTTTTCAGTCAAGAGATGCTAACTTTTTACCATTCAGATGATAAATAATCAGGTGTTGAGCAGGAATGGCTTTACAACAATCAGTCTCGCTGGCTGTGATTGACTTTGTGGTTGGTCATCGACTCTTTTTCTCTAAACCTTGATCATCTTTTCCTGCTCAGGTGGTGGTCTAGCAATGCTTCATGTTCCCTCTTACCTGGCAGTTTGCTCTGATGAGTGTCATTGATCTTCTGAGATCCATTTGCAGCGTGATTTTTAACACCAGCAACTCCTTGACAGCAAGATTCATCAATATTCGGCTGTAGCGTATCTAATATCTGACTTTAATGGGGCGTAGCCAGAGTATTGATGATGAGCGGCCTTCACGGATGCTTCCCTTCGTTCTTCAAGAGAAACTTCACACACTTGTGCATCGATGATTTCAGTGAATGGAAACGTGTCAGACCGTGGATTACATGGGTGGTTAGGTATTTGCTTCATGCATGTATGTGGAACTGTTGCAGCAACTTGAAGACATATTATTACCTTTCTTTTAAAGTTAACAGTTTCCCAGTGTCCTTGGTGAAAATATATCAGGGAACCTGAACAGAATTAGATTTAATCTGTACACATGATTTTAAATGGAGCCAGACATGCGATCCAACAACACCTCCTTTTGCGCAGTGTGTGCCTAATTTGAAATAGGTCATACAGCTTTCCACTTCCCATTACAGAGGTGTAAGGAAATGCAGCAAGCTGGATAATTCTACTCTGGTTTGGGTCTGTGATGTCACAGTGCCCTGCTAATCTGAATGACTTTGTGTGAAACCTGTGAACTTTTTAGATGGTTTTAATTTTAGACACCCAAATATGTGATCCAGAGCACAGAAAATAGATTATTTTCATAATGTGTCCCCTTTAAATCATTATGATGCAGAAGCTTGATTTAATTCAACCAGTGAGTTTGATTCTGATATTTATTCCGGCCATCTTTGGCTTTAATGTGGCTTTAAGTTTTAATGTCATCAGTCCCATTGCTGTTAACTCTAATCTGCTGTTTTAGCACTTTTTTCCAATATCAAATCCTCCCAATGTTGTTCAGCTCTGCAGATATCCAGTAACCTGCAGAGAATTGGTGTGTATGAGCTGCAGAGGAGCTGCAGGCTCTCATTGTTTGGGTGCTTCAAACGCCGTCTGTACATTGTGTCCTCGTAGCATTAGCTAAGGCAGACGTGGAAATCGGCCAGCGTGACCAGGGGATATGTACCGGCTACGATGAGCTGCTGTTGTGGCATAATATCTGCTCCTAAATCGTGAGCAAGCAACGGACCTTTCTGAACACCAGCAAATGTGTTCAGCTGGAATGTATGATTTATCTTGACAGCATTCGTATTTTTCAAGTTAAAAACTGCAGTCTGAGCAGTCGATTCTGTCAGCACGTGTTCAATGTGGCACAGTCTAATCTGTGTGACAAACTAACAATTGCTATGAAAGTCATCAACTGTTTCCAGAAGAATCATCCAAGGCTGATATGCCACAGTGAGCTAAACAGGCTCTTTGGTGAATGCCTGGTTACAAAACATTTTATAATGTTAGCTACGCTAGTTTGACAATGTTTCTGGAGTTGCCGGTAAAGTCATCAGATCTCGTTAATGAAACCTGAGGAGAACAAACTTATGGGTAAACTGTGAGAGGCATGAAATTAACATTGAACTTTAGTTTCTGCATTCATCAAAATGTTAGTATTTCAAAATTTTCCTTCAATATACGAACTAAATCTCCCGCCTCTAACAAGGTGTAGAGCTGGTAATTAGAGGAGTGACGTAAATATTGTCTTTACAATGTTAATGCTTTAAATCAGAGGTGTCAAACTTTGCTCTAATGAATCCAGGACCACACGATCACCATGGTTACCATTAAAGAACCACACCATCATCACGGTTACTGTTAAAGGAACACGTCATCACCATGGTGGACAGGCTTTTTATTTTTATTTTTGTAATCAGCTATGATGTCAGATTTCTCACTAGTTCCTGGACTAACTCTTAAAAAAAAGAAAGAAAAAGAAAATGAATTTCACAAAATTCAAGACTTTTATCATAAAATTATACTTTTGCACAAAATCACAATCACAATTTTCCTGTATAATTAAATTTCAAAAAATGTACTTTGTTTTGCAAGAAAAATCACAAATTTTAAAAGAAATTTAAAAAAAGAAAATGTTATAAAATTTCAAGATCATTGTAAAATCTTGTGAGATCACGACCAAGACTTTTTATTGTACGACACAAATTGTGATGTTCCACCTTAAACTGATGTTCCACTCCAAAAAACTCAGTTTTTTTGTTGTAAAATAGCAACTTTTTGCAACAAAATTGCAAATTATGTATAATTTCAACTTTTTGTCTTAAAAGCACAATTTGTTATAAAAAGTAAATCACTTATTCCAGTTTGAATGTTAGAACTGCATCAAATGTTTCCTCAGAAATGTTCTAGTTAGAAGTTTATAACTGTCTTTAAACGCTCTCACAGACCAGATAAGATGAAGTGGCTGGCTGGGTTTGACCTGCAGGCTAGGGTTCAGGTTAGAAACAAAATTTGACAACCCTGATCTAAAAGTATAATGCTCTTGAGCACATTTTTCTGTGCTCGAGAGGGTCAGTTGGGTTTAGGAATATAAATCATTATGCCAGATAACATATTTTTTTTACAGAGAAAGAAAACTTACTTTTGCATCTTAGAGTTCTGCAAACTGAATGTGGATTTGGTCAACACAGAGAAAGATGTTTTTCAGTACAAAGCTGTTTTAGTGGGCTGCTCAGTGATGACTTTTGTCAGATATCCATGAATCTCAGAGATGTGGTTGTTGTTGGTGCCTGTTGTGGTGGCAGTCCTTGAATCCGGTGGTGGACACCGTCAGGCTGAAGAAGGAGTCCTATCGAGATTAGTTAGCTTGTGGGACTCTGGAAACAGTTGACCGGTACCAATGGACCAGGTGGGCTGTGGCCTTGGCAGTCTCCAAGGCAAAAATTTGGATCTAGGTGGAGTTTGGTGAGGCCATTGAAAGCAACTTCCGGGCGGCTCCGAGAAGGTCAAGGTAAATTGTCAGGTGGCTCAGGAGAGGAAAGTTTCCTCCATAGGGTTGCTGGACTCTCTTAGAGGGAGAAGAGAGAGAAATTAAGTTATCTGGGAGGGGCTCTACTGTATAGTCGCTGCTCCTCCATATCAAAGAGAGCCAGTTGAGGTGGTTCTGGCACCTTGTCAGAATACCTCCTGGACTCCTCCCAGGCAGAGACTTGTTGTTCAACTAAATGCATCTTTTGGGTTTAAAATATGCCTGTTAGAGTGATTATGAGGTTGGAGGTTGGTTTCAGGTGTTTGTGTGATGGTGGACGGTTTTGGTTAGGGTCCTTAAAAACCTGGACGACCCTCAGAAAGACTGCTGGGTTTTTAGAGACAGCTAACCTTTGGAGAACATCTTTGTGTTGGATCTTGTTTCCATGAAGTAGCTGAAATATCTCAAATAACAAAAATATCTGAAGTAATTTAAACATCTAAGGCCAAAAGTGTGGGCTTGTTGTGCTGACCTCCAGCTGAGGAAACTGGCACTTGGGACATGGAACATTGTGTCTCTGGTGGGGAAGCAGCCTGAGCTTTTGCGAGAGGTTGAGAGGTGCCAACTAGATATAGTTAGGTTTACCTTAGCATTGGCTCTGGAACCAATATTATCAAGAGAGGCTGGACTTTATACTGTGGAGTTGCCAAGGATGAGAGGTGATGGACTGGAGTGGGCTAACTGATAGACCCCCCAGCTTGGAGCCTGTACGTAGGGGTTTTCCCCAGTATATGAGAGGGTAGCTTCCCTGCACCTTTGGGTCCGCGAACGGGCTCTTACTGTCCTCCTCCTTTATTCTCCTGGAGGACTTCAACGCTCATGTGGGTAATGACAGTACCATATGGAGGGGTGTGACTGGGAGGAACAGCCTCTCTGAGCCAAGCAGTATTCTGTTGTTGGACTTCTGTGATTCTCACAATTTGTCCATAATGAACACTATGTTTGAACATAAGTTCATGTGGCACCAGGACACCCTTGGCGGAAGTTTGATGATTGACTGTTGATCTGTGGCCATATGTTCTTGACACTAGGGTAAAGAGAAGACCTGAGCAGTCAACTGATCACTACTTGTGGCAGGTTGGATTAGATGATGGGGAGGATGTCAGTGAGACCTGGTAGACCCAAATATGCAATTTAGGGTTTGCTGGGAACGTCTAGCAGAGGAATCTGTCAGATGGATCTTCAGCTCACACTTCTGAAAAAGCTTTGAGTGCATCCTGAGTAAGGTGGGGGATACTGAGTCCAAATAGGCCATGTTCCACGCCTCCATTGCTGAGGCACCTGACCAGAGCACTGGCTGCAAGGTTGTTGTGGTGGCAGTCATTGAATCCGGTGGTGGACACCGTCAGGCTGAAGAAGGAGTCCTATCGAGGCTACAAACAGAATTTGAGTTTGGTCTGGATTCCTGGTCATAAGTCAGATTTGTTTGCAGTGAGAGTTGGACTCTGTCAGGGCTGCCCTCTGTCACCAACTCTGTTCATAACTCGTATGGACAGAATTTCTAGGTGCAGCTAGGGGGCGGAGGGATTTCGGTTCCGTAGTGTTGGGATTTCATTTCTGCTTTTTGCAGATGATGTGCTCCTGTTGGTATCATTGGTTAGAGACCTTGAACTCTCATTGGAGCGGTTTGCAGCCGAGTGGGAAGTGGTAGGGATGAGAATCAGGAGCTCCAAATCTGAGACCATGGTTTTCAGTCGGAATAGGGTAGAATTCCCTCTCCAGGTTGGGAGTAAAATTCTGCCATAAGTTGAATTTAGCCAAAAAGCAGGACTCTGTTGACAGGTTGGTCTTTGTTCCTACTCTCACCTATGGTCATGAACTGTGGGTAGTGACTTAAAAAAATAGATCGTGTATATAAGTGACTGAAATTAGTTTCCTCCATAGGGTTGCTGGACTCTCTTAGAGGGAGAAGAGAGAGAAATTAAGTTATCTGGGAGGGGCTCTACTGTATAGTCGCTGCTCCTCCATATCAAAGAGAGCCAGTTGAGGTGGTTCTGGCACCTTGTCAGAATACCTCCTGGACTCCTCCCAGGAGAGCTATTTCAGGCATGTCCAACTGGGATAAGACCATGAGGAAGTCCCAGGACATGCTGGAAAGATTACATCTCTCACTTGGTCTGGGAATGCCTTGGTGTTTTCTTGGACGAACTGGAGGAGGTTGCTGAGGAGAGGGAGGTATGGGCCTGTCTCCTTAGGATGCTGCCCCCATGACCTGAATCTCAATCAGTGGTAGTTAATGGATGGATGGATGGATCTGAACTAACTGAAATATCTGAAATAACTAAAATAACAGAAATATCAGAAATAGATAAAAATAAATAAACCAAATAGCTCAGGCTTTTCTCAGTATTGGGTTGTTCTTGCACTGGTTTTTTGCATTTCATAGTGGCTGGAAATGTGGTGGTGGGCCGCTGCTTTAGCATCATCGACTGTGTATAGTAAGGTGTGTGTGTGTGTGTGTGTGTTATTTTGTGTATGTTTGTATATATTCATGTGTGTATGAGGACAGTCTGAAAGAGTTTTAGGGATTTTGCGTTTCCACATCACAGCAGCAGATTAACCAGACTGAATATTAACCTCAATAACCCAGCAACACTGATGTCACCATCAGCATGTCAGCAGTCACGCTCGCGGGCACATGCACGCACAACACTAAAAAAAAAAACCTACATAGACGTGAAAGAATGAACACACACTCAGGCATGAACATACACATTCACGAACACACATACACATGACAACGCATACGCTAATACGCATTAAGACATGAGCACACACAGATGCGTTAAACTCTCCTATTGTCGTTATTTTTAGAAACTGATGTCGTTATTCCAGTAGAAACTGATGTTGTTGTTATTTCAGTAGAAACTGATGTTCTCTTTATTCTAGTAGAAATCTGTTGTTTTTTTTGTGATTAGAGCAGAAACTGACGGTTTTGTTATTTGAGTAGAAATTGATGTTGTTATTTCAGGAGCAAGTGATGTCGTTATTCCAGGTGAAACTAATGTTGTTCATATCTCAGCTGACATTGATCTTATTGCTATTTCAGTTGAAAGTAATGTTGTTATTTAGATAAAAATTGATATTATTCCAGCTGAAAATGATGTTGTCGTTATTTCATTATAAAATAATGTTATTTCATTAGAAATTAAAGTTGTTATTTCAGTAGAAACTAATGTTGTTATAACTAAAAATTAAAGTTATTTCAGTAGAAACCAATCTTGTCGTTATTTCATTAGAAACTGATGTCATTTAAGTAAAAACTGATGGTGTTATTTCAGTAGAATCTGATATCGTTAATTCAGTAGAACCTAAAGTTATCAATATTTCAGTAGAAAGGGATGTTGTTATTCCAGTAGAAATTGATGTTGACATTATTGAATGTTTTCATTCTTCCAGTAGAAACAAATGTTATTGTTATTTTAGTAGAAACTGATCTTGTCATTTTTGTAGTAGATAATGATGTTGCCATTATTGCTGTAGAAATACATGTCGTTATTCCAGGAGAGACTGATGTTGTCTTTATTTCAGTAGAAATATATATATCTTGTTGTTATTCCAAAAGAAACTGATTTTGACATTATTTTAGACGAAACTAATGTCATCGTTATTCCAGTAAAAACAGATGTCTTTATTTCAGTAGGAACATATATTGTAGTTATGCTAGTTGAAACTGATGTTGCTGTTATTCCAGCAGAAACTGATGATGTCATTATTCCAGTAGAAATGGATGTTGTCTTTATTTTAGTAGAAACATATATTTCCAGACAAGTTTGGGTACATTTTTGGAAATACCTTTTGATAGTAAACCTAGGCTTTTTTTTTCAGTATTTGTTGTGCTAAAGTGTTCACTGGTGAAGTTAGCA
>JBAMYA010000005.1:11360532-11382889 GCA_037176975.1 Arrhamphus sclerolepis
CTGGGAACGCCTTGGGATCCTCCCAGAAGAGCTAGAGGAGGTGTCTGGGGAGAGGGAAGTCTGGATGTCCCTGCTCAAGCTGCTGCCCACGCGACTCGGTACCGGATGAGCTGAAGAAGATGGATGGATGGATGGATGGACTTTGGCCAGACAATGTTTTAAACAGCCAACGTATGGTTTATAAAGCTACTTTGTCTTTTTGGGTTTTCAGAATATGATCACCCTAGGTACGCCCACCACTGAATTATGTTGTATCTAGGCATTATTAATTGAAAGTAAGTAATCCCCCCCAACATTTCAGACATTTCACAGGTTAATAATTGTCTGTAACACAGATTTAAAGAACGTATTGAGAAAAAAAATCTTTACTTACGCATTTACCTGATTAGCAATTTGTTGCCAACAAGCCTGCTTTGCTTTATTAGTGGCCGATGTGTTTGATTTCCCTCCATAAAGTTTATTTCAATTCCTCAAAGCTCTGCATTATGATAGTGCATGCTTCTTCGGTAAAGTAAGGTGATCGCACCATCATCAAAAACAGTAACGTACGCGGAAATATACACTTTGAACAGACACAAACTAAAGGTTAAAACAGGTTCAACAAATCAACCTCATAAACAGTGTTGTAGTACTCAGGAAACCATGTTTCGTAGTACCGAGATAGGCCAGTTTTGTCAACCCTGATTTAGAAGGTTAACCCTGGGTTATATCTGAGTAAGTTAAACCTGCTTTGTAGTACAGGCCCCAGTTATTTCCATTGGTTTTTTGTTTTTTTTTTTGGTTTTTTTTATTTATTACCCTTCAAATGCCAGTTTTTCTTATACTACTATTGGTACAATCTGGGATATGTAACTGATTAACAACAACATTTATTTTTATGCATTACATTTGAGCAGGTTGAGCAAAATAATAACAACAACAACAATAATAATAATGATAATAATAATAATGATAAGAAGAAGTATAATAAGAATAATAAAACTACTCATGGTCGCACCTTGTTTACATGTCCAAAATGCTTTAAAATTAATATATATATATTTAAATATTTTTGACTTTCAACACTTTCTTTAAATTTCCATCAGTCCTCGACATAAAAACCACAATTTCTTTCAAATTCAGGATTTTAACCCTTGAAATTAGTTAGGTCACATAATCCTAATGATTTATAGAAGGAAAAATAAAACAAAATCCTTTTTTTTTCTTCTTAAGTAAATAATACATGCTACCTAAATTATTTCTTAACTGTGATTGCTAATTGTGATTTTCATGTATCATTACTTCTTTTTGTATGACAGAAAAACAGGGGGAAAAAAAACCTTCTTGTGCACAAAAATGGCCAGCTCCCATTTGCTTTTGCAAATCTCTTTTCTTTTTGAAAAATTTGGCATCTGTCTTCATCATAAAATCCAAAATATCAATCAATCCCTGAATTTTAACCTCTTAAATACCAGTTAGACTACATATTACGGATAATTCTTCAGGGGGAAAAGGAGAAAGCTGTCATTTCTCTTACATTTTTTGGTTTCTAATTCAAAATCAAATATTTAAATACCCAGAAACTTTCTCGTTTTTTCACTTTTGATTCTCAGTCGAATATAGAGAGATCAAATGATAACCACATTCAACAGCCTGAAACAGAGCTGGATCAGGAAGGTTTCCATAGTAACACCTTACACACCTTATGACTTTAGGACTAATCTGAGTACTGGTGATGATATATATAATAACAATCACTGAAAGGACCAGGAGGCGGTCGGACTCAGATTTTTCCCAACCCTTGGCTGGTGGAAAAACATTTAATATGTTAATAATTTATTGTGTTACCCTGATTTATATATATAAAAAAAAAAGTAAAACCTCTTTATTGTCCTTCGTATTTATTAAATGTATGCAGAGAGGAGGCAGTTTTTTCACACTGCTAATTTCTGGATACAAAAAAAGGAAAAAGAAATCGAGATGAAAAGAATATACAAAAAGAGTCCTTCTTACCACAGTCTTATATTTAAAAAAAAATCAGCTGGGATGTAACATCAGGATTTAAAAGTGTACATAGTTCATTCATATGACTGAAATGGCATTCATGTGGAAAAAAACAATACTAAAAGCATCAAAACCAACTTTAATCAGCGTTAGAGGCAGAGAAGGAACAACGTGGAAACAGCTGAATTTCCAGAATCTCTACAGTCACATCAAAGTGCAAGAAAAAACCCAAAGGCAGTTCAGGACTGCAATTCCATATCTACAAAATCTGGATTTTAACAATCACCTATTTACACTGTACAGAGATTTACACAGGAACACAAAGTCTGTAAAGAAAACAGGACAGAAACACTCAATGGGAATGTAAGCGGGGTTAGACCAACAGGTTAGCGTCACCATACCGATGATGTGATGTTGTCATAATAATTCTACTGATGCTGAACAGTCGAGATTGTCTCTGTCCTGGAATCCACATGGAGGCTGAGACTTTCAGGAGGGGGATAACAATCTGCCTTCTTCTGAGAGGAAATATACTGAAGATGGAGTCCAAAGGTCATGAACTCTGTCTGCTATACTTTTGAGAACACTGGGAAAACATTTAACAGGTCACAGAAAATGGAGGGAAACCTGAAAAAAGCTGGTCATCAAGTTATTTTTGACACCTTTGGAATGAATACTTGTATTTATACATTCTTCTTCAGCAATGATGAAACTCCGGAAAAGGCAATGACACACAGTCAACATCTGTATAAGGGGCCCAGCTGCTTATTTGGTGCCTGATGTGAGGCTGAACTCTGGTTCCATGAAAATCGCCCCATTTGGTTCCTCATGTGCGCTGTCCATTCTGGTCCATGTTCATCCCCATGAACCTGAACAGAACTGGTTCACATGGTGCCAACGTGGATAATTCCACATTTAGTCCATTTTTCAGCCTATTTCTCTCTCAAATGAGCTCCACATACAGATGCTGGCTGGAACACTTCCTGTGATGTTCCTGTTTATGGCACATTATTTTATCAAAAACAAAAATAACATCATCACTTCTCCAACATATATTAAAAAAAAAAAATTAAGTTAAATAAATAAATAACTGATGCTACTGTGGCTGCCAGACTACATGGTATGGGTTGCTATTACCATGACAAATTCATTATCCTGTTTTTACTTTGTTTATTTTGTTTATTTATTTGCAGTTTAGTTTTTCTTGATCATAGTTTAAAGTCACTCCATGTAGTAGTACCACTTCTGGCCACATGGGGGCAAAGAGACCTGCTTTTGACATAATAATGGTAATGAATGCCGACTCTTATAATACCACTTCGTACCACTAGAGGTGCTTCGTTGTGGCCTATGTAGGGCTACATATGAAAAATTGATGCCTTTCTGGTATTGACAGAAGTACTTTGATACCATTGATATCTTGTAGCCACAACACTACTGTGCAGTCACATCGCTCTAATGATCCAATTCCAAAATGGCAAAGCAATAAACTAAAATATTCAAACACAGATACACCAGGAGTCGCTCGTTTGTCATGATGGATTCATTTTGCTTCATTGGACTGCTGACATCTGCTTCTGGAACATCTATAATTACTTCTATTCCTTTAAACTACTTCATTAAATACATTTGTAAAAGGAGATGTCTAAATTTGAATACATTGGTATCAAAAAAGTATCATTCAGGTGTCGGTGTACAGAAAAAGGTGCTGGTTTTGGTATCGATATTGAAAATTTTAAATGGTACCCAGCCCTAGTCCTACACAAGGTGAACATCTGCATTTTAAAGCTGAGCTCAATGAAGACATAAGGAAAATAGTGAAAAATCGTGAGTTGAAAGGGTCGAAGCCATAAAAGCGGTGAAAGCCTTCTTTGGCCATGGATGAAGGCTCCTACCTGGACTAAAGTGGCTCTGACCTCCTCCAGAATCCAGGTCTGAGAAGATTAACGGGTCAAGCTAGCTCAACCTCACGCACCAGCTCAGGCTCCTTCCCCGGCAGAGGTAACATTCTCTGTTCCTAAAACTAGCTTCTGCAGCCGAGGATCGGACCACCAAAGTCCCAGGATCTGGCCGCCACCCAGCTCACAGCACACCCAACCCCTATGGCCCCTCCCAGAGGTGGTGACCCCACGAGTAGGGAGGCCCATGTACCCTTTTGGGCTGAGCCCGACCGGGCCCCACGGGCAAAGGCCCAGCGACTAGGTGCTCGCATCAGTGGTGGTGCTCGCCTAGGATGAGAATGAGCACCTCCAAATTCGAAACCATGGTCCTCAGTCGGGAAAAGGGTGGAGTGTTCTCTCTAGGTAGGTGATGAGGTCCTGCGCCAAGTGAAGGAGATCAAGTATCTTGGGGTCTTGTTCACGAGTATGGAGTGGGAGGTCGACAGATGGATCAGCGCAGTGTCTGCAGTGATGAGGACACTGCACCGGTCCGTCGTGGTGAAGAAGGAGCTGAGCCAGAAGGTGAAGTCGATCTATGTTCTGATTAAAGGCAATGGGCGGCATCCACGGTGATGTTAATTACATTGTGTACAGAGATGATAAAGACGCTTTGGCAGCTTCAAAAACCTGTGGGTGACATCACACAAGGTTTGTCCAGTTTTTTTAAAATGGTCTGTGGTCCTACTCCAGGGTCGATGTGTGTGATTTGCTGCCCCATGCAGTCTGAAGTGGTATTGCTGCACAGAGTGGCTTTCATGATGTCATTTTTTTAATACATGTATTTCTTACCATAAATGTTGGAAACAGGAAAAAAAAATTGGCAAAATTGTTCAAGTGTTTGTCGGTTTCAGGCTCAGCTACGATTAAAAACCCAACAGACTGAAAACAAGCCAACCGCGTCATATCCAGGACAAATGTTTCCTGTGGCACCAGCAGTCAAACTAAGGTAGAGGTGTCGAGTCCTCTAGCTGTTACGTCACATTTAGACAGGTCACTCCGAGGACACTGGGGCTCTGGACTGAAACTGAAGAATTGTCACGGTCTTGATACATCTGCCGTTGACTAAACAAAGAATTCACATAAATAACAGGTTCAGTGGCAAGGAAAAGGTCCGTGAACTCCCTGGAATACCCTCCGCAGTTTTCTGCATTAATACGCAAAAAAATGTGATCTGGTCTTGGGCCCAAAGGAACGTGCAAAGATGATCTTAAACTTATAACTCGAACATTTCTGAAGAAATGCACCAATTTGATTGTATCAAAAACTGGAATAACAGGTACAGAGCAGCTGAGCTGCCAGTTTAAGATGAAAATTAGCTATTTTACCAAAACATTAAGAAACAGGAACAAAAAGTGATTTTATAAATGTTTCCCAACAAAAATGCACAATTTACCATTTTACAATGGTACCAATTTATAATTTTACCATTTTTCACAAGTTACCATTTTACAACAAAACATAAAATTAAAAAGTGGTGATTGTGTACATATTCTTTTTTCAGCAAAAATGCACAATTTTAAGAACAAAAAGATCTAATTTTATGTTTAATTCAATTCAAAATGCTTTATTAAATTAATTGTTACAGAAGTTTCTTCATGTTTTAAACAAAAGTGTTGATACTTTACGACGAAAAAATAACTTTAAGAACAAAAAGTTGCAATTATAAAAAAAGTTGCAGTAGTTGTCATGATTAAGTTACTTTACAACAAAAAAAATTTTAAGTCAAAAGGTTGCAATTTTGTGAAAATTGTTTTAAAACAAAGTCTCAATCTTGCTAAATTTGCAACTTTCCAAAAAAGTTGTAGCAGTGTAGCAATTGTGCTTTGACACCCAACAAAGAGCTAATACAGCTAGTTGTAGCCACACAGAAAAACTACTAAAGGACCCAAAACTCAGTCTTTCTGAATAAACATTTTTAAATGAATGAAATGAAAATTGTTTACTACTTCAGAACACTGTATTCAGATGAAGATCAGATGACGTTTTATATTAAATTAATGCAGAAAACCATTTCATTCCAGTGGGCCCTCAGACTTTTCCTTGTGCTCCATCATGGTACGGCAGTGTCCTGGTCTGGGGATGTGTTGCAGTTTCAGGGCAGTGGTAATCTACCAGAACCCTCCTCTCTGGTAGAACATGAGCACATTCATGTTTGAACAACCAGTGATCCCATAGCTCCCAGCAGTGACCAGGCTGGTACCTCAACTGGGAGTAAAGTCAATTTATTCAATTCTTCCTTTTATTAAAAACTCTTCTGCTGGTTCAGAGTGAGCTTTCAGCCCTGTTCTTTACCTTTACCCTGACCATGGCTGGAAGTTGGATGGATTCTGCAGAGTGGTCCAATCTCAACCAACATGTGTACATGGGCCCTCTGAGCTCTAGATATGACAGGATCCATGTGAATCCCTCGCAGTGGTTCTGCTCAGGCACATGGGTGAAGAATGGGCCCAAAATGGGTCTTTCACCTGGATCACGCTTGGAATATTATAAAATTTGAAATTTTCTGATTTTAGGACAGAAAGTCACAATCTTTTGTCAAAAAGTTGTAGTTTTGTGAAATTTGAGACTTTATGACAAAACATTTTCATTTGCACATTTGAATAAGTACATTAGGTATTTTAACACAAATGTTCTTTATTTTAGGACATAAAGTTGCAATTACATGAAAAGGCAAATTTCTATGTGGAAAATGTAGAAATTTTGCAAAAATATTTTACGACAAAACATTTATGAGTTATTTTTATAGCAAAAATGTGCAAGGCTACAAAAGTTGTGATTTCATGACAAAAAGGTTTGCATTTTTGACAAAAATCTAAATTTTGTAGATTTTTTAATTTAACACCAAAAAGTTTTGATTTTGTAAATTTTAGATTTTAAAACATAAAAGTATGATTTTAGGACAAAAAGTGTCTGGCCCCACATACAGATGTTGGCTGGGATTGGGCTCTACATACAGATGTTGGGCACTACGTACATACGTTGGCTGGGATTGGGCCCCACATACAGATGTTGAGTGGGTTTGCACTCCACATACAGATGTTGGCTGGGATTGTGCCCCTCATACAAATGTTGGGTCCCACATACAGATGTTGGCTGAGATTGGGCTTTGACCACATAAGTTTTTAAGTGTCTCTTGGATCAGTGTTTGTTTCTACATTCTTCATCAAACCTTCTACCATAACAAGTGGACCTCCCATCTCCCCCCATCACATCCAGAACAAGGACCATTTCTGTGCTCATGGTTCTGTAAAACCAGATGTAGTTTTCAGTGTAATGTAAAACTGTAGTTTTAAAGTCATAGTTAAGGTTTACAGTTGCAGCGTCCTCAGGCCTTGCAAATGAAATGTTTCCGTCCTTGACTCTTCTATCTCCAGAATTTTCACACTTCAGTCTGTTGCTGCGACTCGGTGATGATGGTCACCCCTCGCTGAAGCTCGTCCACGCTCCCCAAGTCACTTCCATGTTCAGAGTCTGGCCCCCTGGGGACCGACACGTCTGATGCCGAAGATGTACCAACTGACAGGCGTACATTCCGCCACAAAGACTCATCTACATCACCATTCACCGGTGTGACCCCGCCCACCGAGGTACCCAAGTCTGTGTGGGGCCCTTCCACAACAGGTAACTGGTGGGGAGGCAGGTACTGGCTTGGGTGGAAGTGTGGCCTTGTGTGCTGGTGCCTGTTGCTGATGGTGAGGAGGTTCTCCTTGGTCAGGCTGGTCAGCAGTGGTGTGTATGGTTCTGGGTAGTCCTCACCTGAGGGCAGCGGCGGGGACAGCTGCTCCTGGCTCAGGAACTCCTCCTGATGGGTTGGGGGATAGTCGCTGTCAATGTCATAACCTCCCAGGTAGTAGTCTGACTCCAATTCATTGGTTGACCCTCCAAGACAAGGTGCCAACGTCCCTGTGTCACCGCCGGGAGCTGCCTCGTAGCTCTCCTCGATGTTGGACAGCCTTGTGCTCGGCATCCAGTCTGACGTGTCCCAGTGGTACGCTGGACAGCAGGAGAGATGTGGTTAGCAACAAGTTCAACAGCGAAAGGGATTAACTAGCATCTGCAGGTGAGGATGTGCATGAGGCATGCGCTTAGGAGGTCAGTAACTGGAAGCCAGACTGGTCAACAATGGCCTCCACATGTCGGTTGTTTGGATGGTATGTGACATCCACAACAGGAGGGTCGGCATGCTTCATGAAGACCACCTAGAACGCGCTACACGACTCACAAACAGACAACAAAAATCTAGTAATAGTACATCAGATATAGGTCTATAATATCATCTCATCAGAGCTCTTGTATCTCAAGTTGCAGAGTCACTGGTAGTTCCTGGAGCTTCAACAGTCTTCAGTGATCTGGCTCTCTGGTGAAGCCATTTCCCAGTCTGGGTTCAGGAGGCAGGATGACCTTCCTGACACAACCCTCCCATTTGTCCAGGTTCGGGACAGTCACTATGACAACACTGGCCTGAACACCTGATGGACTTCAGCTCCACTCTGAAACAAATCTGATTTTCTAGCAGAAATGTGAACAAACTCTGACTCTGTTTGTACCGGAAATGGATGGCAACAGACCCAGGACACCATCACCCCCAAAAGATCACCTCCCGGGATACAACTGGATTCCTTCTCTAAAGCCACAGTTATCGATAATGTATTGTATTTAACTGGATTAATAACCAGAAAATAAGACCATATCTGATGCAACATGCAACACAGCTCCTGGTTCAAGCCTTGGTGATATTCCACCTCCATTACTGCAATGCCCTCCTAGCTGCCTTTCCAGAAGATCCAGAACACAGTGGTGTGTCTGGTCTTTAGTCAATCCAGAAGAGTCCATGTCACACCTCTGTTCACTGAGCTACACTGGCTACCTGTGGCTGCTCCAATAAGACATAAGTCACTGACACTCATCCACAAGGTGCTCTTGGGGTCCTCACCTGCTGATATGACCTCATGTGTAAAGGTTTACACCCAACAGAAGAACATGGACTGGCCTTTTCCTCTCTTCAAGGAGATCTCAGTGGAGACTGTTCCCCACGTGGTTCCTGAATGGTGGAACAAGCTACCAGTAGCTCCCAGAGCAGAGTCCTCCCTCTTTACATTCAAGAAGCTCTTGAAAACTCTCCTCTTCCCAGAATTCCTTCTTACATAGCTGTGTCCTCTCTTTAATTTCCTAACCTGACCTTGAGTCAGGTTAGGAAATGGATGCTAATTTACCTGAACTTACTCTGTCATTTACTATGTAACTGTAGATGATTGTATTTCCTCTGTTGTAAGTCGCTTTTAATAAAAGCATCTGTTGAATGTAATGAAATGTAAAGTCTAAGAACATGTAAAGATAAAACACTGTGGTCTGAATTAAATCCATAAGAAGTCAATGGTGGATCATATTTTAATAAAGCCTGAAGAACTTAAGTGTGTAGTGCATCTTTTAGACTTCTAAAAATGTCTAAAACATCCAGCTGAGTCTGGAAAACAAAGACAAATAAGTGGACATTTGTGTCACAACTGCACAGCCAAAGACAAAGGATTTATCTTTATCGTTATCGCAATTTCAATATCGCAAAAACACAGAAAATATAGCAATCAGTAGTCCATTTATTATATTCAGAATACCAATAATATACAGTATCTGACCAATCAAATGAAAGCTCTGCCTGAAATACTAATTCAGATGCTAGCGTACATGACAGAACAGACAGGAAAAAGACGTACAAAAAAAAGTCAGAGGTCTGTTTCAACTATGAAGCAGAGACACGTTGACGCTGAACACAAGTATTTGTTGATATATCACCATCATATTTTTTAACAGATATTGAATACCACATTTTCTTAATATCGTGCAGCCTTATTTTGTTAAAAAATACTTTATAATGACATAAACAAGTGGCACTGATTTCAAACATTCCACTGTCAGTAAAACTCTCCAACCAGACGAAGATCACACAGGTACCTTCTATAAGTCTACGAAAAACCGCTCTGTCACCAATAAAACTACAGCCAATCAACAAACCCACTTTGTTTTTGAGGTAGGCCTATAATCAAATAGCAACCCTGTGGATGGAAGGTAACCAACTTTATAAACACTTCTACGGCTGCCCCAGTGGATTTGTGGGTAATGTTTGTGGTTAGAGGGACTCA
The DNA here is from genome assembly GCA_037176975.1 of Arrhamphus sclerolepis. Taxonomy (NCBI): domain Eukaryota; kingdom Metazoa; phylum Chordata; class Actinopteri; order Beloniformes; family Hemiramphidae; genus Arrhamphus; species Arrhamphus sclerolepis. The sequence continues at coordinate 11,370,593 of JBAMYA010000005.1, forward strand.
GACATCTTGATTGATGACTTTAGTTATGCTGTTTGTGCTTGTATGATGACCAGTGTACAACTACCTCGACACTGGTCGTCCATGTTTCATAAACTATCATCAACAGCAGTTCATGGTCTCTGCTTCCGTAGAACTGGATCAGAACTTATTGAACTTGACAAATGTTAGAAGCAGAGGTCATCTCGTCTACTGACACTGCAGCTGTACATGTCCGTGTTTTCAGTACTGACTCTGATTTCAGGGCTTTGGGCATTGATCCGAAAAACACCCTGCCATCAAATGGTGCTACACTTGTCCGATTATTATTACTGTTGTTTGTCTGTCTGGTAAATTAATCGTTAATGTGAGGGCTAATTAAAAGCTTGACAAAGTAGTTCCAGTTTTATTCAGAAGCATTTTTTTTCGCTGTTGGTGGTGGGATTTTCAAGCATAAAATAATGCTATCATATCACGCTAGTGATAGTTAACTTGCTCAGTCCAGCAAAGTTAAGTGCCACTGCTTCTCCACCTGCAGACTCCAAACAGGAAGTTGCATGATGGTACTGAGTAACTTTTAGAGAATTTGTAGGACTTGTGTGAATGTAGCAGATGGAGATTCCTACATAAACTGAAAGCTTTGTCACAAAAATGAGGTGGTGGTGAGGACCCGGATGTAATATTAGTCCTATATAATGATGGGAACCAGGAAAAAAAAATCAGAACCAGAACCAGGAGAAAACAATGGCAAGCGGAAAAAGTTCAAGGGGGCGTCTTCAGTGACAGCCGTCCTGGGTGAGCCGAGACAGCATGTGCTGAAATACCTGGAGCCGATGAGTAATGAGCCCTAGCAGGAACTGACAAGACTGGAGCTGGATCCAACAGGGCTGGAGCACAATCCAAATAGGCAAGAGCATGAACCAAAGAAACAGGGACAGGAACCTTGGAAGCAGGATGGGATGAGAGCTGGGACTGTGGTACTGGCAGCATCATAGACAGCTGGGAATGTGGTGCTAGCATTGACAGAGGGTGAGGTGTGTCTGGGACCTCGATGGAGATAGGTTATGGTTCGTCTGGGACCTCTACAAGAATAGCCTGTGGAGTGGTGGATGTGGTGGAGTGGGACTTTATTAAAACCACCAGCTCCTCCCTGCAGATCTTTAGGTCTTCATAAATGAAAAAGTTGCCGGGGAAAGACAGGAGCTGGGATTTGGAGGACATAGACCAATATCCACCGGTTCATGTCATGGTAGAGTCTGTAAAGGTCTGGAACTGCTTGGTCCATTTGTGGTTGGTCCATACTGTTTCCACGTTCCACTGTTTTTTTCTGGTTCTGCTTTTGTCTTGGTTCCCAACATTCTGGGTTTTGCTGTTCTGTTTCATTTGCATTTTCATTGTCTTTGTACAATAAAGGACTTTTGTGTTGCAATACTCATATCTCCTGCATTTGGGGCCTCACTACAGCCTCATTTCAAATAGGTTTTTATTCTGATGTAACCCCAGGGCCCCAGTGACATAAAAACTGCTTCCATTCCCTTCCCTCTAACAAAATTTTACACTCTCTTCATAATCTTCCTCCTACCTTGTGTATGACTTGTGCTCTAGAAATAAACTTGCCTTGCCTACCCAAGTTCAGAAGTACAGACCTCCCTCTCACCATCCACATCCTCCAGTTCTTCCAGGAGGAACACCCAGGTATTCCTAGCTGAGAATTAAGCTCTTCAGGGTGTCCAGGTTCTGCCTCGGGACCTCAGAGTAGTTCAAAAACACTGAGTGATCCAGATCATGAAAGGTTTGTGGGTTTTCCTCTGCATCCACTTCCCACCATATTTCATGAAATTCTGCTATTTTTTTCTCATTTATCATAAAGAGTAATGAAAAGAACATTTACAGAGCCACTCAAACTCTCTATTCCTTTTTATTTAGCTCTAAAAAGATTCCACACATCACCGAACACCAACAAGAACAAACTGAAAACGTAACCAGAACAACTGGAGCAGTAACAACAGCTTTGTATTATCTGACAATGAAAAGAAACCCTGACATTTACAGAGCCACTTTTATTCAGCTCTAAAACTGGTTGGACTGGACCTTTGGATTCTTATGAGAGAACAGGCCGCCAAGTTTGGCTCTTCAGTTTTATTCTGAAGGTATGTCTGATGGACAATTTACCAGGAACTCCTAAATGAAAGGAATATTTATTTCAGAGTAAAGGATAAGTGAAGTTGAAATAAAACAGAAAGTTCTCCATGCAACAACACCAAACACAAACAATGACAACAGCTGGAACAGCAGCAGCTAGAACAGCTGGAACAGGTAGGATTGGTGGTGGGAACATGACTGACCCTCCATCTGTCTGAACAGCACAAAACACGAAGCAGAAGCATTCACAAACCACACAGGTCATGGAAGGATGATGGAGGGAGCGCAGCAGGTAGACAAAATAATCAAGACGATCATAATTCTGAGCTTCTCTTCATTTACATCCAGGAAGTTGAAGCTCTTCATCTTAAAGAACTGATAGCTCCAGAACCTCCAAACACAGCTTCAGTCTGGTTCCTCTGGTTTGGACTTCCAGGAAAAACGTCTGGATGCCATTGGACAGACATCCAACCAGAGAGTCACATGATGTAGGCAGAGCTACAATCAGACTTGCATCCAACATGGCTGCTGTTGTGTTATCAGCATCTTTGCAGCCATCTTGGTTGTTTTATTAGCACCTCTTCGATGGTCATGTATGAGTCAGAGCATAAAGGTCCGTCCCTGCCCCGTTGTGATTGGTTCAGGACTTTCTATAACACTGGAAATGGCTGTGAGCGAGACGGTATCAGACCCAGTTCAGAGAGACTTTTGTTGAAGTGCAGGGTTCCTAGCGCTGTTCTCGCTCGTCCTTGTGCACAACCAGCAATGCTGTGAACTTTTCTTTCTTCAGACCTATGCTGGTGGTACATATAATACTGGAGGGTCTTCAATAGGCTGAAGAATACAGACCCAGAATCAAAAATACAACCAGGAAGGTGACACTATTGTAGAGGAAGTTGTTGTTTTGCAGAGAAAACAACACTCCCACCATAAGAAATGGTTGCCAAAGGTACATTTCCACTAGCAGGGGATCTGGGTAGTTTTTCAGGGTTTGTTGATGTACCTCTCCTTTACCAGGAATGTTCTGGCTAAAAAGTCTTTCAGGAACCTCTACGGGGCTGAAAAACATTCCTGTGGTAGGACAGATACAACCCTGATACAATTTTGGATATGGGTGTGGTGGTGTTGACTCACTGACCGACTGGGTACCCTGTGGGCAGGAGATGATGTCATTCAGCCTCCTTCACATAGAAGACCTCTTTTCTCATTCAGTGCCACAATTATACAGACGACAAACAGAAATGCTAAAATCATCTTCAGCTCCTCCAATATTTTTGTGCCATTTTAGTTTGATTTTCTTATATTTCTTCAGGTTTGCCAACATCTCCATTTTTTTTTTTCTTCAATCGGTTGACAAAACGTGAAAGTGGTGCACTACCGCCATCATGAGGTTTGGAATGGTAGTTAACGTGCAACTGGTGGCATCATCATAAGTGGAAACACAACAGCTGAAAGGACTAAGGTGGAGGTTGATTCCGTTAGAGGTTTCCATCTGGCGGTTTAACCCAGAACCCCCGCTAATGGAAACGACGTTGGGCAATGGGGAGACCGTGACTCTTGTTCAGTATTTCACATGTCCTCTGGGACGTTTGACGGCTTCTTTCATACAGTTTGACACCCTACCACCCTAGACCGCCCTGGCTGCTCACTAGGGACCAAAAACAAGTGAACAAATATCATAATACTTGTCAGCTATAGATGTGTTTGTTATGAGGGAGCTTCAGCACTGCAGATGTTTGGTCCAGAGAGTCAACGATGGTCGTTGTCAGCAAACTAAAATGGTGCTAATTTATTCTATTTATCTGAGGCTTTTTTTTTTCCCTGCTACGGCTGGGTTGAACCTGTCCGGCCACTGTGAATCTCAGCTTTCAAGTCAGTGATGGTGGTCCCACCAGAGACGCTGTAGAGTGGTTCAGAACTGTTCCTGTTACGCCCCTCTGGATCCTTACTGGTTTCACCCAGTAGTACAGGAGTCATACCTGGCTGTGGTTGTAGCTGCTTCACCTGTGAAGGTTGATAAAGACTGGCTGCTGTGACTCAACCGGCAACCATCCCACATCTAAGTTGATGCTCATCCAAGACGTATGTTTTGTTGCCATTCATCCACTGACCAGTGGTTGCTGACTCCAAAACAGCAGATCTCTGTTAATCTTCTTGTCAAAAGGTAGAATTTTGTTACAGAGTTGAAAATATTTACAGCCTGGTAGATTTTTTTTCTTCTGTGGTTAAGTATTACATACTTGACAACTGTACAGGGGTAATTTTTTTTAACACCGTAGAGAAATTTATTTTTAGCATTAAAGCTGACCAATCAGATGTCACTTGATATGCTTGACTGACAGCTAGCCATTGGCACTGCCGTTGGCTTGAACAGCTTTGTCCTGCCTCTTTCGAAGGGACAAAACTGGAAGCTGGATGAAACACGCCTACTTTAGCTCAATTACCTCAAGGTAGTCATTTTAGTTGAGCTGGCTAGTTTATGCTAACCTATGATGTTTACTCATGTTACCTTATTTTCATTCAGATCAAGCATTTGAGCCAAGATCCAGCTGTGGTGAAGCCCTGGGGGACTACAAGGCTGTGATCATTTAACTGCTGCTCAGTTAGCACGAGGTGCTTCGTCCTCGAACCCTTCCAGACCAACCACAGCCAGTCACGATGGTCTGTACAATTATTTCTCTTTAACATAAAAATGATAATACTCAGAGTCAGGACAATGCTAAGAAGCTCGCCTTCAATTATAAGACCACAGCTATGATTATACATACATTTGTGGCTTGAGAGTTTCATAAAAGTCCCCTGTAAAGTGGGAACCAGGACTTAGTTTTTAATATAAACTCTTGAATTTCAAACTCTTTTACACATATTTTTGTAAGTATTTACAGGAGTAGTTTTACTTCAAATGTGGTGGTTGTTTGAGTGATTCTTATTTTGTCTACTCGCTGCTTGCAGAAAGATGGATGGATGAATATGGGAGTAAGGATGTGGGGGGAGTGGTCACCTCTGTTGTAGGTTTCACCATGGCCCATAACTGATACTGTCAAATGGAAGAAAAGAGAACAGCAGCCTTTAGTGTCAGACCACCACTGAGTTTCAGTTGTAAATGTTCTTATGGAATAAAACTAAAAAAAACATAAAATCAAACACAAATATTGACACAAAGATGAGGTTGTTCTGTTCTCTGTCTCTGTTTAAGCATTTTCTGGTTTTCTGCTAGTATTATAATGAACTATAATCTTGGAGTGACTGGAGGCTCTGAGAATGCTTCCTTCTAGAGAACTTTTTTCTAACATCGTCTCTCTGTGATGTCATCGAGGGCAGAGTTTCCTGATGCGCTAATAACTCCTGATAGTCTCAAAGGCAGCAGAGAGTTTTTAAAAAGCATAAGTTTACAATCAGGAAGCAAGGGTAGAGCATGCTGATATGCTCCTTCTTCTTACTTTTTCTTTTTTTCTGAAGATGTTTCCAAAGAAATGCATTTATATTTGCAAGGGAAAGGTAGCCAATCATGGCTGATGGGTGCAGCTTGTTTTTCTGGGCCTCCAACAGAGTGAATGTAGTTGTTTTCTTGGCGCCACTTTACAACATCCAGGACACTGCTGGATTTACAGGAAGTCACTAATGTCCCAACGTTCGTCTGAACCATGTGGTGAACCATCGCGTTACCGGTCCATCCTGTCATCCATGATCATATTCTGGTTCTGATTCAGGCCTAAACATGTCTGGAAGGATTTCATGTCTGACCCGTAACAGGAGTTGATCATGAGGTTACTGGACACAGGAATACCAGCGAACGACTGTTGCTGGTTTTACAGTAAAAACCCACTGATCTGCAGAGTTATTAGCAATTCTGTCTGGTTCTGAACTTTTTGATTGGACACCAAATAACCGCCAAGGAATTTGTGTTTGTAATTTTTCACACAAAGTTTATGATTGAAAAGAAATTTCAGATTTTAAAAGAAAAAACGATTTTAAGGAAAAAATGGGTGGATTAGGGTTGCAAATTCAGCAAAAAAAGTTACAAGGAAATTGTGACATTTTATGGAAAAACAGTAAAATTTAAAAAAATAAAAGCTGAGATTTTTGAGAAAAGTTAAAATGATTTAATTATATTTTTAAAGTCACAAGAAGAAAGTTTCAATTGTGCTTAGTGAGGAAAAAAAATAATGTGACTTTAGCAAACAAAAAGTATGTAAAAATAAAGTTTCTATTTGCAAAAACTTTGAAATGTTTTTCAGAAAATACATTTTTTCAAGAAAACAGTAGCAATTTTCACAACTTCAGAAGGAAAAAATTCAAGATTTTCTAAGCAAGAACTGCTTTTTGCAAAAAAAGGTTGATAAAAAGTTGCTGCAGGCATCTTGGTTGTTGTGAATCATGGACCTTGGACGCTTCTGTATGCATCAGTGCATAAAGCCTGCCCCCGCCCTGTTATATATCAGGGGTTCCAGACCCCATGAAATATTTCATGGAGTGGATATGGCTCTGCCCATTGGCATCACCTCCAGGAAACTGACCAGTCAGGAAAAACTTGAATGAAAGAAGGGTTGTGACTTCATGAGAAAAAAAAAAATTCTTTCTGCAAAGAAAGTCTAAAATGTTGCCAAAAAAAATTTGGAGGAAAAAACACTTTGCAGAAAAAAGTAGCCATTTTCATGACTTCATGAGGAGAAAAAAACGTTAAGACTTAATAAGAAAGAACTTGTGATTTTCAGTGAAAAAAGTTCTGATTTTTCACTAAAAAGTCATGATTTTATGTGAAAAAAAAACCCAGCAATTATGATTTCAAGAAATTCTTTGAGAAAGAATTTGTAATTTTTTTTTTTGGAAAAAATAAAATAGAAATTGGCTACTCAATAGTGATTCAACCAATCAGAGAAAGGAAGCATGTGACATAGGAGTTACAACCAGTCTGATCAACGCTGGTAAATAAAATTGTTTTAAAGTTTTATTAGAGATCATTGTGAATTTTCAGAAGTAGGTCAGGGTTATGTCTTGGCCAGACAATGATGAAGCCAGATTAAGATCTATCAGCGAGTCTGGACTAACAGATGCTCCCCCAGACCATCTAACCTTGTCCTAACGTAGAACTGGGTTGAGTCGACTAACCGCTGATGTGAAAATGTAGACTGACAGAGAAGAAGAAGACACACAAAGAAGAGAAATGGTACCTTCACTCTCAATAGTGTCGACCGCATCATTGACCAGTCGAATGACGGTCACAATGGAGGCTTGTGGAGGGAAAGCACAAGTTCATCAGATACAGAGTCAAAAACCAGCTGGGTTCAAAAACCAGCCGTTCTACTCCTGTCTGAGAGTTTTCTACTGAAAGCCGCATTCGCTCGATCATGCACAAGGTTTTCACACTCTGATCCCGACCAAAGCAGGAAGTGACATGTTTAGTTCACCTCACCAGGACAATCCCAGTTCCAGAAGAGTTGGGAGGCTCTGGAAAATATGACTACACTTCAAGTTTACATAGAGAGTAGTTTTATTTCCAACTACAATAACTAAAGCTGTAACACTGAACACTGAACAGCAGTCCAGCGAAACATCCATCCATCCGTTATCTATACCCACTATGTCCTAGCAGTCCAGCGAACCACAATTTTAAAACTGTTGTGATTTTATGTCAAAATGTTGCTAAAAGGTGATATTTTCCAAGAAAAAAATAGTAATTTTCAGTTAAAAAAGTCACAATTTTGTGGCATTTGCAAATGTATGATAAAAAGTCAAGAATTGTGACTTTTATAGAAAAGTCTCAATTTGATGAAGGCTGTTTTAAAAAAAAAAAAAAATCATAATTTTATCTTTTTTTTAATGAAAAAAGATGTGATATTGCAAAATCCACCCTTTTACAGCAAAATTAGTTTTTTAAATGAAAAAAGTCAGTTTTTAGAATTTGCAGTTATACAAGAAAAAATTGTGATTTTAGTACAAAAGCCTCAATATTATGATAAAAGTTGCCAATTTTGTGAAATTTTAGATTTCATGACTAAAATTCACTTGTCAGCACAGGTGGATGAGAAAGTAAAGAATAACTGTCCTTTTAATGGATTACCATGTTGATGATGTGGTCCAGGATGAAATAGAGTTTGACACCTCTGATTTAAAGAATCGAAGAATCGATTCTGGACCATCACTCTGCAGCCAACACTGACCTCTAGAGGTGTGAATCATTATTATTATTATTGCTTGGATACACATGATGTAAAAATAATAATAAATGATGGTGGTGATGTCATCTTGGCCCTTTAAATAGACGGAGCACAGTGAACTTTTCCTCTACAGTGGAGGCCTCAAATTCTCTTTCATCCTGGGCAACATCATTAAAATGAATTATGAAGTGCTGCCCCCATGTGGTCAGAAGTGTTGCTACAACATGTGTGCCTTTACTGTAATTATTTCAAATTGTGTGATGATTTTAATGAGGATACCAATGTACTCTTTCTCAAGCAGTCCAGCATTCCTGTTGTGACAGAGCTGCTCCATGATGCTGAATGCAGGAAAAAATGATTTTTAGAAAAGTCTCCCAACGTTTCTGGAACTGGGGATTGTATTTTGCTCCAAAGAACTCACTGTTGCTCTTCTCACAAATGTAAATGAAAATGTTGGCTGTGATGGATTCTGGTGGGCAAAGTTTCATATCTGAGACACCGCTGCTGTAAGTAGCAACACCTCCACCTAGAGGTATCACCAGGTTCTGGGTCAGCAGGTGGTGGGGTTAGGGGGGTGGGGTCTTACCATTGTCGTCTAGGGAGTCGGACTGAAGAGAACTGAGCGACTGGACCTCAGAGTTTCTTCCTTTGTTGCTGCCCGAGAAATGGGTTTCTTCTTCAGTCAAGTCAACCATCTTAACTGCAGAGAAGCAAAATAGATACAATGAGATATGAGCACACACGACCTGTAGAATGAAGTGTATGACCTGTAGAACAACATGTATGGCCTGTAAAATAACACATATAACCTGTAGAATAACATGTATGTTACTAGTAGTTAGATTGTCATGACCAGAAAAACCAATGAAACTACAGCAGAAATATCCAAGGAAGAGAGTTATTAGTTGTGTTGACCAGCTAACTGCAAGTAACTATGGAAATATGCAGTTCTCATTCGACAGGAGTCAGATTTATGATAGCAGCTACATCAAGTCAATACAGCGGTGACTATCAGTGATGGATAAATTCAAAAACACTAGGCTCATCTGCCAGCAACACATCACTGCTATCCACAGACACACAACTGCAGCCAAACCACTACTCCCTCCCAAGCTTTATTTCTGAAACTTCTGTCTCTGTGTGACCACAAACACTGCTATTACTATTTTAGACTCTGCAGTAATGGAAGTGTGATCATAGACGGATACAAGCCGCTATAGATCTGCCTCCTACGATTTCATCAGCTGAAACTTTCTGCCTTACTGCAACCTGACTGGTTGCCGTACATCCAGAGACATGGCTCAGACCTGCTGCAACACACGGAGGCCTACAGCGTGTCAAGAGACGGACAACATGGCCCTCATTCAAGTCAATGGCGGATGCAGATGGTGCACTCACAGAGTATGCGTGAATACAGCATAAAGCAAAAAGTTCTTCCTGGATATTTCAGCAATCTGGGTCGTCATGACCAGAAAAAAAACAACCAATCAACCCGATATGTCAGACTCTGGACCACGCACATGTGAATGAAGCGTAAACTAATAAGCAGTACTGAGGGAGAAGGAAGAGCTTCTCTGAGCAGGTTTCTTGGACACTGACCTTCGTCGCTGGACAGAGGGCTCTTGCAGATGGAGTCACAGTCTGAGCGACATGGCGACACCGGTGCCAAGTTGGGGGCCACGCTGCACACCACCACACCCCTGCTGGTCACTCCAGACAGGAGTCTGGGTGACTCCGGATGGAAGGTGCTCATCTCCAGGTGCTCCACCAGGTTCCCGTCTGACATTTTCTCCAGTTTGGACAGTGGGTCTCCTTGGAAACAGGGTGTGTACGCCATGGGTTTCACAGGAACCTGTGGGGGCCCCATCACCCCGACCCCTGCCACCACGGTGGGCTCTATGCCCGGCTCCGAGTACAGGTTGAGATGGTCTCCAGGAGTGCAGTGCAGAGTCTTAAACTGGACACAGCTGGCCTTGTTGAGGAGCGCAGCAGTGGCTGGGTCCTGGACCAGAGACAGATTACTCCGGGAGTAGTTCTTCTGGAAAACCTTCTTGCGGAAGGCGATGAAGAGGACGACAAGGATGATGATGACAAAGAGCACCACGGTGATGCCGATCAGCTCCTCTTTGCCAACCACAGCGTGGCCTGCCTGCATGTCGGGGACCACGACAGGTCGCAGGCTGCAGCGCTGGCCCACAAAGCCCGGCGTGCAGTTGCAGTAGAAGGATCCGGGAGTGTTGATGCAGGTACCGCCGTTCTCACAGTCACCCTCTGGATTGTTCCGGTCACACTCGTTCACGTCCTCCTCACATCTGCAGGATGAAGAAAAAGGAGACATCGGTCTGACGTCATCATATTTAGTCCTCCTCCTTGCCCTGTTGGTGATCTTACATTAAACTGATAATTAATTAACCGGGCAAGAAGGATTACTTGACCAGATTTTTGATGTTTTGGCACCAGAGACTGGCCACCGCAGCCGGGAGTGATCGTGTCGGCCCACCAGAGTTTGTCCCAATATGCCTGTTGGCCAGTACAGCACTGGACACATCGTATCTCCAATAATTATTTGCATGGGATGAAACACTGAGCGATCATTAGCTGCTGCTGCTAAAGTCCACAGACTGTTTATGTTACAGTACGAACGTCGTTTCCTGAGAGCCTTGAAAAATGACATACGAGCGGCTGCCCTGGCGAACATCATTTTGCTTCCTGTCATACATGTTGTTATTTATTTATTTAATTTAATTTCATTTCACACAAACCCAGGCCTTGGGCTGCTGATCACTGGAAAAAAACTCCTGCAGGTGTTTATGAAGATAATATGAAATGCACTGCTGTTGTAAAATCGACTTCTTCCCATCTGCGTTCGTCAACTTTTGCCTGACGCCAGGACCCAGATGTGTGGCACAAAATATTGAACTGAAAAACTGAATCTGAATGGAGAGAAGTGAAACTGAAAAATGAGAATGAATTAGGGAGCTGAATTTTTCAATAAAATGAAATGCCGTTTTGACAGATTCAATTTCAAATTTGTCCATTCAGATTCAGATTTTAAAAGCAATTATTCAAACCGATCAATTCATGTTCAAATTGAATGATTCACATTCAGATATAAAGAATTCAAATTCACTTCCTAGTAGCACAAAATGTATACAATAGTTTTACCTTATTCTAAATGTTGAAACTTTTCTCCACTCCAAAACTTTGAGTAAAAAAAACAAAACAAAAAAACAATTCAAGATCAACTCGGTCAATAATGGTGTGCTATGAGTTTTGGTAGCTCCGCCCTACTTTATCTGGAGACATCATTCATAAAAGAAAAATATTGTCATAAAAAAAATCTAATTTTACAAAAATCTTGACTTTTTACTATCAATATCCATCCATCCATCATTCATCAATTTGGCCAACCATCTTGCATCCATACATCTATATACCAGTGGCAGTTGCTGGTCTTTCAAAGAGGGGAAGCACATTGTCGTCTTACATCATAAGACAATAACAAAAATAAATAATAAAATAAATTCAGACATGTATGTGAATAACAGGAGCTTGTTGTTTTGTTTTTCCCCCATCTCTGTGATGTGGTGCTGATAGTGGTGAACAGAAAAGTTAGAGCTGCGGCTTTTATCATTTTTCTGCCGTTCTGTCGTATGACCTCTCTGTTCCTCTACTTCCCACATGCGGTTGGGAAGAAAGTTTGTCTCACCTTTGTTTAGGTGTGCTCTTGGCTGCTCGCTTTAGATTCCGGGACAATTTATCAGACTTGTGGGCATCAGGGAGCCGTTATCTAAATGCGGGAGATTCCCAGAACCTCTGGGGGACTTGGGATGTCTGTAAATTCTGCCCTCCGGTTGTTTTCAACTGTGAATGAACTAGCGAAACAATACTAAATTCGAACCAGGAAATGATGACATTATGTTAAAGTAAAACAAGGAAATACAATGAGTGTGTTTTATTTACAGTGTAAAAAATGAACAATGGAAATGGTCAAGTAATTTCCCCAAGCAAATACCAAGAA
>JBAMYA010000005.1:11382989-11404132 GCA_037176975.1 Arrhamphus sclerolepis
TATATTATAGCCAGCTAACCAGGACATTTTGGTTTTACTCACCAGTGCGGGGGTTGATGGTGAAAAAGTTCTGCGGGTTTCCACTCATAATCTGGTAGCTGAGTCCTTGGGAAGAGACTGGAGTTACAGTGTCTGGATCCTGGGCCTGGATCTGGATCACGGACACATCTCGTGGGGAATTCTCAAGAACTGAGGGGCGGTATGCTGGCTCTGACGTCAGGGGTGCATTATCATTAACGTCCTCCACCTGAATGAACACCTCAATGGCGGCAAACTGAGGAACCACGCCACGGTCACTGGCATACACTGTCAGCCAATAAGAGTCCTTGGTCTCCCGGTCCAACATGTCAGTCGTGTAGATCACCCCTGGTAGAGGAGACCAGCAGAGGGATATCTTAGTCTTGTCAGGTACAACCACTTAAACAGTTAGATTACAGTTAAGCTTTAGTATGTTCCAGGCCTCTGAAAGGCAAATTTTATTCACAACAGAAAATATTCCAGATGTATAAACCGAAATGTTTCCCTCTGTGAAGCATTCCCTCTACTTTTAAAGCAACACATGTTTTTTTTTGTTTGTTTGTTTGTTTTTTATCTTACATGTTTTTGACCACTTTCTATTGGTTGGATATTAGTTGATGTTCACCAACATGTGCCAAACAAATCATGATTTCAAAAACTGTTTTATTGAAGCAGAATTTTTAAAATACAGACTCAACATCTACAGAACACATTACTGAGAAAAGATTCACCTTACATGTGAAAAACGGAGGTCAAGCGAGACCCTAGTGGTCAGTAGGGGAACTGCAGCCTCTAGTGGTCAGTATCAGTTTCAGTATCAGGTACATTCACCCATCCACACAGATCCCGTGTCTGTGTAGCCTAGTGGTTAAAGCACTATGTACAGACTCCCTGTCCTGCTGCAGCGGTCGCGGGTGCAGGCCTTTCCACATTCTCTTTCTGCCTCCACTTTCCTGTCAACCTACTGCAAATAAAGGCCAAAAATATCTTTTTAAAAAGTGTGATGTTTCCAGAGGAAGCTCACCTGTCTCTTCATCGATGGAGAACCGTCCGAGTCCGCTGCCGTCACGAATGGAGTAGTAGAGCTCCCCATCTCTGCCAGCATCGTCGTCGTGAGCACTGACCTGCAGTAAAGTAGATCCGATGCGGGCATTCTCTTTAACTAATCCCGTTAAGGCGAAGTGGGAGAAGTAGGGAGCGTAGAGGTTTTCATTCACATCAACTACCTCCACCTCCACAAAGGTGACAGACAACAGAGAAACTGGCCTTCCTTTGTCCTTGGCCTTTACGGTGAGGTTGTAGAATTGTTGGGTCTCATAGTCCAACTCCTTCATAAGCCGAATGGCTCCACTGGTCCTGTCCAGCTCAAACCAGCCATCGTGATCATTGACCAGAGAATATCGGACCTGGCCTCCTAGCCCCAGATCTGGGTCCTGGGTTTCAAGCCAGGCCACAACTGTTCCCACTGGGAGATCCTCCAGAGCTCTGGCCTTATACACGCTGGGGATAAACACTGGGGGGCAGTCATTCACGTCCTCCAGAAGGATTTTCAACGTGGTCACAGAAAACTTTTGATTTCCTTTATCTGCCGAGTCCCGAGCCTCAATTTTCAGGTTGAAGCTGGAAACTGACTCCCGATCCAGCTGCCCAGTGACATACACAATCCCATTAGTGGAGTTTATGCCAAACTGGGTGGTGCTTGTCAGTAGAGAGTACACAATCTCCCCGTTCGATCCCAGATCCCTGTCCGTGGCCTCCACCTGGATGACCTCGGTACCAATGGCAGTGTTCTCCGCTACGACTATCCTGTAGCCTTTGTCTTGTAAAAACCGGGGCACGTTGTCATTGGTGTCCTCTATGTGGATGCTGAGCAAACGCCAGGCCGACCTCTGAGGGCGTCCGAGGTCATAAATGGTCAGGTTGAGGATGTAGTGGTCTCTCTTTTCTTGATCCAGCGGCAGAAAAACAGTGATGAGACCAGTGTGCATGTCAATGTTGAAACAGCTGTCAGAATTTCCATCCGCTATTGAGAACAGGACCTGACCATTGAAACCGGTGTCCCCATCAAACGCATTTACTTTGAAAATACTCGAGCCCACCTCCAGGTCTTCCAACACGGCGATATCTGTGGGAAATGTCCTGTCAAACTGGGGTGTTTGGCGGTTGACGGAGAAAAGGTCGATAAAACCTTCATCCATTTTATTTCTGGTGCTGGGTCTGGACTTTTTGAGTAACTTTTCTGCTAACTTTTGGGCGACTCTTGTTTCTTTGCAAGTAAAGTGTTTGGGGAGGGATTTCCCGTGAACCACAGAGATGTTGACAAACATCAGATCAGAATAGTTCTCGCCATCTGTGGCTGTAATTTTCAAATTAAAGTTGCTGTTTTTTGAACTCTGAGTGGGGAAGGAATTTCGAAGTGTGAGGATACCTGAGTCAGGGTTGAGCTCGAAGTGGCCGAGCTCGTTCCCTGAAATGATCTTGTACTTAACCAGTTCCAGCTCATCTACATCGATGGCAGAAATGGTGGTGATGACATCACCGATGGTGAAATCAGCAGAGATTACCCCCTGGCACGCTACTTTCTCAAACAACGGGCGGTTGTCATTCACATTCTCCAGGTGGATGGTGACGTTGACTTCACTCTCCCGGCGGTAAGGTGACCCCCAGTCAGACGCTCGGACCACAAACACAAACACCTCTGGTGATGACTCAAAGTCCAGATCCACACTGGTGCTGATCACGCCGGAGAACTGGTTGATTTTGAAGGGTAAGGGCTGCAGGCTGGAGATGCTGTAGGTGATGTATCCATTTTCACCTTCGTCTTCATCTACAGCAGAAACCGCCAACACACTGGTCCCGACTGGAACACTTTCGTTGACAAAAACCTCGTAGGATGACTGAGTGAAGGTTGGCGTGTTGTCATTGGCGTCATCAATGGTAACCTGCACTTTAACTCTGAGATCACTGTCTACTTCCAGGACCTCCAGGTGAAAGGCATCCTGGGACACTTGAGTGAACCATCTAGAAGTGGAGATCACACCTGTTAAGGTGTTCATGTGAAAAAAGGCTGAATCTGCTGACGGTGTGAGGATGTATTCGGCATCATCGGGTTCTGATCTGATCTTAACAGCAACTACAACCGTGCCTGGTGGCGAGATTTCATTCAGATGAACTTTGTAGACCTCCTGCTCAAACAGAGGTTCAACAGTCTGCTGTCTGTTTGGTGTAACCTGGAAGACAGTGGTGGCAGACAGCTTTTGAGGGGTTCCTCTGTCTTTAGCCTGCAATGTGAGGTTCCAGCCGTGAGGGAATGTTTCCCAGTTCAGAGCATCAAGGGCCTTTACTGCAAACTCACCTTCTCCATATTTTTCTACAAAAAACTGCCCTGAGTTCCCATCCACAATCACAACTGAATCAATTTCTCCATTTAAACCTTCATCCAGATCTTCAACAGTGACTATGGCGTATACAGGGTCTTTATCAAGCCCTGACGGGTGGTGGGTGACCACATTCATGATCGGAGCATGCTCATTCACATGCTCTACGTGGACGAAAAGCTTGGCTGTGCTGCTGACACCATTATTCCCGTACAGCTTCATGCCCCGGTCCACGGCCAGGATTTCGAGGTCATACCGGCTCTGCTCATTGACATTCAGCTTCCCACTGACGTAAACCACCCCACTGGTTGGGTGTACTGCAAAAAGCTCAGTTTTCACCTTGAAGAAAAAGTAAAACTCTCCATTGGAGCCAATATCTGCATCTGTGGCAGTAACTTGTGCTATGCTAGTCCTGAGGGGGGCACTCTCCGCCACAGTGACGGAGTATGTGGTGGGGGAGAACAAGGGCCGGAGGTCATTCATGTCCAAGACCTGGATATGCACTTTGGTCCAGGTCTCGAAGAAGGCCTCCCCCTTGACAAAGGCCTTCACTGTCAGCACATAACTATCCTGGATCTCTCGGTTCAAGATGGCAGCATTCCCCCCCTTGGTCCTTATCCTCAGGAAGCAGAAGTCACCCAGGACATACTCCTCTGCCTTGAAGAATCCTTCATCGTCTCCTGAGGTGATTCTGTAACGAATCTCCAGGGAGTGCTTGTCCAGGTGAATGCCCATCTTGACTTTGCTGTTTGCATAGGTGCGGGCGGCTGAGTTCTCGTAGATGGTGGCATGGTAGACAGACTGAGTGAAGCTGAAGTTGGACCCATCCTGAGGAACTTCATGGGTTCTCTGGCTGTAGCAGGTCGTCGGCATGAAGATCAGGAAGGACAGAAGGAGAGCCAGGCCAAAGATGGAGGCTTGCATGCCCGTCCATTTGCCCATATTCAGATCCATCCCATCATCACTCGGTCCTGAGATGGATACAGAAAGATAAAAGTAGGCATACAAGGACTTGTGATTATAGGGCATAAAACTACATTTATATGAAACAACACAAGGTTGTAATTTTATGTAAATAATAATAATAATAATAATGATTTCATAATTTCCTGAAATTTAGGATTTTATAACAATAATTTGCATCTTATAACAAAAATAAGCAAAATTTGCAATTTTAAAGCAAAAATGTTTGCTAAGAAAAATGTTTGTTAAAGAAAAAAGTTGCAACATATAAACTACACAATTTTTAGACAAAAAATGTGCACAACCAGGTAAAATTTCACATCTATTACAGCTACATAAGTATTAAAAATAAACAAATTAGCCAAAGACTGCAACAACAAAAGCAATGTATGAATTAGCACCTGAATTACCATCTCGAGTAAGTAAGGCTCCCTCTGATGGGCCAACTATATTACTGATATTTAAAACTATATGGCACTTTGAAATGAACAGACTACAATGTCTTTTGTTTTTAATTTGTGGTATTGATATTGGCTCTTATAAGCTCTAATAGATTTATTTCTGAGCTGGAGGAGGGAGAGATGAATATGAAAAAAACAAGAAAAAAACCCACAGGAGACATGGACAAAGATGGGACTGTGAAGACATGAAACCAGATCTGGAAGAAGAAACGGTCAGGCAAAGAGGGAAGGTTAGATGATGCACAGATGTCAGGACAAGAAGAAAGTGAAAGAGGAAATGGAGAAGCAGGATCAAATGAATGGGTGTGAAGTAGAAGTGGATAATTGAATGGAGTAGGGGGAGGGGGGAGGAGCTCTGTGGGAGGAAGGGCAGGGTGGAGGACAGAAGAAACCAGAGAAATGTATGTGAGAGGAGGAGGGAGGATTTTACACTTGTAAAGAAACCACTTTACTCTACAAGTGTGTGTGTGTGTGTGAGAGAGAGAGAGAGAGAGAGAGAGAGAGAGAGAGAGAGAGAGAGAGAGAAAAAGAGAGAGAGAGAGAAAGAGTTCTTGTTAGTGTTATATCATGAGCACGCAGTAAAACCCCAACCTTGTGGGGACCAAAACCTGGTGCTTAATCCTAAACAGTAGGCAAATAGGTCAAGGTCAAGGTCATGTTTATTTCTAGAGTACATTTAAACAACTGAAGTACCATGAAAATAAAAATCTCAGAATAAAATCAAAGTACCATAAAATAAGAACAGTAAAATGAATAAAACAGTATGCAAAACCCATGACACAATCAAGTCTGACTCATGGCAAGACCAAGAGGACCAAAAGCCAAGGAGAAAAAGTAAGTTTTAGCAAAGACTTAAACAACTCCAACGATACAGCATGTCTAACATGAAGTGGTAAGCTATTCCATAACTTTGGAGCACTGACAATGCTCTGTTGCCCTTAAAGTCTGGATTTTGGGACCTCGAACAGCAGCTCATTTGATGATCTTAGGGTTCTGACTTGATTTTGAACATAAAATAGTTCTGCAAGATACTGAGGCACCACCCCACCTAAATCTTAAAAACAAACAATAAATCCTTAAAATGTATTCTAAAATGGACGGGAAGCTAGTGCAAGAAGACCACAACAGGAGTGATGTGGTCACACTTCTTAGTGCCGGTCAGAAGGCGAGTGGTAGCGTTCTGCACTATCTACAGGCGACGGAGGGAACACTGATCAGGACCAATGTGTAATGAGTTGCAAGAAATCAAGCCTAGAGAAAATAAACACATGGATGACCCTGTCCAAATCACCAAAAGAAAAATATGGCTTCACTTTTGCCAGGAGCCGAAGCTGATGAAAGGAACTTTTCATCACCGAGCCACTTTGTCGCTTTAAATTAAGATCACTGTCAAAAGTTACACCAAGGTTGTTTTTTTTATGTGCAAGCTGGTTTTAGAGGCAAGGGGGCCATGCTAGCAATATATTTAATGCTACATGGCAGATGTCCACACACAGTAACCTCAGTTTTATTGTCATTTAATTTAAGATGACTTTGGCTCATCCAAAGCTTGATCTCAGCCAAACAGGCCAAGTCTTTACAGTTTGTATTTAATGGGAAGCAAATCTGTATGTCATTTGCATAACAATGAAATGATATATTGTGTGTATGAAAGATTGAACCCAGGGCTAGCATATATAAAGAAAACAGCAATGGACCCAAAACAGATCCCTGTAGGACGCCACAAATGAGAAGAGCCAAACTAGAAGAGAATTCACCCAACTTAACAGAGAAACTACGCATGCTGTACCACATACTGAATATTTCAATTCAGCATGCAGCTACCCGACCTGTTTGGGTGAAGAGCATCAGTATAGTATAAGGAAGAGGAGTTCCAGAATAAGTTTAAATTGTCAATAAAAACGAAGCCTGCTGCATGCAAACTGAGGCCAAGAGTTGAGGGTAAGAAGCCTGCTGAATGTCTCAGCTCTACGCCCAAAGGTTGGAAGTGGGCCACGAATACAAATAGAAATAGACATGTCACTTGATTTCAGGAGGTTATATAAGTTCATAAAATCCCTCTTAAGCAGTTCTGACTGGCCACAGATCATGTCATTGGTCCCAGTGTGCAAAACAATCTGAGATATGGTTGGCGGGAGACAATTCAGCACTTTAGAAAGTTCATCAGAGATAGTCGTGACTGTGGCTGCAGGGATGAATTGAGTTATTGCATTGAAGAATTGGATATTCCTCATCATTGAGTCACCAATAATAAGTGTGGTTGGGGGAAAGGGGGGTTAGGGAAGGGTAGGGCACACCTCAGTGGATAATCCAGCAAGTTTTGGACTTTTGGCATCCACTGGTCTGAAACTCTGATGATCAGCAGAGCGATGGCGAACAGCTTCCCTGACAAGTTTATGCCGGGAGGCCAAAGATCTTTGACCGGTGTAGAGTAGGCTTTGCTGAAGCATTACCACCAAAGCAGCAACTAGTGGGGAGAAAGCCTTTGTGTCAGTCAGGGGTAGGGGACCCACAGTGTCAGTGAGCACCTATCTGAGATCTTGGCCAGGATCGGATGGACCTGGCCCAGCGGCAGAGTGTACTGGGTTCTCAGTTGACAGCGCCGTGTATTGGTTGGAGAGGCTGAGGTGAGGGGGAGAAGCAGCCCGATCAGAGAACCTTTTTTGGCCACAGACTACCACTTCAGTCCAGGGTGTCTCATAGGCCGGTGTGAAACATGAGGGCCACGGACAGGTGAGGGGAACCCAGACTATGGTATCCTGGAGTGCTACAGAGTGAGAGGCCAGCTTCTTGGATTGCTCAGCCACGACAAAGGTGGACAACATCGGAAACTGAGAAGTAAATCCTTTTTGTGCAGCTCATTTGAAAGCCGACGGATATCCTCCTGAAGGTCAGTGATTTTATTATAAGCTCTTTTTAGTGAAGTAACATCAACACCATGAGATTCTGGCAAGTCTCCTGGTAAAAGCTGGGATGAAGCCATCACTTCTTCTCAAGAGTTAAAAAAAAGTAGATAAAAATTAAAAAAAAAAAAAAAGTAAAATTGACATGTACGTAACTAAAAGTTATGAAATTTTAAAATAAGACCAAAATTAAAGGGTTAAAACTGAAGAAATCCTGAGGATACCAAACGGACACGTCAGCACGCGTGTCACTTGGAACTAGCCAAAAATCTATAAAAAGAATAAAAAAAATGAATAAAGCACAATCAGCAGTATCATGTCCGAGGTTGACTGAATTCATCAAGTGAATGAATACAGGCTTTTCTGTTGTAAATGGGGACTATATCGGTATGAGAATCAGCACCACATCTATCCACCAGGTCTTTTTCTGATCTGTCAGGATTGAAACTGCAGTGTCTAGTGTTTGATAAAGTAACTGCAGCCTCTAGTGGTTGGTAGAGGAACTACAGCCTCTAGTGGCCCGGAGAGGAACTGCAGCCTCACCTAGTAGGTAGAGGAACTGCAACCTCTAGTGGTTGGTAGAGAAAACTGCAGCCCCTAGTGGTCAGTAGAGAAACTGCACCACTTCTTCAGTTCTGGAGAAGAAGCTGGATGTGGACTATGGGGTTCCGACAGTGGGGGCTCTGTCCAGGTTGTTATTGTCCCGACAATGACATTGAGGCAGGAACGTGTGTTCTTGTTGTTAATTATGTCATTTGGTTTCTCTGTTGTTCTTGATTACAATGAAGCAGCTCATTCAGAGACTTCACAGCACCAGTAGCTTGTGTGGGGGTGTCATGTAACAGTAACTACAAATTGCTCATGTTCACTTCAGCAGCCTTCAGCAGGTTTACACCCAAGCCAGCAGATGTTTGGGCGCCACAGCTAGTAAAAGCTGAGCTACAGTGCCACCCTGGCAGAATGGTACTGCGATAATTTCTAAGAAAAGAAAAGAAAAGAAAAGAAAAGGAAATAAAGCAGTGTTTCTGAGACGTTCTCCTCCCTGATCTGCAGTGGAACATGAGAAATCCCTGCAGGAACAGAGATGGCGGTGGGTGATTACAGAACAATCGTGCTGAGGGGGGAGGAGAGTGACATCACATCTGTGAAATCACTTACATTACCTGCAGCTTAACGGGGAGGGGGAGGGGCTGGTCTCTGGTTACCTCCTCAGTAGGAACACACATGTTCTGCAGAAATGTCTGAGGTTAACATGAAGGAGCCTGATTCCTTCAGCAGAACACGTGAACTGCAGACATGGAGTCTGAGAAATTATCTTCTGTCTAAAACAAAACTGAAGCTCAACCAGAGTGTTCCAGAAAAACCAAAATACTCTATCAAGTACGGGGCTGGAGGTTTCATGGTTGGGTGGTAGATCAGGTAAAGTTTGGCTAACTTTGGAAACCAGGGCTAGTGGAGCTGAAACCAGTACGAGAGGAGATGAAACCAGGATGAGCAGAGCTGAAACCAAGACTAGAGGTGTTGAAACCAGGACTAGAGGAGCTGAAATAGGGCTTCAGGAGCCAAAACTAGGACTAGAGGAGCTGAGACCAGGATTAGAGGAGATGAAACCAGGACCAGGAGAGCTGAAACTAGGACCAGAGGAGCTGAAATCAGGAATAGAGGAGGGAGGAGCTTGAA
This sequence comes from Arrhamphus sclerolepis, assembly GCA_037176975.1. Classification (NCBI taxonomy): domain Eukaryota; kingdom Metazoa; phylum Chordata; class Actinopteri; order Beloniformes; family Hemiramphidae; genus Arrhamphus; species Arrhamphus sclerolepis. The sequence continues at coordinate 11,392,392 of JBAMYA010000005.1, forward strand.
CATCACCTGTGTAGGTGAAACCAAGTCTGTTACTCTGACCTTTTAAGAGAGCTATGCACAAATGAATGTCCAAAGACAGTTGAGAACTATGACTGATGCAGAAGCTCTTGGTTTAGACCGACCTCGATGCACAGAAGCTGAAATAATGAGATCAGAGTGACTCTGAGGCTGCAGGGAGGAGATGTGAAGTAATCCAGTTCACCTGCCTCCCTCAGACCACTGCTCCGGCTCATTAGTTCTGCTCTGAAGACTGTGATCTATTAAGAACATCACTAAAACCTTCAGCACCCCTGGAGGTCTCAGCAGATATGAAGTACAGAAAAGAGATGATGTGCACATGAACAAGGACCTGGGGAGGAAGAGTCTGATCTAAATGTTAAGAGTGGGAGGAGATTTCTCTTCATTTTTATCTTTAAACTTCTAACTCAAAGTTTTCAGTTACATGTCATTGTTACTTCACATATGATGGTTTTAACTTCAAGCATTTACAACAACAAAACTCTACTAATCTGGAATATACTGTAATAAACTCCAATAATGTTTCATATAAGATGAAGAGAAATTAATGAAAATGAATGAACACAGAAAAGACACCAATGGATGGAATTCAGAATGGTTTCCAAAGACCAGAGTCTCTTGTGGTTCATAGAGGAACTGCATAACTAGATAACTTAACCCTCGGAAGACAACCTACTACCACATGATTTGATAACCCACAGAAAGTTGGAAGATGTTTGTTACCTGGTGAAGTTACTTGATACTCGTCTGATTTACAAAATCCCAATCAGGACAGAATCCATTATAATCCATCCTTCATCCTGGTTCTGTGAAACAAACCACACAACATGTCAAAACCAAAAGGCACATTTTTATTTATAAATGTTCATGAAATGAACATTTAGAACATGTGTCCTGTACTCCATGAGGATTACTGTTGGGAGGTTATGACGTGAAACATCTGATGAGCTAGAGGCCATCCAGCTGGTGCCCTCTGGTTAGTCTTGACTAACAGCCATAAACCAGGTATGAAGACAGCTATTTCAGACTACTTTGGTAAGCGCCACCCACTTATCCTTCCAGACCAACCAGAACTAGTTTCAGCAGTCTCTTAGTACAGTTAACAGCACAACAACATGGATTATCTTTAAAATAGAAATGACTGTAATGTTTGAAACAGTGCCAAGTAACTGAAGTGATAACAACAAGCCACTGGTTATGTCAGCCACCAGTCAAAGCACCACAGCCATAATTATGGATAAATTTGTAAAATGGATGTGCTGGATTTCATAGACATGGAATCTATTTAGAGGGACCAAAAAGTCTTTTGTACAAGACTGTTTATAGGTATAATTGTTTATTTCTGCTGTAAAGTTGGGCATTTTAATTTGGAGGTCAATAGAGATTCACTGTTGGAACCACACCCAAGTGGTTGGTAGAGGAACTGCAGCCTCTAGTAGTCATGAGAAGATGCATTGAGGAAATTAATGATTGGATGTGCCAGAATTTTCTTCAGTTAAAGAAAAACAAAACTGAGGTGACTGTGGAGCCAAAAAGGAAAGATTACAGGTCACCACAGAGCTTCAATCTATACACCTAAAAACGACCAATAAGGCCAGAAATCTGGGTGTAGTGTTGGACTAAGCCCTAAATCTGGAAAAATATTGAGGTAATAAAAAAGTCAGCCTACTAGCGCCCTAAGAATATATCAAGGATCAAAGATGTGTCAACAGGACCTGGAAGCTCTGAATGGTTTAGGACCAAAACACATCAGTGACTTACTGACACTGTATGAACCTACCAGACCCCTCAGTTCATCTGGATCTGGTCTTTAATCAGTTCCCAGAGTCAGAACCAGAACCAGGCACGGAGAAGCTGCATTCAGCTTCTATGCTCCGCATATCTGGAACAAACTCCCAGAAAACCTCAGATCAGCTGAAACACTCAGTTATTTAAATCCCATAAAGACCCCAAAAATAAAGACCCACCTGTTTTCAGCTGCATTTGAATGAAGTTCCAAATTTACAGTTATTTTAAGCCTGAATTTTAGAACCAACAACAAAATAGTTTTACTGTTTTTATCTATTTTTGTCTTTTCCTTTCACTTCTACTTTGTTTTCAAAATTTAAATTATGCTTTTTATTTAGCACTCTTCATTTTTAATTTAATTATTTAATGATTATTTATATGTTTTATGGAATGATTTTATTTGCCTCTTGTGATTTTATGTAGCTGTTTTATGTAGCTTGAATTTCCTTGTGTATGAATTGTGCTCTACAAATAAACTTGCCTTGCCTCTGGTGGTCATTAAAGGAACTACAGCCTTTAGTGGTCAGTAGAAGAGCTGTAGTCCGCTACCAACCACTAGAGGCTGCAGTTCCACTACCAAGGATATTATGTTATGTTATGTTATCTTATCTTATCTTATCTTATCTTATCTTATCTTATCTTATCTTATCTTATCTTATCTTATCTTATATTATTTTACACCTGCAGGATTAGTCAGGTGCAGGTTGGGTAGTTGGTCCGTATTATTTGACTTCAGAGTAACACTAGAGGACATGTCTCAATTTTTTCAAAAACTTCTGTTTTTCCTCCATCAGTTCATTTGTTATCAGGTTCATGACATAAGTCCGTTTTAATTCCAGGTTTTCAGGCAACGAAACAGGAAACCCAGCGGGAGGGTGAGCGCTTTCACACAGTTCTGTTTTATACTGTAGTTTATTCCCAGGAGAGTCGGCTGGCTTCCAGCTCCGCTGTCAGTTACCATGGTAACAGGGACACTGAAAGTTTTCCACCCTTTTCAGCGTTTTTCTCACTCAGACCGTCCGTTCTGTTCCTGCAGCTGTTAGATAACCCAGCAACGAGTTTATCACACCATCCTGTGTTTATTCTGTAATTTAAAATCCTCTGGTTTTCATTCATATTGTAAATGTGATCAATAACTGCAATGTCTGATGGGTCTTTTGGAATAGATGCAAAAAGGTAAAAAAAACATGATTACTTTAATGCTGTTGAATATGATGCGCCTTCAAACTGAAGACTCTACCTCAAGATCGTGCACACATATGTTTGGGGGCACTGTGACTTTGTCATTAAAAAGCAATAATTTCTCATGAAATCTTATATATTTCACAACTTTCTGACATCAGATCATAAGAGTTTGTCATCAGAATCACTAAATTTACAAAATTGTGACTTTTTGCTTTAAAATACTGACAAGATTATAACTTTACTTTGTGAAAATGACAAATTTCATGTAATTGTAACTTTCTGTCTGAAAATCATGAACTTTTGTTACAAAATTTTGCAATTTTGCAACTTTTTGTTCCCAGATCTGCTCCAACAGAGTCCCGTGACCCTGCACAGGAGTAAGGGGGTATAGATGATGGATGGGACTTTTTGTGGTTAAAAAAAAAACATATTGACAACAGTGGAAAAAGATGACTGCACTTCTCGACCAGAGAGGGCGCTAAAGAGCACAATCTCACATAGTGCTGCTTTAAAAGAGCGGGAAACAGGGACGGTTCTGGGGGTTCTGGAGGGGCAGTGAGATGTTAATGAGGATGGGGGATGTGAACCAACTGCTTCCAGTCTGATGAACCCATTCATCCTGATCCAGAGAGGCAGAGAGAGGAAGAACTTCAGGGGTCAAACACTCCAATTTCAATATGAATGGCTGGTGCTGCCATAGTGTGTGTGTGTGTGTGTGTGTGAGTGTGAATGTGAGAGAGTGTAGCAGTAATTACAGCTCCTACATGTGCTCATTCATCCCTCAGATCCACAAACACAGAAGGAAGCAGCAGAACCGTTGGACCGACAGTTACTGAAGAAGATCGGCAGCTGCAGGAATCTCAGCCAACATTTACAGGAAACAACTTCATGAAGCCGATGACTCTGATCATTAACAAAAATTCACAAAAAAAAAGAAAAGAAAACCTAGGTAACACTAAACACACTCATACTCTTCTGCACATGACAGATGACATTATTTACAGTTAGATACTTCAGCTTGGCTGGCTTAGCTTATGCCAGTGGTTCCCAATTATCATCATGGCCCCTAGGGGACAGGTTTTTTCAAGACCCTCTCCATTGAAAAACTATTGAGGACCTGACAATATTTATTTATTTATTTATTTATTTATTTATTTATGTGTACAAACCACTGTATGAGTTGCTGGTACCAGCATTCTGCGCACAATCACCGATTATCAAAATAGATTAAGAGGTGGGATAACATCTGCAACAACTTAAAACGATTTCCAAGTACAGTTTAACTCAGTTTGTAAAATTTAAACCAGACTGCTCAGTCTGTGTGATTCTTGAAACAGAAAAAACTTAAATGATTCACTGGGATGCGCATTTTTATAGACTTTACACAGTAATATTCAAAACTTTTAAACTGGAAACATTGGTCACTTGTCAGCTTCATCAGCTTATTCTTTTTCAAAAAAGGCATATAGCTATTTAACTTTTTTTTGTTGTTGTTGTTTTTTTTGGCGTGGGGGGGGGGGTGTATATTGCTTATATTTTAGCTTATCTGAAGGGATGAAAAGTGCATAACATTTACATTTATGTGCCATAGGATTTGTTGTATTTCCATAGAAATGCAGTCAGACCAAATTACCTGACTTTCTCCAAAGCTTTATTTCTGAAACGTGTATCTATGTGTGACCACAAACAGCACTATTACTATTTTTTACTCAGTTTTCCTGTAGTGGAGGTCTGATCGTAGACGGATACGAGCTGCTATAGACCCGGCTCCAACGATTTTATTAGATAGTAACTATCTTCTATGGAAAAGTAATGAGTGATCTGAATGAAAGGAGGCCCGGTTGTCAGTCCATGGTAGTCGGCTCTCCTGATAGCTGCTACATCAAGTTGACATAGGGCTACTATCAGCTGCGGCTAAATTCAAAAACACCGGCTTGAGATGGCTCGTGTGCCAGCAACACATCACTGCTGTCCACAGTCACACAAATGCAGTCATACCAGAATCGCCCACTTCCTGCCAAGCTTTATTTCTGAAACACTGCTATTATTATTTTATACTCCACATTAATGGAGGTCTGATCATAGACGAGCCGCTATAAAACCTGCCTTTTACAATTTCATTGGTTAGAGCTGAATAGCTGCAACCTGATTGGCTGATGTACGCCTAGACACCTAGTTCAGCTCATCTTTTTATGAATGCAGCGCAAGTCAACAACCCCCCATTAATATGCTAATTAATATTAGTTAACAGTTGTTCTAGGAACAACATCTGAAACCAGATCCAGCAGAGGTCTGCTGAGATCCTCCATACTCGGCAGTCACCTGTAGGTCCGGGTCAGTCTCCTGGTCTAGGCCTGTGAGCCAAGTGATCTTCCTAGAAGGCCTACACTAGTCTTCACTTCAGTTCTGGTGGTTGTTGGTTAGTGGTCCAGTTAGTCAGCCTGGATGGTCCTGAAATGATCCAAGGTGAATATCTCTACACCAGAGGATCCAACTGCTGCAAGAAGTGCAAGCTGATGAGCTAGAGGAAGTCTCTAGTGGTCAGCAGAAGAACCACAGCCTGTAGTGGTCTGTGGATAAACTGCAGCCCCTATTGTTCAGTAGAAGAACTGTGGACAAATATTACCAAATTAAATTAAGCTGATGAGAAGAAAGATGAAGTAATACCTTCAGACGGCAGGAAAGTGTTGTCAATCTGTCATGTGGGGAAGTGTGTTGGTGGGTAAATAAAACAGCTGAAACCATGTCAAATTCTCTCTGAACAGTCTTCATTTCTCTGCAGATCAGCACCAGCTGTGACAGAAAGATCTTCACCCTTCTCTTCACACTGAACAACTGTCAGCATCGCTTCAACCAGGACAGGTTTTTTCCTCCTGAGAACACAGTCCAAGACCATGTTGAGGAGGAAGATCAACAAATGTTGTAGACGCTGGTGGTTACGATGGTGAATGCTGAAAACACACTGCCATTCCTCTAGAAAACTCTTCACTCATTCAGCACCAGAACGGTATGGAAACTGTAAAGTATTCCAGCCTTTAAAATTATTAGTTATGACTAAACCTCCTGCCTCCAACCATGTAGAGCTGCTGGAAACCAAGAGAAACATAGATACAGTTGCCATTCAGATCAGCTAGAGGTCAGCAGGGTGGTTCCAGGTAAAGGGCTGAAGTCTTGTAAAACTACCCCAGAACCCTGCTACCGAGCATAAGCCTTAATGTCATTCTACACCTCAAAATCCACCCAGATAGATCTTTAGTAGTCAGAGTTAGAATGTAAGCAAACCTTGAAATGACAAATTGGCTGTCTTTATACAGCGTCAGTACAATGCCATTTATGAAGAATCAAAACCAAAATCAGAGAACCAAAACTCTGAATCTGTAACCAAGAAATCAAACTCAAATCAAGAGTGAAATAATCTTCATGGTTACACTTTTCTTCTTTTGCTTTCAGATCTAGAAAAGATTCTTGAGAATCTACAGCAGTTGGAAGTGGAACATCATCCAGATCTTGCAGCTCATTGGCTACTCAATGACTCAGCACTTTACACTGATGTTAGGACACCAAACTTTCTCTGGTTGGCATAGACAATGATTAGCTGTCAATCACTATGGTTACTGAGGACTTTTGGTGAACTTCTGAGCAGTAAATAAAGATAACAGAACATAATCATTTTTATTCTAAAGATAATATGTCTTGTTGTGCTGTTAACTAAGACACTGCTGATACCGGTTGTGATTGGTCTGGAAGGTTCTGGGTTGGTCAGCAGGGTTACAGTTTGTCTGGAAGGTTCTGAGTTGTATGGAAGATTTTAGGTTGGTCTGGAAGGTTCTGGTTGCTATGAAAGGTTCTGATTGATCTGGAAGGTTTTAGGATGAAGTAGCTATCTTTGTACATCTCAAGTAAAATGTTTTCCCAATACCTGGACTTTGAATATGGGTAGATACTGAGTACTGATCCAGTATCAGTGTTGCTTTTTAATTTAGTTTTTTGTACACAAGTTAATTTAACTTAATGATACAATACTATTTTTTTAAATAATCAGATAGATATAATATATTAAAAATGTGAATCTAGAAAAAAAAAATGAACGCAGGAATTTAACTTCTATGTAAACAAATATTTACATTGCTATTTCTTCATTGTTTTTAAGTGTGGTAGAACGATAGTGTGCTGTAATGTCTAAAAAAGCAACTGATGCTCAACATTTATCAGCTCCAACTCAAGTAAAATATACTTTATTTTCTCTGTCGCTACGTCTGAGCTACATACAGGAAGTAAACTAAAGGAACCTCAACACTACAGAAAAGAACCCAGACACAGCATCTAATGGTTTGAGGTGGAATTACAGAACGATGCTAACAATAAGCCAGAAGTAGAAATGCCAAAGAGGGCGCTGAGACATAGACTGCATGGCTATATACGCAAAAGCAAAAATCAGGCTTCAAGTGTAAATCTTTTTATAAAAGAGGCTACCTCCTGTTATTCCAGCAGAAGTAGACAGGATCTCCACTGGTGCAGCCGTCAGTGATCAGCTGATCTTTAACTTACTAAACTGACGGGAACATAGCCTGGAGTTCCTAGTGAGGTTCAGCATATCAACATTCTTTTTTACCTACACGCTATAGCAGTGTCCTCTGAATCATGGGAGTTTTGCATTGTTTTTCTTTTCAAAGCTTTCATATCTCCCAAATGCAACAGTAACAGGTGCTGCCCCCTAGGGGATAACATTATCAAAGTACTTGAGTAGCCTTTATTGAAAGTGAGATATAGAATAGTGTAAACAAAAAGATGATTGTGCTCTTGTTTGCAGACTTTGATTTCTTGGCTAGAGTTTTAGGGTTTTGGTTATCTGATTCAGGGTTTTGGTTCCCTGTCTAAATGGCATTGTACTGACACATGTCAAATCCACCACATCATTTTATCTGATCTGCAGGACCGCAAAAACACAATTGTATACTTATAATAATAGTTTTAGAGGCATAAATGGACCACAACATGTCTGTATTTTAAATGAATCAATTTACTACAATGGTTTTCTTACAATGGTGACAGATTTAGAAGAACCCTAACCCCAACTTAAAAAGATTGTATAAGGAGAGTTGGGAAGCAAAAGCACATTTCTGTTCTGAATCCACCCTAATAAAAGAGTTTAATGTTGGCTTTTCAACTCTAAACAAGGAGCTAATTGTACAACATTAGGTCAGAGAGTTAAAAAAGCATTCTGAGCAGCAGGTATTTATGATGATGGAGCAGGAAAAACAAAAAAGCTCCAGGTGTCTTTAGGAATGTCAATTTTTGAAATCAGGGAATGTTTCGAGACAGTACAGGAAGCATCGTAGACCAAGTCCATGAACAAGAAGGAATACTGAAGACCCAGCTGGTTGAGAAAGAAAAGACGGTAACCATGGTGATGATGTGGCCTGGGATGGAATAGAGTTGACACAACTGCAGAATCGGCTGGATAACCTAATTCTCACTCTCTCTCTGCAGTGATCCATCAGCTGTAGAGAGGAAGATCAGCAGTAAACCTGAAGCTGCAGGGGTTCATGGAAACCAGCTGTAGTCATGGAAACCATGAATACTGGGAAAGTTCCAGAAGTTCTGATACTGTTCAGCTTCAAAACCAGACACACAGAAGACCATGGTATAAGTCTGACCAAATATAAATCTCCAAACATCCATCCAGATACTCTCTCCATCCTGTTCAGGGTCAAGAAGGAAGGGGGGTGGAGCCTACCATTGCTAACCGCTGCACTGCTATGTTGCCGTCATAGTAGGACCCAACATCCCCACAGAAAGACCAAACATCCCTATCATAGGACCCAACATCATCACAGTAGGAAATAGCATCACCATGGTAGGACCCAACATCTCAATCATACAACCCAACATCACCATGGTAGGACCCAACATCTCAATCATACAACCCAGCATCATCATGGTACGACCCAACAACTCCATTGTAGAACCCAGCATCAGCAAACCATCTTCAAGTCTGCATAACATCCACCAAACTCCTGACTGTTAAACAGCTCCAGGACTGCTGATGAATGTTTCAACGACTGGCTGTGTTCCAAATCTTTAAAAAAAATATCTGTTCTAAAATGAGTCAGACACATGCACAGGTGGAGTGCAAGACTCACCCCCCTTGTTAGATTGCTTTCAGACCCTACACCTGTCCAGGTGTCCAGATGTCGATCTGATCTATCAGGTTAGATTTTTACCACAAAAAGTTGGAAATTTTCAACAACAAATCATGATTTTGAGGTTAAAAAGTTGTGATTTTGTGAAATCTTTTAGATAAGTTGCAATTATATAAAAGTTGATAATTTTGCTATAATCTTTTTATATAAATTAAATTAAACACCTGCTCTCAAAAATGTTTGTTCACTGGCCTGAAACCAATCATTCTTGGTCCAGTTAATGGTGAGATGTTCTAGAATGTTCTAGACTTTTCAGGTTTTCTTATCACAAATCCAGACAGATATCAGCTTCTGCTGGAAGTTATCTTAATGCTGATGACAGATTTCTACAACTTGAAGTTGTTAAACACATTTTCGATTGGCTTTGTGGTTGCAGAGCAGGAACCTATTACAGGCCTTGTCAGGACAGGAAGGGTTGAGGGTGGTTATAAGCGGGTTAAAGTGACCCAAAACCCCATCAGTGACAGAAACCATTCAGACATGGTGGTACCTTACAGCAGCACCTCCTTATCTCCATTAAATCCAGAATCTCGCCATCGCCGTCGATTACCTCAGCAGCACAGCCTCTGGCTCTCTCCAATGCTCCTATGAGTCAATTCTCCCCCCCCCCCCAAATTTATGGATGCTCTTCCCCACGGCAACGAGTCCAGCAGCTCAGCTATCTGAGCAGCAGAGGAACGGTGCAGAGAACGGCGGCCCTTTCAGCTGAAAGCCGTTACTCCAGAAAATAACGACGTGACAAGAACCAGGGTTCGATAGACACAAATGTCACAGCCAGCACAGAGACCTCCTGGTCTGAACCACATCCATCTGGATGTCTACAGGTTCTTAAGAGGAACAAATCTGTTGTTGTTTATGAGAGTGAAGAGGGACAGCTGTGATTCATATGGCCAGTTTTGGTTGGTTCAGCAGTGAATAAACAGAGTTCTTTCTGCTTCAACAAACATTCTTTCTGCTGATTGGTCCTCAAAGGTCCAACCACAGATCAATCCAGTCCATCCTTCTGTCCATGGGGTCACATGGAGTGAGAAAATGTTGCCATATTGAGAAATTTGCAATTTTACAACAAACATTTCAAGGGATTTTACAGAAAGTTGCAATGATGCAAAATTCACAATTTTTTAACATAAAAGTTGTGGTTTTATGTAGAGTGTACTTATTTGACTGAATTTAACGACAAAAATGTAAGATTTTAAGTTAAAAGTAAAATTCTCAGATTTTACAACAAAATCACATTATAAAATCAACAATCAACAAAACTATGCATCATGTTTTTAAAACATAAAATAGGAATTTTTTGTAAGAAAATAATTTTCTTCATTTTTTGATTTTATAACAAAATTAATTGAATTTTTATTTTCAAAATTGCAATTTTATAGATTTTATAACACAAAAATGCAAATTGTAATTACATAAATTTGTGATTTTATGGGAAAAAAATTGGCATAAAAAAAGGTGCAAATTTTGAGAAATCTGTCTATTAATGGCCAAAAATTGTGATTTGATGTGAAAAGGTTTGAGAAAATTTGAGCTTTTCATGACAAAAAAATATTGTGAAGTCAACTTTGTTACACTGTATGTCCTCACTGAGTTGCATCAAGGTCTGTATCATATCTTGTCATGATGTCATCGATAAAACCTTAAATTGTAACAGATTAAAGGTTTTGAACTCCACCAGACAGCTAAAAAGCAGCTGTCTGTCCCTGGTTGTGACCTAATGCTCCAGCAGATCTGAGGTCAGACGTTTGAACAACTGAATATAAGAAGACCAACAGGAACTACAAGTTCTGCTGCTGACTGGGACCTGGGCCAATCCTAACAACCATTACACAGTAAATGACAGAAAAAGACTCCTCCCCACTGAGTTCACAGCAGCAGGAACCCCCCCCCCCCAACACACACACACACCAACCTGATGAAGAAGGGGATTCAAAGATCGAAGCAACCCCCATTTCATACAGACAGAGTGAAGGAGGGAGGAGCCTCCAGGGTGGTGGCATTCAGCACAAAAGGTGAAGACAATGACGGAGACGCCAGAGATGGTGGGGGCGGCGGGGGGTTCTCAATGTCCTCTATCCAATTCTCAGGTCACTTCAGGAGCAGCAGTTGTTTCAGTAGTAGATCAGTGATTCAAGAACAGTCACATCAGGAGCTTCATCTGAAGATTTGTCAATAAAGCTCATGAATGTATGTTAATACTGACTGACCACTAGAGGCTGCAGTCCCTCTACTGACCACTAGGGGCTGAAATTCCTCTACTAACCACTAGGTTCTGCAGTAGTTTAGCCTCCATGTTATGTTCAACTTTACAGCAGAAATAAACATATTTAAAGTCTGGTATAAAACACAGTTGTGGTCTCCAGAGTTAGATTTCACATCCACAACAACTGTATGGAGAAATTTATGAACCTCATCAAGTAAAATTATATCCATCCATCCATTATCTACACCCGCTATTTCCTGTGCAGGTTCACAGGGGTCTGCTGGAGCCTATCCCAGCTCACTTCAGGCGAAAGGCAGGGGTCCACCCTGGACAGGTCGCCAGTC
>JBAMYA010000005.1:11406542-11434207 GCA_037176975.1 Arrhamphus sclerolepis
ACACATGAATAGCGCTTTACAACTGTATTTCTACAGCGCCAAAGCACTTTACACTGTAGACATTCACACACACACACAAACACACAATCCATGTCCTTATGAAAGATACCTTTCTTCCTTTTTTTAAATTTTAATAAATTACCACATGATACCATCGGCTGTCATTTCTCCATGTCTTTGGAATAGTGAACTTTTTTTTAGCATCTGCTGCATTGAACCAGTGTCCATAGAGTCAGCGTGTAAAGTGAAACTCTCTTGAAGTATTTGTGGCTACATTGTCTCATCAGCCTTCTCTTTGCATGCTGATGCCATGTGAGGGTACTGCTACTTTCCAGGGAAGGTACAAATAAATAAAAGTGCTACGCTGCCCTTCAGGCAAGGAGGTTTAAAGGCTTAAAGTGTACATGAAGGGGAGATTATAAAAAAAAAGAAAGAAAGAAACTGATTTGTAAACAGCTTCTGGTTTCATCCATTCAGCCTGATGTATTTGCTTACATACCTCTTTCGTTTTATGTTTCCACTACTCAAAGCTGAAATGTAAGACACAATGAAATGATAGGGATGATATAAAATTGGAAACGTTTACTGCTTTTCTCTCTCTCACATGCACAGTGATTTGATGAGTGTGCTTAGCAGAGATCAGAGAACAAAATGCATGTCAAGTAAAAAAGGATATACTGTATGTTAGAGCTGAACTGAAGGATATTACCGAAAAACATAGTTCCACATGAGAAGATTTTTCATTCAACGCCTCCGGCCCCAAATAGTTCTCAATGTATACATCATTTCAAAGAAAAGTTTTCTGTGTCACCATATAGTGAATACCAACAATTTCAGTGCCTCTTAAAGCACCAGTGGCCTTCTTCAATCAGTGATACAAACACACAGCGCACAGAATAAGAGAAGATATAACAACGTGTCTGTAAATATAATGCGACTGCAAGTGTGTATATTATAGTCACTGACCCACACCGACTGCTCAGGGACAGAACAAACATTAGAAAGAGATTCAAAGGAAGGTCGGGAGGAGAGGAGAAGATGAGAGCAGAGAGGAGGATCCAGCCTCCTCTGGCTCTTGTTTTTCCTGCATCCTCTCCCCCTTTTCTTCTTTCATTCCTCCTTCCTTCTTTATTTACAATGCCCTTCCATATAAAACGAAGTGAAAAACCTTCACTACATATCAGAGAGGATAATCCATTCAGCTGAGTTAGTCTATATGAAACGCTGTGCATAAACATTCCTATGACAACAGTAATGTACTGTACTAATACACATTAAATACGTATGATGACAATGACTATATGTGGCGAGGGAAGGGTTGGGGAGGGGGAAACTTTTCCAAACACCCAGTTTCTCTGTCCATTTACCACTGCACCCACAACACAACACACTTGGCAAGATATTTTAGTTGTTTCATTTGCTCTATTTTATATGGAGCCTCAAGACATCCCAAAATGTAGCAAGATTTCTACTGAAGGGTTGATGATGTAATAACTGATAACGGTTGATCCTCATACAGTCATATTCTTAATAATAACAGTGCGTTTAAACGATTAAAGTTCAGATTCCTCACAACAGTTTTTATTTCCAAACACAAAAACATGCATCGAGACATCTGCACATTTTGTTCCAAATCCAAAATGATGAAAATTTTCATCAAATTTGTCCCTACCTTATAGAAAGTGAAGAAAAAAAGAACATTAGGCTCTTTCCTATGAACCACTGAGCTAATATCTAATTGTATAACAGCTGTTTCTTAGAACTAATTCACATCTGTGTTCATGGAGTCGATCAACTGCTGTCACCTGTGAACAGATGTTCCAGTCCAGGATGACTGGACTGAATTCCACAAGTACTCTGCATTACTTGGTTTTTACCTCAGAAACAGTATTTTAGATGTCATCCAACAGGGTTTCTGTTAGATCAAAGTCCAGGGATTGGACTGGCCACTCCATAACGTTACGTCTGGTGTGTTTGGGCTTCTTGTCTTCTTGAAACACCCATTTCAAGAGCGTTCCCTTTTCAACAGAAGACAACATGATGACATGATGTATTCAAACTGGTTCAGGATCCCTGGTATTGTTGGTTTTAGTCCTCAGAGGTAACTAGATCTTCCTTGATCACCATGGAGCTGATCCTTGGCTGAGTCTTTGCCATTTTGGCAGTTTTTCCATCCATTTCATACTTCACAAAATGAAAACCATCATAGACAACCGTAAACATCCTCTTGAGTCAGAGGCTTCTTCAGATCTGCTGCAACACAAGAGATCCTTCCTGAACCAGCGAGGATGAATCTTTGAAGAGACTTAAATAGCGACAATTACTGCAATTATTCATGTTCCTTCAAGGATTAAAGTATTTTTTTTAAATTGAACTGAATTGAATTTGAATCAAATTCAAAAACATTTTATTAATTCCCCGAATGTAAATTCAATATGTTGAATTTGATGGTTTTCCATTTTCTTCCAGGTCTTTCTGGTTTCAGCTGCCATTTTAGAGCATGTAGGATTATTTTACCTGAGCATCATTTTCTGCACTCCCTTATCCGTTTTCCCCTCTCCAATCAACCTTTTCATCAGACTACGCTGCTCTTCTGAACAATGTCTGGAATGACCCATTTTACTCAGATTTTCACAGACATGCACTATGACCAGCATGAACAACATTTGTTGCATTTTCCATAAAACAGGGTCACCTGTTTGACATACTAACTGAACTCCACACTGCTATTTTTTTAAGAACAGCATGATTTTTCTCATCTTTCACTTTCAGTAAACAGTAAATAGTTTGATACATTTTTTCTTCATGTATTTGAAACAGAAAGTGGAGTGCATCTGTGTATTGAAATAAAGCTATAATAAGGATTCTGAACTTTACTTGCTCTTCTTTAATAACACAATGCTATTATTTTGATCACAACTGTATATTTGACTCACAGATCTGTTAACCTAAATATTGACCGACCCATGATGCTTGGGGAACCCAAATGCCTGGTAAGAGACATCTGCCATTGTTTCAAAACCAGCCGTGTAGTCCTCAGACTCAGATTTAAATCCAGACTAAGACAGCAACCCTCCAGCTCCCTGAACAGAAAATATTATTCAGTCACACGTACTGAACATGCTTCACCCTGCAGAGAATCAGCTGGATTCTTCTTCATGTGCTGAATTACAGATGGCTCTGATGGATTTATCAGGCATCACCTTATGAAAGCATCACAGCTCCTGTTATTTTGATCCAACAGACTTTCGGTTGAGTCAAAACTTTGAGTTTTATACTTACTGATATTTGTGAACCTGAACCTAACTGGGTCTGTGCTGGTTAAAGTAACCCAACAGTGAACTCTGCTGCATCATGTATTCTGATCGTCTCTGATTGGTGCAGGAAAAATAAAAAGCATATAAATTTCACTCTAACTCAATATGAATTTTTAAACCTTTGTACATTTTGTCAGTTTGAGGCCCCAAAAACCTTTTATTTTCCTCACAATAATTGTGGGAAAGTGGGTTAAAAAGGATTACATCTAGCAGAAGAGATGAACCTTCTTACTTAGCTTGTAGTAAGCACAAGACAAAAGAAAACTTGCCAAACCCATGATTATTTTTTCCCAAAAGATTCTTCCTCCTCTTCATCACATTCTGGTTTGCGGCCCAATGTGGTGAGGTTTTAAGGCCAGAGTGGAAGAACAATTTGGGGTGTGGAAAGAAGTGGGTGCAATTCATTAGAAAACTAATATGGAGATTGTTTAATTATAAATTCAGCCTCTATGCCATTCCTCTGCTCTTCTCCCCTACTTGAGGATGAGAGAAGGTGCCGACTGGCTGAAGGTGTCGATGTGATTCATTTAAGTTGACTTCAAATCACTTTATTCAAGCTCACTTCAGTTCTCCCGTCTGTAGGTTCTGTCTTTCATCCATTTTCATCTTTTGTGCACCTTTAACTCCCTGTGAGTTCGTCTGCCAGTCACACCAGCGTAATCTCCACCTCTTCTGTCTTGTCGCTCTTCTCTTGCTGTCGGCGGGGATGCTGTTTGGGTGGAGGGGGAGCAGCTCGCACCTGCACCAGACATAAAACAAAATCAAAACATATTAAATTAAGTTGGAGAGGAAAGCCTAAAGGGGAACAACTGATGTCAAAGCAGCAGCGGAGAAGACTAACTTCTCAGCATAATGTCTGAAGCCTTGCAGCAGAAAAAACTTTTAACCAGAAAATAAGGAACTTTTTTTTTTTTTCTCTTAACTTAATTGTAAACTAATGTAGTGAAATGTTGGTTTCCGTTTGACTGGATTAAACTCTCTATTAGCTAGAAAAATGTTGGCAGATAAAATATTTGATTCACATCTGGTACATTCATTTTCATTTTCTGCCTTTACATGCCATTCTTTCCCTAAAACAGCTGTTGCTTTATTTTTCTAGTTACAGTTTTTTTCTCCTGCTATGAAAGCTGCATGGCAAATTCACAGTCACATATTATACTTAAACTGTCACCTCCAAAAATAAAGCAGCACAGTCATATTCCATGCGTCTTTGCGGTGTTTCTGGCTTTAATTTCTATTTTACAAATGCTATGAAAGTTCAGTTATCGAAACCGAAACTGTCAGGAAAACACTGCTGAAAACGCCTCCGTTAAAATTAATCATCAAAATAACATTTTGCCCACAACACACATCCTTAAACATCTTTGATACTAACAGGTCGTAGTTTGCCCGGACCTCCCTCAGGAGTGAAGCGCAGTGGCTGAGTCTGAGCAAATCCTGGAGACACTGGACTCCTGCCAGAGCTTTGATCTACGGCGAGAGAAAGAAAAACCAGTGACCTCTCTCAACCAACACGGTTAACGACAAAAGCTGTTGTGCGCGTCTTACTGTGGGAGGGCAACTGTCCCTTGTGTGATGAAGCAGGCAGTGGAAGCTTATGCTCCCCATTAAGTGCGGCAGAAGGTGAGCGTGGCAGAGGGGGTGGGGTGGAGGTCTCCGGGCTGGTGAAAGGGCTGATGGGAGGTTGGTCGTACAGCGGAAGAGGTGGCAGAGAGGATGGCAACTTTAAAGATGGAGAGATCTATGGAAAAATGAGAGAAATCACGTGCAGCTTTTTACATGCTGGATTAATTTCCATCCACTACACATGACTTAACTTATTAGACCATCAAAACCACCTTAAATATAAAGATACAGATATCAACTCTTTTGAGAAAAGTTTTTGCCAATTTATCTAAAACACACAAAAAGTATTTGAGAAACTTAATTTGTTTGGGGTGTGTTGGATAAAATAAATGTTTTAAGGCTTTTCTCTGAAAATTGTTAGCAGTTGTACTTGGAAAAGGTTGAATTATAACAAAATTACAAGCTATGCTACACTGTCGGCACTTAAGAGTTGGAACCTTATAATGACGTATTTCATTGATTGTTGATAAAATCAACTGAACATTCTTGAAATGGCTGATGCAACTCTTAGCAGACTTAATTCATATAAGATATAAAATGTCAACAAGAAAATCACCCTTCATTTAAAGTGCACAGTAACAACAGTAGCTTTCTGTGAAACAGACTGCTCATATGGACGATCATGGCGTTTCTTGAACACTTTACTCCACATAACTCTTAAAAGATGCTAAAAGCTGTCCTGTGTGTTATGTCTACAGGCATGTAGGAAGGGAGCGGCTGTATCCTTCCTGCTAAACCTCTAATATGGCAGCACTCTGTGCCACAGATAAGACTTTTTTCTCTGATTGCAGCTTTTATCAGAGTGCTGCAGGAACTCGGCTGTTCTGATCCACTGTTTGTGAACTCTGCTCCTGCTGATAGATCAGCTAGACAACAGACAGGAAGGGAGGGGAGTCATGTTAGAGAGTGGCACAGTAGACTACACTCCATCCTTGGCATTTCTGCCCTGCAGAAAGCCTGATAAGACCCAATATTTAGCTTAGCTCAGAGGAAAAGCACTGAGTGCTGCAACTGCATGTTACCTACCGAGCTTGTCTTCATCTGAAATCTACTTTTCAAGTTTTCGTGACTGAGATAGGTTGTGACACAAACAACAAGCTTAACGTTGGTTCTTGCTTGTGTTAATGGTGGGACTTAATCCTGCGTGTGTAGGTGTTGCTGTACCTGTGTGTCACGCACCCCTCCTCTGCAGGCCTCCCCATTCTCTGTGATGTCTTCCACCAGCACTGAGGGGAAAACCCCAACACGTCCATTCAGCTCCCCCTCCCAGAAGCCATCGTCCGTCTGAGTATCGCGACTCAACAGACGGATCACAGCCCCCTCGGAAAAGGAGAGCTCCTCATCTGCCTGGCCTTCGTAGTCATAAAGTGCACGAACGTACACGGCTGCCAAGAGAAAGAAACAAAGATGGAGAGAAAGCAATTAGTGTGTACATAGAGGGAATAATTATTCCCCTGGAAATGTGGTTTGAAGTCTGGCTTGCAGTTATTATCATGAATAAATGGTGTGCATGGCTGGAATAAGGGAGATACAGAGTCGACAAAAAGATACAAATATTATAATCATGCCAGTCACAGAGTCTGGTCATTGCACTGGTAGAGCAAACACAGAAAGAAACAATTTAGGAAAGGGGGACACCGACAAAATGACTGTTTAAGATTATTAACTACAGCAGTGATAACAAGATGATAATATAGGACTGTTTTTCTGTGTTTCTCATTTCCCCTTAATGATTTTTTATGCTGGAAATGATCCAGTACCATATTTACTACACTTTCATGTTTTTTAAGTTTTTATTATGTAATATAGTTTAGTAAGATATCATTTGCAATCTCCACCAGATAAGTGTGGGTCAGATGGCCTGGTTCTCCTTTCCTAGAATGAATCCAAGACAGCTGACAATTGTGCCCATCATCTGTTCCTTCAAGTGCATATTGGTGTACAAACCACCAGTTTGCAGAAAAAAGTCCAAAACAGAGTTGAAGTTCTTAAGTGAAACTGATAAAATCACCAACCATGATCATTGCAGTTCTGATTATTATTTATTAAGCTGTTTAATAAAATTTGTCATTGTTTAACTCCTTACTTGCACCTTGATTTAAAGAATGACCTTTGCTTGTCACTTGCTTTGTGGAAAAGACATTTATTTGAACTTAATAGTTGAACTCCTAACAGATTAGCACTTTGGGGTTTTAGTTACCGTTTGTGTCTCCATTGATGCAGCTGGAGTGCAGCTCTGGCTCCGTTGAATTGGAGGAGGTTTGTGAGCGAGCGTCCAGCGTGGCCAGAGAGTGGAGCATGCTCAGCAGGCTGTTGGAAGTCGGGAACTGCAAGTATTTTTCTGGGACATATCCGACTTGACCCGTCTTATTGCGTGCCTGAGGGAAAAAACAAAAACAAAGTAAAAAAAAAAAGAAATAAAAAAAACAACAACAAACAGAGTGGACAGACTGCATGGACTTGCTCTGCACAGCAGTGAGATAACACCTGTTGTAAGTGTCATCTTTGCAACTGATATGTGCGTGTCTGCTTGTGTTTGAGCACCTTGACCCAGTCCTCCATGTCTCCATCCTCGATAACCTCCAACATCTCCTGTTCATCAATAGTTAACTCATCTGGCTGAGAGGCCTGTGCATAGAGGCACAACAACAATTAACAATGAAAGCAAGAAAAATGGAGAATAAATTAGAACACTTTTCAGATTTTCACAGCTGACAAATGAATGTTTCACTTTTGTAATAAAACAGAGATATTTGATATATGTGTAGAGTCTACTGAAAAAGGTTTTTTTTTTATGTCAGGACATGATTGAAAGTCATTTGGTTCTCACCAGGACCTGTGATTTTACTGGAATCAAAATCTAACACACTTTATCAAACTTTATTTATAAAGCACTTTTCATACAAGATGGAATGTAGCACAAAATGCTTTACAAGTCTAAAAATTATACAATTCAAAGGTAAAAACAATATGTATTGAATATGTATTGATTGTTAGTTAGTTTGATGACTTCTGTAAAAGCAGAGGTACATACAGGCAGCAGCATCTGGAGGATTCAGGTGTGTGAACACAATACCAAGGAGGAAAGGCACCAGTGATGATCTTAGGGAACCAATGTGGTGGAGAGACGACTATAGTGTTTTGTAGAATTGAGACAAGAGCACCTGGATTCAATCACAAACTACTCTGCATACTTAAGGATTTGTAATGCCGGGTTCATACTGTACGATTGCAGCCATCTCAGACAAAAGATGGGAAATCATAGGAAAAATTGTCCATTTCAGCTCAAAAACTGTGGTCTTAGATCTTACAATGAGACAGGAGCAAAGATGAAAGACCAAAGATGGCCTGCGCATGATATCAAACACTGTTAGAAATTAGCATATTAATTAAATCAATGACACAACAACTCTGCATTTAGAACCATGATTCAAAGTATTTTCAATTGTGCGGTGTAACATGCAACAAATTAATTATCTTTCAATTTCACATTGTGCAATGTGGCTTGACAATGCACAAACAGGTACCCCAGGAACCTTGAATTGAATTGAACCAAGTTGAATTGAATTGAATTAATCTGTAAAAATCATACAGTGTGAACCCAGCATTAGACAAATGCATGGCCAAACGTCGAATGGATAACTGAATGGTTGGAATAGTGTTTTTTTGGCCCTGTCAATATTCCAAAGTCCACACATCTACCTTAGTAAAATACTGCGATGGGATATTGTAGCTGAACATGAAGGAATACCTGAAAGCTTCAATTAGCCGAAGCAATGTAGAGAAGAGTGGAGAGCAGTGGCCCAGAAATCCTCAACAATGATGTGATAGATAGAGTGCAACTAATTTTACATGCAAGGTTTCTGCATTGTGAACAACAGTTGCTCATCTGAGCTTTTATTTTTATAATTTGCTTGAGTCTGGTTAGGACCAGATGAATATATAATTATGTCCTAATACATAAAACACCAAGAAGGTGGAGTTTATTTTCTACTTTGCTGCAGAAAAGCTATTTGCCCATTTACGTGGCGTTGTGTGTTGCATTATACCTTGTATGAATACAGCACTTTGCAGGTTAGTGGGTAGTTGCGAAGGGTTCCTGAGGGACTGGAGCTGCTGTCATCAAAAACCTCCATATTCTCTTCACACTCTTCACCCTCTTCACGCTCCAAGTCCACTGTGCCCTTTTGACACACAAACAGAGCCACAGCAAAAGAGTCAGAAGGATCAGTTTTGACATAATTAAGCATCAGTTTCCACAATTCTGATAAATTGTGTCATGAGTTTAAGGACCCATAGGAAAAACACAACGTCCTTTTAAAAGTAAAATATAAAGAGCATCTTGTGATCCAGATTACACTGCTATCTAAAGGCAAAAAAAAACAAAAACTATCTAGATAAAAGTGATGAATTATTTGACATATATCACAAGATTGCCAACATACTCACAAAAGGTTAAATCAAACTGAAGTCAGACAAGAAAATAGTCTAATTACTCCTGCAGTCTTTCAGTAAAGCTCAGTGAGGCGCCGTGTTTTCTCCATATACATCGTTGTTGCCCACCTTTGCTTTTGACACTCTTGCTGTCCCGGCTGCAAGGGCTGTTTGTTTCACATTTAACTTGAACTAATCTCGTCCTGCATCTTTAATGTCCTGTCTTTACTGGCTGTTCCCCACCTTTTCTCCCCGTCTCTGTTCTTGTGTGCATGCTCTGCAGCTTTCACACACAGGTGTAGAGTGACTAATGCTTCACATGGCACACACCCTCCCTCTCGAACAGTCTCATTTTCACTGGCTGATATGAGCATCACATGGTTCAGCTAATGGAAGAAATCCATCACACAAGCTGACCCGGCCCGTGACAACAGTGTGTGTGTTTCTGTATTTGTGCACATACATGCGCTTGTTTGTTCCAAGGTCCTTGTGTTTAGTCATCAAATTTCTGTTGACACAGTAAACTCTACACCAGCGCAGAACAAAACAGTTTTCCAAATGAGTTCATGTCTGACTCTGTTCTCTTTGACAAAAGAATCAATTTTCAAGGAGAAATACAAAGGTTCAGATGTGGTCTATAAACATGTTGTGAACTCATTTATCAAAGCTCTCCACTGGGAATGGTTAAGAAAAAGAACTCACACCTGAAATACAAATATTGCACACTGACAATATTTTTGCTGCCTTGTTCTCTGGTCATTACGTAACAGCTGTGTAATATCTGTTTTTGTTTTGTTTTGTTTTTTTATGTAATTTAATGTGGTGATTAGGCACAGCTGTCCTGTGAGTTCAACAATGTTATCAGCATCCAAATGATCAAAATAGGTCATTTCTTATCAGGTATATTATTTCTTTGCTCACACTCAGCATTTCCACCAATAGCAGGAGACGCTAATCAAAGTTAACAGAGTGGTTTTGGGTTTTAGAAGTATTTGAATGTTAAAATTTAAATCTTGTCCAAACGATGGCATCACAGGAGAATTTAAAAGGTCCCCACTCCCAGCAGGTTTCTCCTGACATTCATCTAAACTAAACTGCACCAGCCCTCTTTGACAGTCTGATCTAATGTGTTTTCTGGACTCCCAAAACCCTGATCGTGTCAGAGAGGATTAAAATTACTGAGAGTGGAGCATGAAAGGCCAGGACAAAGACACAAGGCAGGCAGCGATGGATATGGTGTGTGCAGGTGCATGTGGTGTTTGTGTGGTGTATACAGATGAATGTGTACCAGGGTCTTCAATTAACATTTCAAGATCAGAAATCCAGAAGGTCATAATGTCCAACTAGTCAGTATATATTTGTGTAGCCTTGCAGTTTATCAATATCTACATAAAACCAATGCCTGATTGTCAAATTAAATTAATTCAGTAGGAATCAAAAACCTTTCGATAATATTTGTCACGTAGCATAGAAGTGAAGATATTATATGACTGATGATAAATATAATGTTCTATCAATTTCTGAATAAAAGTAGGGCTGCATTTCAAAATAAGAGAAAATAAAATTGCGAATGTTTAAATTAACTGCACAACTTTGTAAAAATAAAATAGATGGATGAAAAGCATGAATTTTCCTTTTCTGTTTCACATCTTGACTCAACAGTCTCAACTAATTTTACAGATAATAAACATAACATTTTAACATTTAACACTTCCTTTTTTCTTTACTTGTTTTCTGATTTTTTGTGAATATACAAAATCCAACCAAGTCTTAGGGAAAAACAACTTACATGAGCACATTGTTGGGCAGTGAATGTGTGGTTTAAGATGATGGACTGGTCATGGCTCATTTTCTGTGATCTCACTTCAGATTTGAGTGTTCTGTCCCATAATGGTATTTCAAATCTCATCATATAAGACATACTGGGTTGTTCTCAGTGGGAAGGATGAATGGAATGGAGGTCTGTCCTTTTCAGATTAAATGCTCTATTTTCGCTGTCCACACTTTTTTTTGAGTGCCATTCCTTCCTTATTTTTCTCTTCCTTTCTCCTTCTCATCTGTCTGTCAACTTTCTCTGTAGCAGTTGTCTGTATCTCTAGTTTTTGTTCTCTCATGTATCACTATCCTTTTCTTTCAACCATCTCACAGACATACAGTTAACCATCTTTCAACCACCTCTCATCTGTCTGTACTGTAGACTCGTCATGTTCACCGCCTGGAATGTACAGACTTGCCTGCCTGAGTGGTATCAGTCGGGATGGCATGACTCGCATGCAACTGGACAGTGCGTTTCCTCATCCACTTAAACACTACCATAAAGACATAGCAAACAAAGCTGCGCTGGCTAAATTGGCATCCCAACAGGTTTTAAATTATAAACCTTCTGTTTTGGCTGTAGGTCCAAGTCCATATAAGGATGGGTTTTGGGTCCAAATCTGATCCGATCTGGTCCGTCTAGACCGTGATGTCAGATGCATCCATGGAACACTTGAGGTTGGGAGATGGCCTGAATGGGAATGAGAACAACTTGGAGTCCAATTCTACATGCTTAAGCTTAGTAGAAAGACCACATATTTGGTGAGTGCATGTTTGTTTCATTATATAACTTTTTTACTGCCTTGACTCAGTAGGCTGTGGCATATCCTATTTCATCCCCGCAGTAAATTAACCAGCATGTACTTCATTAGTAAGCTAATAAAATCAGCAAAGATACATCTCTACTGATGATCAGTACCACTGAGATGCAGACCAATGGCATATTTTACTGTAAACTTGAAGGCAACAACTGTGAAAGTGGTATTGTAGTGAAGGCAGTGATTGTTTCAGATTTGCGAGTGAAGTGAAAAAAGAGGAAGCCCAGGGAAGTACCTGTTCTCCACTCTTGCTGCTTTTCTCTGCATCCGTACCTGATAATTATTCACAATCCTTTCATAACCCTTTGCACAATCACTTCTTGACCTATTCCTGCCCAGCACAGTGCTGCCTTATGATAACAACAATAATATTTATAATAAGTGCTAATTTAATAAGGGCTGCTGCCCGTCTCTCATGGAATGAAAGCGTTCCTATAAAAATCAGGGCTCATCGAACTGCTGTCATATAACTGAATAAACTCTGTGCCTCCTCTGAATTATTGTTTTAATGACATCTGCAGCAGCCAGAAAAATTCAACACCCACTTTCACCTGAATATATATTACATTTTATAAATGCGTAGAATCAAAAACAAAGTGTATCTGAAATACAGTTACAAGAACATAATTAAAATAATGTTGGTTGTTTGGTTACATAACTATTGTGAAATGTCAATGTTTCAATGTTTGGATGATAAGTTGTACAGTTTTTTTATCAGTGTAAAGCAAATATAACAAATTCTGCAGTAAATGTTTGCTGCTGCTTCTCACCCCCTCCCATTTCTCACCTCTGCATCCAATTTTACTTTGGCATCATCGCTCTGACACTACTTTCTCTTCACCCTTCTCTCTTTCTCTCTCTCTCTCCACTGTCTCTTTGCTAAGCTTCTCTTCTCTTGCTTGTATTTTAGTAATTGCCTCCCTATCGCTCCCTCTTGCAGTACCCAATTCCATCTCCTATGCCTGCTTCTCTCCATGTATCTCCTCCCAGATTTTGATTCCCCAGCCATGTCTCCCCATTCCTCCCCAAACTGAATATCTGACTCTCTCTCATTGGTGAGAGCTGCAAGCTGCAATATCATGCGGCCAGAATATCAAGTGCTTCCAATGAAACAGACCGAATATGTTTGGGACCCTTGACTGACAGACACATATGTCTCTTCCTCTTGTAATCAGGACAAGGACCTTCCTCACTGTAAAGCCACTGGAACACAAACAATTATGACTGCACTTTAGGTTGTGCACAATTAAGTCTGATATTTTAGTTCTTTAAAATCCAATTTTCACTAAACCTATCAGGGTTATTGTTGTTTGTCATGTATTAACAAAACATGAACAAACGTTGTATGTCCTAGAATATCAACTTATTTTAGATTAAATGCTGTTAAAGGCAGGGTAGGGAATTTATGGATGACATCATGTCTCCCTCCAGTACTCCCCTGAGAAAACACAAGCATACACCCACCCCTGTTGGTGTTTGGCTGGAGCAATGATTGTTATGGTTATTCTATGGCAGTCTGTCTGTTCCCAGTTTATGGAGCCTGGACTGTGTGTGAAGGCATTATTTTCTTATTTCTTTTTTTTCTTAGACTGTACTCACAAGATGGGAAGAAAGCACATGGTGAGCAGATATTCACTGAATGTGAAAAGCGTTCTGGATCATAAACTGCAGAATCACTTACCCTACCTTTAAGGATATGAAAAATAAGAATCTACTATTACTGCTAATTTTGGAAACAGTACTATCTGGAACCTACCTCTATTGCCTTGACTTGCATGCACATCATATACACGTCAAAACTTCATCTCGGCATTCAGTTTATCATACCATTCAGGATGAGGGTCATAAAATAAAAGCAATAATTTATGCGAAGTCTTCATCAGTATTCCTATGGAGAAGTGAAGCTTTTAAGAGGACGCAATCAGTGAGACAGATGATTAGCCTGTGAAGCTGAGGTCAAATTATTTTACAATTTACATCCTTCAAGAGCTGATTTGTCAAGAGAATGACTCAGTCTCAGGGGTTTTCACTTATAATAAAATCCTAACGAATCAAAATTCTGTGATTATGAGCAACTGTGATAGAAGTTTAAAATTACATTTTTAACACACTGATTAGGTGCTGAAATTTATTGGGAAGACAGTTTCATGAAGGATTCACGACAATTGTACAAATTCACCAGTGCACCAGTTCACCAGTTTTCTTCTGAAAGGGATAAAGCAGGCCACCGCACATGCTTCACAGACCGCCTATCGTACGGTGAAATTGTGCCATCATGAGGGATTCTAATGTCTCATCTGTCCTTAAACTTCAACATCTTTTCCTAAGCACCAGTCCTGGATTTCCCTAAAAAAAAAAAGATTGTAGGAGAAATTAGTAAGGACTTAAAGAGAGATCTGTTTGGGAAACAAGTATATCCTGTATTTATTTCTGGTGTCAACACTGGTCATGTTCTCCAACCAGGGATTTTCACACACTAACACGTGTCAAAACAAAACAACTGGTGACTAGCTGACAACTCATCATTTTCCCACTCATTCTTTCCTTTTCAGTATTTTCAACTGGATCCACTAAAATATTTCCATTTATTCTCTTTAATATTCAACTGTTGCATCTGATTTTTTTTAAACTTGCAGCCCAATATGTCCAACTACTTTGCCAAATATGTTTTTTTATAAAGACCTTTTTAGTACATGACACAGGAGAAACGTCTTCAAAGCAACTTATCTGGACAGTGCTCTACATTTTGAAGCTGTGACTGTTCATGCAGTCCATGAGCTTTCCCCAGACATTGATGGGGTGACCAATGACCTCTGTTAATGACTCCCCCTTTTTTTTGATGTTTTCTTAATAAACTTTTTATTTTTTGATGAGAATAGTTTCAGTTTTGCAAATTTGACAGAAAAGAAAGACAAAAAAAAGGTGGTACAGAGTGAGGGAGAGGTGTGTCTCACCGACAGTGAGGGATCGTGGGAAGTGTAGTTGGCCCAGCGTTCATTCTCCAGCTCCTCCATCACCTACAGCATGCACAGAGAGTGTGGGGTTTACACATGTTTGCACATAAATCCGCATGCACATGCTGCAGTACACCAATTACAATAAATGTATGAAAGGATATTTATTCACACACAAACACATGCATCACCTACTGCTTCAGGCTTGTCTGCACAAAATGATTCAGGGTGAAAGGAAATGATGCTAACGCAGACAAACATACACACACACACACACATATATTTCGTATGTGTTTTTTCCACCGCTCAAAGACAATACACACCTGGTTCATGGCGCTCTTCAGCCAAGTATCAACAGCAACACCAACTTGCCGCAGAAGGTCCAAGCGAGCTTCAGCTTTCAACTTTATTGTCTGTGGAGAGAAAATGTTTAATGAATGTTAAAAAAACACACATCACTAACCTACACAGCAGTTTTTCTCTTTAATTATTCAACATTTTGGGTCTTTTTATCCACTGACTGAGGAGGTATACACATATACATGTTATGGTTTCATGAACAAACGAATATTTGATTTAAATGGACCTGTATACTGTCAGCTGCAGAAGCACCCTTCAGTCTAATTGAGTTTATGTCCCAAAACATGAAAGAGCTGTGTCATATCGCGTCCTTTACATGAAATAGTGATAGCTTGCATTTCATTTATTTTATTTCTTCTATCAGATAAAATGATAAAGCTAAGCCTGCCAGTTGGGCAACCCTGATGACCACATTCAGTACAACTTCCAAAACTCTTACTATCTCTTCAAAATTGCTTTCTCTCACTCTTTTCATCAATTTGCTCTGTCGTTACCTGCTTTTTTTCTTCTCTCACAAGCGCTGACAGAGCAGATTGATAACTGATAGCCCACCCCCACAAAAGGAGTCCAGGCAGGCTCCCACACGCTGATCAATAAGGTCTGCCTTCCTGTTTTTCCACACAGCTCTGCCAATCGTCACCAATACTGCCGGACACTGGATATACCAGACTGAAAAGGAGAATTTAAAATAATGGCCTTCACAAAACCAGATGGTGTTCCTTAAAATAATCAAATGTAGCAGCACTACATTAGTTTACGTCAACAGAATAAGCAGCCAGAATTGGGAAATCTGCTCACTAGTGGGCAGACAGCACAAACCGAGACAGACAGTCCAGCTGAGCTACTGTAATCAATACAACTAACACAGAAGGACAGGGAGGCAGAAAACGAGATGGAAAGAAAGACAGATAGAGGCTCGCTGGAGGAAGAAACTGCAGCTGTAAATAATATTGAATTATTTTGAGTTACGGGTCTCTTTTTGTGTCGAGACTTAATGGAAGTAGACAGTGAAAAAGTGTTGCAACAAGGTGTTCTGAAAAGCTGACGCAAAATGAACTTGCAGGAGAAAGCCGCAATATTTATGTAAGCTATTTGTGAAAAAAATAATCTAAGCAAATATGTTTGAGATAGGACTGAAACATCAAAATAATGACTGGGTTCTCATAGCTTCTAATAAGAAAACCAATTCTTCTAAATCTTCCTGAGTGAAATAAGAATCATGCAGTTTGCTTCCACAGACACAACACAGTATGGAAACTGTACTTTCAATAATCCAAAACTTTACTACATGTGAACACAGCCTCAAGGCCAATGCAGGCAAAATGGCATTAAATTCTGAGGAGATATTTTCAATCGATTTTCTAATCATTATCGACTTTGTCCGTTCATGATGACATGAGTCTTTAGGGCTTGACCTCCTGCTTGTCTTAATACAGAGTGTAAATGAGGACAGACTGTCTCACAGGCAGCAGCAGCCTTCAGCAGCTGAGGATGGAGATGACATCTCAGCTGTTCTCACTCCTCATCCTCTTAAGAGCTTCTAAAATTAGGCAAACACCAAACATGCCTACAATCATCAAAAGACAGCATACTAGCAAGCCCCTGTTTATAAAAGAGGGTAAAATCTCCTTTTGCCTTAACTGGTTACCAGAACATGGCATGAAAATATAAACTGAGATAAAAAGGAGAGTGATCAAATCAATTTCATTCTGGAAGAGCCCTTATTTGCTACATCTGCTGTAAATCTTTGGCATGTCAAAGTAATATGCAATGTACACACCACACACTTCTCCAAGATTTCAAAGAGAAAAAAAACAAGGAAGTGTTTTTAACTTCAGATGTAGATTCGTTTTCGTCAAGAGATGCCCAGCCTTGTCTACGTGTCCTCCATGATCGAATATGGAAGCTTGTTGTCTAATAAATAAGCTTATCACACAGAAAGACATGCAAAGAAAGTTGTTTCAATGTCAAGAGCCTTGATGCAGTCAGAGACGATAAAACATCTAACTAGCATGTGGAGAGCACAAAATCTACAACACTGATTCTGTTGGGCACAGACGCAAATTCAGAGGAAAAGCTGATACACAGCATGTACGATATTCCTGAACTATGAGATAAAACTTAAAAACAATCCTTCTGTACCCCCAGAGCTGCTGAGAGGGTTAGGTATAACTCTTGTCTTTTTTAGCACCGGAGAGATGCAGTGTCCTTGCTGGTGACAACACTCCAAATAAACTGGGAGCTCCCCACTTCCCAAGAACAAGAAAAAACAACAACAACAAAAAAAAAAAACAAGCATGAAGTACTGAAAACTCTGCTTAGTAAACTGAATCCAGCAGCTAGCGCAGCATGAGTCACAACATTTAGTCTGAAAGGTGCATGAGAAGCAAATCTGGAGACACTTGAAAGTCTCAGATGATTACACTGACATTTCTGCTCGCTACACCATGTTTTCCTTCAAACATCCTGTTTGGAAAACTGTAGTAATGTTGACATCAATCTTCCTAAATTATTTATAATAAATTACGCACCAGGGTAAATAGGAACGTCTCTGTCAGAGCTTTAGCACAGACAGCACATCAACTCAGTATATTGATTTTTAATGTTAACTGTCTGTCACAAAGCATCCAGATTCTGTCAGGTTTGTATAAAGTGAAAACAGGTGTCAGGACCAACTATGCTACTGATCTCATATTACTGACTGATCGCTGTCATCTTTACTTAAGCTGTGCGTCAGATAGTAAACTTCTGACTATATCTAAAGGACTATCCGAGGATTTCCACCAAGCATCTCTGGATCCTGTCCCACATTTGTCTGTATATTTATTTTATTCTCTATCCTAAATACGGACCTCAGCTTCAGCTTCAAACATGATGCAGAAATTTCTGCAACAAGAGGATCTGGGATTAAGATGATTTCATGGAAAAGGCATAGCATGACCATCACTATGCAGATAAAGCTGCATTTGAAACCACATTATGATGTTTGTCCTGTTTTCAAGCCCTTTGTAATTATGAATTAAGAGCTCTGCGATCAGTTTATTTGTATCAAAGACCTCATTAATGATTCATTAACATAGGCAAACTACAAAAACAAAGAAAGGCTGACAGACGGTGTGACAGATGCAGACTGAAAAATAAGGAAGAGAGAAGACAAAGCAGGAGGATGGTGATGTGGTTTCACATTTCCAGTGAGAAGCCTCCTTAACTCTAATAGACTGTGATAATAAGCTTCTGCAGGTAGTTGAGTTAAATTATTATCTATAGACTCAAATATTTGTTTGGAAAAAATAATATGGTTTAATTTGGAATTAAATGGGTTTTTATTTAATCTGACAGCAGAGGGAGCCAAATATCCATATATTTAGGAGGCAAAAAAAACAATAATGACCAGAGAATGAGCTCAGACAGGCTGGAAGAGAGACAGAATAAAAGATTGATGATGATGACGATGATGCACCGTCTTTGTTTAATGTGTGATATACAAAAGGAGAAGTTGTGTGAAGATCTAAATGGAGCAGTAAGTGGGTGTGAGACCAAGATGACTGTTTCGAATCTGAATTTTCAGATGCTATATCAAAATTTTATAACTTGCAACTGTCATTGTTCTACTGCTTTCATACTGTTTTACTGTCAAGGCTCATAGACAAATTTTACAAAAACAAAAATGAGTACAATATAGATAAACTACATATACTGTATGGGTACATGGGCTTTGTCAGTATGAACAAGTGAATAAGATGAACAATATTTACTGGTTATTCCTAGCCCACGTGAGTTAAACATTTGCTACCATGCTTGAGTAATGTTTGCATTTATATATATTCAAAGACTTGGGGGGAAGTAGTAGTCATAGTACTAGTAGTAGTTGTATTAGGAATAGTTGTAGTAGGAGCAGTTGTTGTTATAGAAGTAAAGATTTAACAGAAAACTCTTTTGCAAGACTCCAGCTACACTGATGTTACAGGAGCAAAATTATTTTAAAGATGCTTTATTTATAGAATAAATATCAATCCATCTGTTCTTAGTAGCAAGACACTGGAGACGATGCTGTTTCATATTTTAAAATTGACCCGTTCTTGTATAAAGTCTTTAGACTTTGAAGAGCAAACAAGGAGGAAATCCACCTCAACATGTTAAGTGCAAGAGGGTTCCAGCTAAATCCTAACTAAGCATTTCAGGAAGGCTAGCACAAAATTCTGGACTATTGCTGAAACTGACTGAAGTCCACTACCTTCATAGGTTATATTTCCCTTTTAAGTGCATTACTGAAAGAAATAATTTGATAACAGATAATAAACAAGGAATCAGGCGGCCAAAGCAGGGAACACCTTAATTTTAATACCCTACTTTAAAACAACAACACTTATTTTGAAGCCGCAGTTGTCTGGTAAGGTGGAATAAAAATCTCTGTGTTGAGCCATGCATGTGCCGTACATTGAACATGAACGTATGCTACCATGCCGTATGTGAACAGCTTATAACATGGCATAACCATTACATTACATTACACATGGCACACAACTCTTCTTGGTGCTTCCAGTGCATATATGGATTTTGTGATTTTTGTAAAACCATAGGGTGCTTCGAGTTGGAGCACTGAGGAACACACAAATGTAGAAACAACAGTAAATGTTGACAATGTGAGTCACAGACCTCGGCTTTGCGCATCATCTCTTTGGTGTCTTCTATCTTCAGCTCCAGATCTAGTCTGCCCTGCTCAGTGGGGGGCAAGCCGTGACTCTCACATTCCTCTAAAGACTAAAATCATCACAGACACAGATCCGTAAAAACAATATTAGAAATGTAATGCGTAGGTGCAACAAAATGAATCTGAATGAGGTTTAGTGTTGATATGGTTTTGCTTTTTTGCTCTTACTCTTTTACAGTGAATGATATTCTTGTGCTCTCTGGCCACTCTGGTTGCCCATTTCCTGGCCTCCTTGTTCAGACTGTGCTCCTCCGTTGTCCCCGACTCCGACTCCAGCTGACGACTCTTAACATTCACAACCATAAACACACATGCACGCGCACAAAGAGACAGGCATGAGTAAGCACACCGGCCCCACACAGGCAAATAAAAATAAGTACAGTGTTAACAGTTCAAGGTGTGTGATATGCTGAGGCTGTTAATTAAGCTGGATAAAAATGTGAGATCAGTCGTTTTCTTCTCACATAATTAATACAGTGTGTGTGTTGCAAAGCTCAGTCGTTATCCTCTTGGAACAAAATAACTGCTATTAAAACCATATGTGCAAGACCTTGTGCGAGAATGTGAGTGTCTGTGTGAGCTGCAGAGGAAGAGAGCAGGAGGTGCATGGCAACAGCCCTTTCTTTTAACACGTGACTTCCTTCTTCTTCTCCTTACAACACACGAAAGAAAATATTTGAGCCTGTCAAAGAATCTACATGGCTTTCCAGTAAAACATTCAGCATCAATTACAGCCATGTGGCAACTTTTCTTCAAAAAGATTCTTGTGTTAAATCTGCCTCAGTTGCATCCATTTACCGCTTACACAATCTGGAATACTTATTTGTAGAAGCCTTGAAACCTAAAATGTTCTGTCTTATTATTTGTTATGGAAATTGTGATTACACTGGAATGTATATTTGCTCTAGCCAAAGTGAAAACGCTTCAGTATTTCTTTCTTCTCTGCATGTTTTCCTCAAGTTTGAACTGAGCACGTCACATGTTTCTGCACATGAACCTACAACATCCATCTGGACATCATCCCAACCTGCTTCTTCCTATTCAGTCACAGGGTTCTGTTGAGGCCTGTCCTGAAAACATAGTTCTTAAAAAAAAAGCCTTCATTAATTTGACAGTTTCTTTTATGCAATTATTATCATTTAACAGCTGTGATTCACATATATACTGGGTAAGCTGGATTTTGTATGGAACGTATCTGAAGGCCTATTCTGTTGCAAAACTACCTAAAACCATCAGCATTTTCAAGGTTTTGAAAAAAAAACATAAACCTGCTGTTGGCTAACAAACTCTTGATCACATTAGCACAAAAGCTAAAAAAAAGCTTGTAAGATGCTTACAATATGATTCCAGGATATCTGGTTGTCACAACCAAACATCCAGCAAAATGCACACACCACAAAGGTGTTTTAGTTTTGGATTCTGCGACACTTCTTTACATGTTTAACACTGTAACTGTGATTTGAAATGGCTGTCTGAAAAATAAATATATATTCTAATAATCCTCAAATTTATTAAGTCTTTCATATCAAATCAAACCAGTGAGCCAGTATCATGTAACAAATTTTATCTCAAGGAGTGCTTTTGCGATAGATGAGAAACGATTATATGTCATGTTGATGAGTAGCATTTTGCTCATCAAATGATTGAAGAAATTAAACTAAAATTAGAATGAATTCTGTTTGCATTTTGTCTCACAGAGGTGACAAGAATTTTGTGGCTTCAGTCAGTCCACAGAAACTGCAGGACCCAGCGAGCCATCACATACTGTATGTTTGTGGCCATCACTTCATCACAAGTAACTCAAACATTTTATTGGTTCTGATGATAAAAGTCACTTTATTTTTCAATTCACATATGTTTTCATTACTTATATTTTTTCACTTTATTCATTTCCACTTTTCAAATATTTTTTGGTACTTTCAACCTTGAGGCCTCCTCCTGAAACAATAAATGGCAACTTTGTGTTGCCAGCTTTGTTTTTATAACATCACTAGTCCTACTTTTTTTTTTTTTTAAACAATATCTTCACCACATTCTGGTCTCACACTGAAAGCAATGCAAAATCCAGATAGTGGAGATAAAACGTTTCTATCATTTACAGTTGTGTCCATAATTAGCACAAATACCAAGATGATATCTTGTCTGAAGCTACCAACAAAAGTAAACTGAACCCAAAGATACACAGGTATTAAGTTTAATTGCTATGGGTTCTAATAGCCATAATCTGATAATAAACATGTTTTAGTCAGACAAATGCGCACAACAGTTTAAAAGCACCTTTTCATGGAAATCATACCTATTAATTATCTGCTGATTCAATGACACTAGAGCATAAAGCTGGGTAAGTATAGGTGTGAAACGAAAAGCATTACACCAGAGATTTGCAGCTTAATTACATTTGGGCACGGGAGAATTGCAGGGAGTTAAGGGAGCGAGGCAGAACAGTAGATTAAAGCTGGCTGTAAGATGACGTGTCCTGGAGAGAGCTCACTTCATTTGTGTTCTGATAGTTTGCTAATATTACTGACATGATCTCAGCTGGCCTACTAGCCTCTGAACGCAGTCAAAATGTGAATTCTGGCAGACAAAATCAGTCCTCTCTGTAATTCTGATGTTGCCACTTTAAAGCTCATCAGCTCTATTATCACTCCTCAAGCATGGTTGAAATAAAATCATGGCAATCTGGTTTCTAAATGAATATGCATGTCAGTGTAAAATGCTATTAATTTTTACGAGCTTTATTGTATAAAAGGGACAGTGCAACAGTGGTAGAACAACAGTGTTATTCTGAAGCCACAAGGCTCAAGAGATGTGAACAAACTGTTAAACAATAGATGTGTGTATGACATATACTGATTGTGGTCTGAGTTCAGGAGTCTAAACCCTCAATTCTGCCTCTGCTTTTGTGTTTGAGGCGACAAGCTCAACAGATAGACAACAGGCTTCCTATGAAAAGCTCGTAGGCACAGTTCCCTCCAAAGCTTTACTTAAGACTCACTGTAAAACTGCACAACAAGCATACAGAACATATCTCAGCTGTACTTTTCACGTCAATGCCTTTATGTGACGTTTTACATTAAATGAATAGAAACCAATCCTTAGCGTACAGCTAACTTGTTAATGACTAGCACTTACAAACTACATTCAGATTAACAATATATTTTTGAACATGTCAAAGATTTTCATTGTATGTTTCTACCGCAGATGAACATAAAAATAGTCACAGGAAAATGTTTTCCTGACCATTAAAACACAGTAAGAAAAACATGTCTGCTTGGACCCTTCATGCAGCTTTAACTGATCTAAAAGGAACATTGAAGGGACAAAAAAATATGTGACTTTTAACAATTTTGGACCACTAGAGGTCTCCCTTGGCACAATATTAATAACAGAACATCACAGTCCCCGCCTGTTATAACGCTTTATAACACTATTCCCCTTATACCAGTGAAACAACCTCTGAGACTGGCCAAGAATAAATCTTCTGAATATGCTGTCTTATCATCTTCACGTCCACCTTGTGGACTTTACAGTCTTTGCTGGAAATGCCATTCACCGCCAGGCCACTCATTTCCCTTGACTTGTGTAGCTTAAGAGGCACAACATCTCCTGCTGACAGGTTTGGTTTGGTCCATGTGACACTTCCACCTTGGTTGAAGTGACACCAGATTTTCTTGACGCCAGCAGTTCCAGAAGGCATCTACCAGAGCCTGGACCTGCTTCCACTCCTTGGTGTAGAGGTCCTTGAGGTCATACTCTCCTGGAGGTGGAGACTTAGGCACAATCTTTTGTGTTAGGAGCATAGCAGGTGTCAGGACATTGGGCACATCTGGATCGGAAGACACAGGGACCAGAGGTCTGGCATTCATAATGGCCATAACTTCAGACATGAGCATTACCAGAACCTCGTGAGTCAGATGGGATGAATGCTATCATCTGCTCCCACACTCTACCCATATGCGAGGAGTGGGAAGGGTTGAATGTCCAGGTGATACCTTGATCTTGAAAGTAAGCTGTTAATTCAGGGTATTTGGAGTTTATTTTAAGCTCCTTGCATGCCCCAATGAAGTTTGTTCCCCAGTCAGACCGGAAAAGACAGACAGTACCACAAACAGCTGTGAATCTTCTTAACACATTCACAGTGTTTGAGGATGACAGGGATCCAAGCACCTCTTTGTGCACAGCTGTTGTAACTAGGCCGGTGAAGATATCTGCCCAGCGTTTATTCTCTGCGACACCACCCTGGGTTCATCTTGCACTGATGATCCATGGACAAAACACGTTGACACCTACATTTGTGTATGGAGGATCTGGATTGAAACCTGGGAATGGCATCGCCCCTGGAACATTTCATCGATTCAAACACAACGTTGAGCATTTCTAATTATTATTAATAATTTTGCTTGTGTTGGATGATCCGTCTTGCTCAGACTTTTCATGTAGGATCTGGCCTTGTGTATGAGCTTCATCATGGCTCTACTTAGTGTCTTCCAATTGGAGAAGCGTTCAAATCACTGTGACCCAAGCTTGCTTCCATAGGCTTTGGTTGTGAAAGTTGTGAACTGCTGTGAGCGTATATCTATGTCTGCATCAGAGTCTATATGTTCCAATGTCTCTGGTTGTGAGCAGGGGTCTCTGGACAAGAAAGCTGGACCTTTAAGCCAGTTGGTGTATTTCAATTCAGCTGCTGGCACTGAGCAGGTCCCATGGTCTGCAGCATTGTGTTCTGTGCTGACAAAGTGCCACTAGTCAGGTCTTGTGGACTTCCTGATGTGGACAATGTTGGCTACATATACATAAAATCTTCTGCTTGTGTTGTGGAAATAGGCCGAAACAATCCGACTATCTGTATACAATGTGATCTTGTGGACATCTGTGTCCAGTTCATCTATGATTAGGTCTGCCATTTCAGTGGCCAAGACAACAGCACAAAATTCCAGCCATGGAATAGTGTGTGGAGAATGTGGGGCCTTGAGGTCGGCCATTTCTGATATGGCCATCATGAAAGCATCAGAGAAGAAACAGAGTTCTCTGTGTCTTGCAGAAAATAGAGAAACAAGCACACAGGGTCTGTCAATCTGAAGCTGTTCATGATCCCAGAAGGAATTAGACCACAATCTTCTTTCAGAGCTGTCAGAGGTTTGTCCCATTCAGCTTGTTCGGCTAATAGCGCTAAAACCACAGCCTTTCCTTGGATTGTTACAGGTGACACATATCCCTGGGGATTATAAAGGCCATTGGCAGTAGACAAGATTCCCTTTCTTGTGAATGGTTTTCGTTCCTTGGATATGCAGAAGGTGAAAGTGTCAGACTGCAGGTTCCAGGTGAGTCCGAGACTCTGCTGTAGTGGCAGGGGGTCTACGGTTAACTCTAGATCTACTAGGTCTTTGGCCCTTTTTTCAGGGGGAAAAGCATCCATTACAGCTGCTGGATGCAATTTTGTGTAACTTGATGCTTGACTCTCTGCTAACATTTCCTTTGTTATTTTCAGGACAGAGATAGTTTTGCCTTCAGTAGGAAAAGAGGAAAGTCCATCATCAACTTAGAAGTTTCTCATGATGCATTGTTTGGTTCAGCAGCCTGTTATTTCTCTCCATGCAGGGCTGCTTCTCTCAGGCCATAGATGGCTATGGGAGGGGAGGGAGAGTTCCCAAAAACATGCACTTTCATGCAGTAGTCAGTGATCTGTTGACTTGATCATTATCTTCAAACCACAAAAATCTCAGAAAATCCCAAGTTTTCCTGGACAATGAAGCAGTAAATCATCTGCTGAACATCTGTTGTCACTGCTATGGGCTCTTTGCGGAAGCACATGCCATCTCCCAATAAAGTATTGTTCATATCAGGCACTCTGAGAAGAACATCGTTGAGAGAAATGCCCTGGGCTGTTTGGCCTGAAGGGCAGAGGTGCTACCCAGCAATTTGCTTCATCCCTGTAAACCTCTCTATTCATGAAGTCAAGAAACAGCTCATCTTCATGCCAAGCTTGTCATCATGCTGTATTCCTTGAAACATATTTTTGCACAGGTTGTCTACCTCGTCGTTGTGACTAACTGTAGAGACAGTTGGGAAGCTGTGGGGAGACTGAGGATTGTCAATCTTCTTTCTTATCACAAGACTGCTGGTGCATGGTCTGAGGTTGGAGTGACAACCACTGACCAGCAAATTCGTTTTTAAGATGCTGACTCCGGTTGTTCTGTGAGCTTGTCCCAGGCACATGTCTCTGATGATCACCCATCCGAGATTGAGCCATTGGGCAAATGGTGCATTGTGAGGGCCATTACATTGTTCTTGTACCTTGCGCAGGAGGAGAAGCATAGATGCATCAGGGTCTAAAGCTGAGCTTTTGTCCACCAAGTGCTCAAGATGAGGATGACGTCTGGCTACTTCTGGCAATGATATTTCCGACGTGTCGTCTGGCAACATGTCACATTCAATCAAGGTAGGCAAATTTGTGTGTTGCCATCTAATGATTCCACAATAAAGTTGCTGACATGCTGCCATGCCATCTCAAACACGCCATGTGTTCAGAGTGTATGTTCCTTCTCCTTTAATGCCAAAATGTTCAAAGAATTGTGTTCTGCCCAGTGACTTGTTGCTTTGCTGATCAAGTACTGCATAGGTCCTCATAGCACAATGTCTTTGCCCTGCAGGATACATTCCAGGATACAATCATACTTTTTTGGAGCACAACTTCAAAGTGTTGGCATTCCCACAAGATTTTTGTGCATATGGGATTCACTGATAGGATATCCCCTTCTTGCTGCTGCTCCCTGCCATGGTCTGCAGCTAATTGTTGGACATTAACATTCCATGGGGCAGGCCCTGGATGCAGCACTGAGAGGTGTTTGTCACTCTTTCAGTTTTTTGCATTGCATTGTCATAGTCTTTAACGATATTAGTAGATGACACAACACCTGAAACAGATATGCTTTTCCTTTAAATATGCTTTTCTTTCATCCAGTGTTTTATTTCTGATGCTGCAACACTCTCTCAGTGAGTGTGGACTGTTATGCAGAGGACATAGCTTATCTACATTATCATCAGGTCAGGCTGCAAGGTGTTGTTGCAGTTTGTTGAGATCTCAGTTGTTTTCACAACAACTGATAGTCAATCAACTCTCATATGGTGACTAGGTAGGCTACTTTTTTCTGTCTTGGGAACAGACCATGCTCATGTTATGGTGATGAAGCTGGGGTCATTGCATGTTTTCCATGTTTTCATCTCCAAGTTCCCTTAGTTTGTCATTTTTTTGACTGAGATTTTGGGGAAATCTTCAACCTTTTCGAGAATCATTGTTCTGGTGAACCAAATCTGAATCAAGCTTTAGTTAGTTAGATAGATGTTGAGTACATGGCCTCACATTGGACTCTAGTATATTTTGATGTTACAGAGAAGCTCATTATTGACTCAATTACTGCAGGTTGTCCAGGACTTGTGGCTGAAAATAATAAGCCTAAGCCTCATGACCCTCCACTGCTCTGCTTGTGTATAATTTCACCTCAGGGATCATTCATTCATTCATCCATCATCTATACCCGCTATGTCCTGTACAGGGTCACGGGGGTCTGCTGGAGCCTATCCCAGCTAACTTCGGGCGAAAGGCAGGGGTACACCCTGGACAGGTCGC
>JBAMYA010000005.1:11456434-11485834 GCA_037176975.1 Arrhamphus sclerolepis
TTGTTTTTTCCACTTGAATGTACCCATCTATACTCCAGAGTTTTACAGAGGATTGTCGTGTTTTTATTTGCATCTCTGTAAATCTACTTCTATTCATCTATTCAACCCACACATTTCTTCGTTTTCCTTTTTCAAGCCTACAAATCCCTCCCTTTCAACACCGAGCATTCAGGCTGATTTACACTGGCATCCTGTTTAACATACTGTAAAAGAGAACGTCAGAACGTCTCAATTAAAGGCAGGGTAAGGAGTTCTGACATCATATATGTTGATATTTGGAGCAAAGCATCAACAAACATGGAGGGGTGCCTCCGAGACTCCCCAAGTATACACATTCACTGAACATGAACTCTGAAGCATTTTGCACTTTTCAGCTGTACTGCGAGTGACGTGTATTGAAGCGAAACCTTTGTTTGGGTCGGGAAAAATGTCAGTCATCCAGATTCGCAAGGTGCTGTTATGTAACTTCTGCAGGTCAGAGTAGAATTATGCGGCCACTCACTCACTCACTAACGTTTTAACAAGCAGGGCCTCTTCAACACATGACTCCTAATGAGATTGCTTCTAAAAGAGGGACGCTACCAACTCTGACTAAATTGCAAATGTGGTAAATGTAAGTAAATGAGGTTAAGTATTTTGCCAGTTTTGTGTATGGTCTGTAAGCTCTCAGGTCAGCTGCTAACCTGTTTCACTTCAGGAGCTATTAAATGTAATTTGTGTCCAAATACATCTGCAGAAAAGCACAAACCTGTAGGACAAATCTCAAGAGAGACTTTATCGTGGCTTTATCCTCACTGTTATCTTACTGATGTTCTCTAGTGTTGACAGGTGTAATATCAGAGCTGGGCGATATGATCTTAAATCAATATCACAATTAAGCGAAAATTTCACCCTGATTACTATTACTGAACAATTATTTTACTTTTGTTTTTTTGTAAATGTGCTCATCTAATGACCCAAGTATATTTTTCTTATGAAAGAGTATACTGTATCTTTATAATCTTAAAATATGTGGACGTACACAGTGGTTAAAGTAAGAACAGAATTAAAGAAAAATTGAAGTAACTGAATTGGAAAGGTTTGTCAGTTACAGGTTCGAATTGCTGGATTTGCTTAAGCCTACAATAATTTCCCAGCTCTACATAATTACTGATTAGTTTAAAGACAGGGTAAACTGATACTTGTTAACATAGTATTTGTTGATATTTGAAATAAAACATCAATAAAACAGAAAATCAGCTACATCCTGTCATTACGTTCAGTGATCCTTTCCCAAGCTGAGGTGTCTAGATCATAAGCCATTATGAGTACAGACTATAAAATAAAACCAGACTAAACTTTTCCTGTTTTAGGTTGTTTATGGTTACCAAAATTATGATAAATGATTTACCATCAAACAGTGAGGAAAAAAGAATGTTTATCTCCCTTTTAAATGGTGGCACATTTGTGAGGAACATGTATTTGTGGGATGAGCAACAGAGCTGAGTATGTGGGGTTTGGCAGATATTATCTACCAATGCCAAACAACTTTCTTGTTTTTTTTCTTTTCTGGCCATTGCTATTGCCTCTTTTTTTTTCTTTTTTCTGGAACTTCTGGTACTCCCCTGATAATCAGACATCTCCCTCACTGGAAAAATGAGGTTTGCCATGATTACAGACAATCTCATTGCAGAGAGATATCAAGATGCAATTCTGCAACCAGTTGCAAACAGTCTGGGACCAAACTATACTCTAATATGACAACGCTTGTCCCACGGAGCGGGGTTTGTCAGAATTTGTGCCCGAGTCACCAACAAAACCACGTTGGCTGACTTGTAACAGATGCTGGTCGAAGAATGGGATGTAATCCCACATCAGTGTCTGACCACCATGAGGAGGAGGTGCCACACTGTTGTGGCTGTGTATGGTTCTTCCACACACTATTGAGGCTCCTGTTTGTTCAATGAATAAATCTAAATTGTCAAATTAGTTTCCTTATTTTGTGTGCTCAGTTTACACGTGTCCCATGATTGCAACATCTGTCAGAAAAAAGAAATGTTTTTAGGCTTTGAGCACAAGTGTACAGAGAAGCCTGGTTCTCTACAAGCATTTGCACTGCGTTGCAGGTTTGCTTTCTTTCCCCCAATTAGTTAATGTTGATCTAATGGGACTAAGTGGTGTATCTGTCACAGGGTCTATTTTAGCTCTGGATCAATACAAATATTTTTGCTTGAGAGAATTTACAGCAGCAAAACAGTCCACAAGTACTTAGGATTCACTCAACAGACTACAGAAGCCATGTGCCAGGAAACAAACTCCAACTCTGCAGTTAACTGGTATTCTTTTAATTGTTTCTGGACAGCAGTACAGCTGTGTATGTGAGAAAAAATGTGTGCACCTGCGTGGATCAATGTGCTGACTTTAACATATGGAAAATCCCCAAATTTCTCCTTTTAACTGCATGAGACCAGAAACAGTCATCACCAAGAGCAGTTTACATCAGAATCTCTAGCATCTTGTTTCCATAGCAACACCAAAGTGCTGACATCCTCTTCCTGTTTAGTTTTGGACTGGTGCAGTTGCTAAGGGATGAAGGGGTGGAAAGAGAGCCATAAATGTTTGTGTTTTTCATGTGTGAATGTACGCACATACAGAATGAGTAGGCAGTGCGGGCATGGAGCATTTTCCTTGCATGTGTATTCACCTCGCGGCGAGGTGACCCAGATTTGTTCTGTGGTGCGCACACACTGTCACACAAACACACACATCCTCCGCACAGGCAGCTGAGGATGACTGCATCGTTTTCAGGGAATGATCAGCAAGTTATGATTATTTTATTCTAACGTGCACAATGGCAGACAAGAGAGTGGATTACACAAATGAGTCAGGCAGTCTTGCACTCTCACTGGAATGGAAACCAGATCCAACAGGAAAAGACCCATTTATGTGGCCCAATCATCAGCTGATATCTGTCAACCACCTGAAATAACTCAGGACTCTTAACGATTCCTTGTGGTTGGATCGTCCAAACAGGTGGACGTGTTTAATAGCATTTGGAAATAAAACACACCAGAGCACTGTGCCAGACACACACATGGTTCAACTTCCTCTCCTCACCACGAGGAAATGTGCGTGTGTGTGAGAGAGAGAGAGAGAGACTTCATTCCTGCTTGGCCGCCCTTCCTCTGCATGTCAGTTAGTTTTACTGAGAGCTGCTGAATGACAGCTCATGTGACTCTGTTACAGAGTTAACATCACGCAACAAAAACTGGGCCAGGACTAGTGATGATGACACCTGTCAGCACACCCACAGGTACACAGATGTGTGTGTGTGTGTGTGAGTGGGTGAGCCAGAGAGAGAAACTTCAGCAGAGGTGAATGCATGACTGCCCAAACAGATCAAAACAGATTTCGCCTCTCACACCTGTGCAGGTATACAGCTTGGACCATGTGTGTGTGCTCCTTTTATAAAGAAAATAGCAGATGTTTCCAGTCAAAGCATCATCCACACTGCTAACTGTGTTTATCCATCTTCAGCCCACTTAAATAGTACCTCCTCTTGTAATGTACACCATACTGTTACCATGTCAACAAACGTTTTATGTGAATACTTTTATTTCAAGGTCCCTGCAGGAGTCTGCTAAATAAAGTCTCCGACATCTATTTTCCATGCATCCTTAATAAAAACGTAGGATATTCATAATATGCCTTAAGTGAGGAGGTAAAGTTTGTCGACTTATTGTCGAGAAGCAAAACTGTTCTGAACAGCCTACAATTTCAGCACATAATCGAATAACTGCAGGAAGTTTTCAGAAGAAATAACCTGCTGACTATTTGGCGAGCACAGCGCATACGTTCCTGCTGAAACCCACCACATAAGTACTTTTGGTTTGTTT
Source organism: Arrhamphus sclerolepis (assembly GCA_037176975.1). Lineage (NCBI taxonomy): Eukaryota > Metazoa > Chordata > Actinopteri > Beloniformes > Hemiramphidae > Arrhamphus > Arrhamphus sclerolepis. Next base: position 11,460,310 of record JBAMYA010000005.1, read on the forward strand.
TTCTTTTTGCACAAGGCAAACGATACAATAACAGTTTTAGCTTGCTTGGGTCCATGGGGTTAAAGTGGACCGAGGCTGTTAGGAGATGAGTTCTGGCAAATATGGTTTGTCATTACAGTTCACATAATACTAAACTTCATTTCTCTGCAGTGATAAACATTTTCTTCAGCAGGCAGGCATAAAAATAAAAACAATTGCAGCATGGAACATTCAAATGAAGCCCCTCTGCTCAACCTGCATTATGTACATCTTTATGCATTATGTATATTATAATGTGCCTTTTTAAATACCATTTAAATTCATCAAACGGTCAACACAAATTCAAGATTGAAGATGTGTATTTGCCACACGCATGGCTGTACAGATACAACAGCAGTGACGTGGAACTGTAATGCAATACAAAACAATAGTGCAGGTAATTAAAGTACTTATCACCTAGGAAACAGAATGAAGTATCTAAAAGATTATGAGGAATATACAAAACACACAGTTTATAGAGTCCAAGTGACTGAGCCTTATACCTGGAAAATATAGCCTATATATACCATATACAGATGCCACTAAGACCAGAGGAAAACTTCAAACACATAAATCATATTCATTAGACATCATCTGTAGAGCAACTATGGTGTTAGTGTCATATTCAACCCTGCCCCTCTGCAAGTTAACTAGAAGCAATGCAAAATGAGTCAAATTCCCTGCATCTGTGCTCATGCTGAGGCTATTCTGAAATCTTCTCATTAATGCATCCTGTATTTAAAAAAGAAAAAGAGAAAAGAGTGAAAAGTTCCCACAAGGGGGCAGCAGTCATGAAAAGATGATCATTATTTCCCTTTTTTTTTCCTTAATCCAGTCATAGGATCACTTTAAAAGTCACAGTTTAGAATAGGTAGATTAGGGATTAACAAATTTCATTCAGATTAAAGATAAATATGTATATATATATGCACATACGTTTATGTATATATAATATATATTCAACCTGACACACACACACACACAACACAGGAAACTAATGTACACTATGTACACAATGCTGTTGGGAAACTGTACGTTTTCGCTATTTCGTATAATTCCAGTTTTTCTGCTTTAATTATATTTTTATCATATTTTATGAATAATTAATACAATTAATGAATACTATTTTATTGTATTTTATTCTCAGCCGATTTTGCTTAAGTTTTTAATTTTCGTCTGGAGTATCGTGACACAACATTTCTGACTCTGTAAAATCATTAGCTCCGATGGTTTCTGGGTGATCATATGATCATTATTGAAGTATTATAAAACCTGATCTGTGCGACCTCAGACAAGGACATAAAAGAGTTAAATAAACAAAAAGACCAACAGCTTGTATCAAACCTGAGCTGTGATCGTTGCTGAAACTGTAGCACACATGTGAGTGAGAGAGAGAAGTCAGGTAACCAGATCTAATTTCTCTCCAAACACGCCCTTATGGGATGTGTGTGTGTGTGTGTGTGTGTGACAGAGAGAGACAAGCGATGAAAAGACCTTTTGTCCGAAAGAGGTGAGGCTGAAGCAAGAACACCACACGTGAAAGACTGATATATGTTCATGCACACACAAGGAGCAAGGACTTTCCCTTCCTCTCAAGCACACACAAAAACACCAGAGATGATGACCTGATATCACGTTTTGATGAAGCAACAAACAAAGCTGACACCTAAGGAGAAGCATGCAATCAAGTTTTTTTTCTTTTTCTTTTTCTTGTAGTCATTTAGTGAATGTCAAGAACACAGATACAATCCTCCTCCAGTATGTCCAGCTATAGCTCAGTCAATATGATGTCCTTCATTTTCTGGGATTTCAAAGTCTTGTGTATGGTATTTGCAGTGCTATATACTTTGTTGCATAATGCACCATTGAAATGTGCAAAAATGTAGTAATGTCACTGTTATGGCTTGGTTTTTTTTTTGGAGTAATCTATGCCAAGCAAGGAAAACCAACATTTGAAAGAAGAGGACTAACCTACCAGGTGACCAAAACCTGAGATTGTCAGCTAAATAACTTGCAGTGGACAAGAAATTAAACGACTCACAGGACTGGGGAGGGTCGGTTAACTGCATAAGATCTTCAACAGCTTAAAGCCATCCTCCAAGTTAGTTTGAACTGACGTGTGTGTAAATATGCCAAAGAGACTGAAATCTCTCAAACAGAATCAGGATCCATCAAGACACTTCCTCCAAATCCAGTCACCACAAAAGATTTAACTGATAGAGACGGTTTGCAAATCATTTCAAGTTTGCATCAAAGAGGGAAACTGTCCTGCAATGTAATCAACTGTTAAATGTTTAATTTTATACAGTGTATTGCACTTGTAAAAAGGAACTGAAAAGAGGGGCAAAGAGGTGGAGCAGACTGAGAACTTTAAATTCCAGCTCCGTCATTGTGATGGATTCAATTTCAAACGTATCTCTGCTGAAACATGCTGATAACGTTCTTGTGAGGAGGACAGCATCTCTTTGACACAGCAGGAGGAGCTTTTGATCCACTCTAGATCTTTGTCCCCAGTGTCTAGTCCTACTGCAACATGTAATCTCACAATCCCATCCACTTCATGTCCAGCACTGTATCCCACAATGCAACAGGCTCCAATGATAGCCATCAGCCACAGAGAGCAGTCCTAACCCCAGCACCACTCCGGAAATACCTTCTCTGTGTCTGTGTCTCTCCCACCCAGTTTGTCCTTTCTGATGCCCTCTCCCATCTCATTTTCTTTCTCTTTTACTTTCTAAAAATGCTTCTTACATCTCTCACAGTGCCTCCCACAGAAAATCTGAAAAACTAACATTCATTATTTTTACAAGTATAAGTGGAGAACACAATTGTTTCCACTGGAAACGGTGTCTCCTGAAGGATGCTCAGTCAGATTTACACATCCACAGATGCAGTGATGTGTGTCCAAGTGGGACACACACCTGGGAGGAGACAAAGGCAGGAGGATTGGAGAATTAAAACAAAACTGATATATGGAACAAGGGCTCTTGGATGAAATCAGTTTATAAAAATAAAAAAAACAACATATAGTTATCAGTCAAGTTAGTCAGTGCTGCCTCCAGATTTAAAATTATAGCTGAAACCATTCAAAGCACGTTACTTCAAATACCATCCCCCATGCCCTCCCCTACCTCCACCCCACCCACACAAACAAATCCAGACTTTTTATGGAAACAAAATTCTTGTGTATTTTGACTGCATAGGTTGACTTGCAGTTTACAAAATGTCAGTGCCATTCAAACCTCATGCAGAGTATATTTGATATATTTGAATCTAAACAGACAAAAACAGTTACAAAACAGAACAACTGTCTCTGTTTTATATATGTGTGTCTGTGTGTGTGTATAAACCAGTATAAACCAGTGTTGGAGTCATTAAGAGTAGCAAACCCATATCAAAGGTGACTTTCTAATCCATCATATTAAATTGCATCCCTCCATCTGCTTTCTAGAGCGACTTCTGTCCTTTTCAGGTCTATGGGTCTGCTGAAACCTATCCCATGTTACCAGGCAAAAGGTGGACCAGTCTATCACAGCCACACAGATACAAACAACAATGTAGGTTCACACATAAAGCTGGTATTTTCTCCTCATAAAAGTCAGACCTGCATGTGCAGAGGTGAAAGCACAGCTAACGCTGTATTTACAAGGAATTAGTAGAACAAGTGAAAATCAGGTAACTTATTATAATAAATCCTAAGAACAGCTCTTCCTAAAGGAAATACTGGCCAAGAGCGAATAAGACTTCAGGTTTTATTTTTTATTTTTTTTTGCTTGTTTTTAAACTATTGCTCAATGTTGTCATAAAAGCTAACAGCCATGTTCATGCGAGAGGATGCCTGTTCTGTCCGTAAATGTTTCCCCTTCATCTTCAGTCACTGCAGCGTCTTCCTTCACTTGCCAGCACACCCATCAATCCAAGTCACCGTCATCTTGAGAAAACTTTGATGGTCAGCAGTCCAGATGTCAAAGAGTGTAGAGACAAAAGTCCTGAGAAGTGTCTTGGCACCCGTGAAACATTTAATTTTCACAGTAACATTCTTGTTATCTTTCTTCCCAGAAAAATCAAATGAAAGCATATCTCATAAAAGGAAATATCACGTCTTCTGCATCTTCCACACCAAAAAACAGAAACTTTCCCAAGAGCCAAAAGTCATATTATTATTCACTGTGCTCTCTGTCAACATGCTTTCTTGTTATTTTATTCAGATTTTTTTTTTTTTAATATATCAGAAATTTGACTGACAATTTGCCTCCAGTAACAAAAACAACCTTTTACAAAAGAAAGATACAATTTTGGTCACACAGCCCAAACCTGCAGAGGCAGTCACTGCCCACAGTACAGAAATGCAGATTTACGCCCTTCAGCTGCTGCTGAACTTTCACAAAGTAAAACTTCTTGTTTATTTGTCATCAGCAGCTCCAGCTGACACTTTTATCCCTAAAAGGGTGAAGAGCATCAGTAAAAAGTCGAGGACGAAGGCGAAGAAAAGAAACTGAGAAATGCAGAGTGATTTAGTTCACTATGTAACGCTGGTTACCAAGGAAACCAAGGAACACAGTGGGAAGCATAAATTAAAGAAAATTCATTCATGAAAAAACATTAAAACTTCAGTGTTCAGGCTGTTCATCACCACAGAAACATACAAAACACAGGCCACAAATAAGGTTGACAGATTACTGGCTTGTTGGTGCTGTGCATGTTTCTAGAAACTAAAAAACTGTTAGGACAACTAAGGCATAAGTAAGGTTCATTTTCAATGTTAGCAAAGCATCCAGAGGGCTTAATCTGTGGAATGTACATAGACATTGTTAAAAGGTAAAAATCACAGGCATAAGCATGAAATATAAATAATTTCTGGACAATGATAATCATTTTGTATGTTTTGTTTAAACTGCTGGTTTAACCCATATAAAATGGATTAACTAGCAGGTAGCAGCCCGAAGCAGCTACCTTTGCCCCCATTTGAAGGCTGCCAGTCGGGGGTAACAAGAGGATGCCAGCCAGACCGTCGTTAGCTCGTCATTTTATACCTCTTACAGCAGCTGGGGTCTCCAGACCAGAGATTTTCTTCCTTGGAGCATTTCAGGACCATTCCAAGAAGAGAAAACAGGCTTCAGGAGAACTTTGCAGAAAACCTTTGGGTGACATCACAGAGGGTTTGTCCTGTTATTATAAAGTCTTATAATGTTCTAACATCCTGGAGACTGGTTCCGCCACTCTGAGAGACCACGGTTTTCACAAATAGAGACTTATTCAAGGCTTCTAGTCAATTTACAGCTGTTTTTTTAAATACTCTTTCACAAAAGATTTGCTCTCCACTGTTGCCCAAATATGTGATAGTTTAGCTTAAAAAATATCTTTATCACACTATATTGGAAAGTTATTCCAGAACGATACCCAGTGCATTGAATTATGACAGCAAACACTCCTGTGACGAAACGTGACTTTTTTTTTCATGCATTAGCCAACTAAATTCAGCGGCTTAGTCGTTACAATATGGAGTTAATTTGAGGAAAGATATAAGACTCAAGCGGGTATTTATTTCATTGCAATGATCATGTCACATGTTAAACAAGGACGTAAGTTTAAATAAACGGCCATGCTGGATGATTTCTGTCAAATAAAGAGTCTCTGTGCTCATCATGTTCATGTGAACAGAAGACCTAAGATCAAACCTTCCTCCGCCTTCATAAGTTTTTCTCCCAGTGGGACAGAACTAAAAAAGGGAAACATTTTCTTTATCTCAGTCCCTGCCACACACACACACACACACACAAACACACACACACCAATACCGGATACTCCCAGGAAAGTAGAGCCGTTTATAACTGCTCACATGAAACAGCCACATTCCACTAAGCTTCATAACACACACACAAACACAGTCCACAGGGGGTACTCTTAGTCATCTTGACCATACACATTAACCACTGCTTTGTCAAAAAATTCACCAATTGTGTCACATTCAACTTTCTGTCTCTTCGTAAGTGCATCATGGGTGCAGGAGGCCTGGCTCTGCTCCAGGAAACGTTTTATGAAGTCTCACAGAAACGAAAGGTGGTGACACGTGCGAGTTCAGGATAAAGATCGAGAACATGGTGACAAACCAACACAAAGCACGAGTAAAGCAATCTGAAACCTGCTTTTTGAAATAAAGTATTCCCAAAGCTCAAAGTCAAATATTAACATCAGCTGCTAAAATGCATCAAGTAGTTCATAACTTGTAGGTCAAGTTTTATGTCAGTGTGGCTGCAGTAACACCAAGTGAACCTGTATCTGCTTATGTTCTAATGGTCTCACACTGGTGTCAGAAACGTACTTGAAAAGACCTGGTTATCAAAGAGGGACATTTGGTTAATGCCGATTTTTGAGTAAAACCAGGGAAAAAAGAAAGTGTTTAAATGGTACTGAGAGAGCTTTCCTAAAACTGGGTGTGTAGTGTCTAGAGAGAGAGAGAGAGAGAGAGAGAGAGAGAGAGAGAGAGAGAGAGAGAGAGACAGGCCATTCTCAGACCTGGAAGGAGGACAAAGTATGAGAGTGTATAGACTGGGAGAAGGCAGAAAACACAAGTGGATTAATGGGTGAAAATGAAAGAATGAATATGGAGAGCTGCCAATGAACTTCAGGATAGCTTCAGAAAATGGGGGGAAAAGGGAGAGAAGAAAAGAAGACCCCTGGTTTCAACTTTGTCCAATTCCCTCTTGCTCTCTCCTTATATGGCAGTGTTACGTGTGTGTGTGTTTGTGTGAGAAGAGAGTTTGTCTTAGTGCGCGTGTTTGTGTGTGTGTGTGTGTGAGCGAGAGAGAGAGAGAGAGAGAGGGAGAGAGAGAGAGAGATACGGGCTCAGTCCCAGTGTGGCTCTCAGAAGGAGCGATTAGATCACCTATCGCATGCTGACTAAATTCAAACCAAAGCCTCTTTTCCAAGCCATTTGTACTCTGCTGCCCAGTCTTAACAACATTCAAAGATCCTCATCCCATCACATTCTTTCAGTCACAGCTGATAAAAGGAGCTTTCAACTTAAATTGTAAAAAGAAAGGAAGAAAGGAAGAAAGAAAGAAAGATTGTTCTTTTTTAAAATAACAAGGGAAATTAGGTTTCGGCTCATTACCTTGAAGACAAAAAGGATCAATAAACTGGGGGATGCAACAGGCAAGACACAAAAAGGAAAAAAAAAAAAGAGAGAGAGAGATATTGCATTACCATAAGCTTGGTTAAAGCTTACACAGGTCCTCTAATAGGCCCTGGGATCTGCCTCAAAAATGGAAGGAATCTCTCATTCTTTGATTCTCCTCTCTTTTGTGTTTTTTTTTAAATTTGTATTTCATCCTCCCCTCCCTCCTTAATGCACCCGTCTGCTTCAGAGAATGGTTTACCCCGATCCTAAATGACTGGAAAGCAGGAATCCAGGTAGCATGTCTGCATAAACACTCTCACAAACAATGCACCCATCCACACATGCTGCACAAGGAGGAATGTGCTGCATACATAAAAACTTCACTGAAACGGATGGCCTGTGGTAGCTTTTGGGTCCATGATGATTATCCATAAGTGAGATCATCTGAGAGAAAGAGAAGCAGCCCACAGTTGGAAATAGACATCTATTAATCTTAATCTCCATCTTTGGAGTTAAGAGTTATTGATTTGGCATAGATTGCATATCAGATGCAATTCCTCAAACAAAATCATTCCCACTTAACTGGGCTTGGGATCCACACTGAGATCACTGGCTTATGACCCCATCGTGGCTGAGTTTTTAGAAAAGCAAATGTGGGGTTCAGTGTCCTGCCCAAGAACAAGATATGTCCTTGGGAAGGACACTGGGGATCAATCCAAGGGTCAATCCTGAGCCTCAACATTCCCAAGAACAAAAGCAGGAAGTTGTCCTTTTCCATTGACATAACTTGAATTTAGCTTGGATTCCAGGCGGGATTGTAACTTTCAGTCAGCCCATTACACAAATACTTGGAAATCAAATTGAAGAAAAATAATGTTCTGCAGGACTGCATCACTTCCTTTAAAATTCTAGGACATGGTTCACTCCTCAAACTCCAGAGATGTAGGCAACGAAGCACTTCAGATCAAACAACTGACTGAAACTGCTTCACATTCTAGAACAGAGCTTAAGGTTTTTCATTCTGGGCCACATCATCACCATGGTTACAGTTAAAGGGCCAGTTCTTCTTTACTTTCTGAACCAGCTGTGTTGTCAGATTTCCTGCTAGTTCCTGGAATCGGTTGTAAAAGAAAAAAAAGGAGAAGCTTTGTCATAAAAAGCCCAATTATAAAACTCACAACATTTTTCATAAAATTTCAACTTCCTACTAAAATCAAACTTTTGTGACATAATCACAATTTTAAAACACGGACGTTTTTGATGCAAATGTCGCATCTTTAATTTAAAAGTGAATTTTGCCATTAAATCAAAAAATTCTCAAGAATCGCTAACCTTTAAAATTGAGATTTTCTATTATAATCACAATCCTTTCTAGTAGAATTATTTTGTAAAAGAAAAAATGAAAAACAAATTTTGTTGTAAAATTTTTAATTTGTAAACTGTATTTGTAAGAGTTTTTTATTGTACAATAAGAAATTGTGACTTTTTATCTTAAAACTACAATTTTTGTTGGAAAATATCAACTTCTTTTGCAGCATTCTGACATAAAATTTGTAAAATTGCAAATTCTACATAATTTCAACATTTCATCCTAAAAATCACAAATTTTTATTATACAAAGTTAATTTTATAAAAACCATGAGTTTTGACAAGGAGCAGCTTTTTGTTGTAAAATCTTCAGCAAACATTTACTAAATCATGACTTTTTAACATAAACCTGCTGCTCTCCACCTCTGTTATTCCACTTTTTGATGTTTCTGAACAAAGTGCCAGTCGCATTTAAGTCTGCACAAATAAGCTGCGTGCTCTGAATTCATCCTCTGTGTATGATTTCATGGGCTAGCACTGGCTGGCTGATGCATGCATTGAAGCTGGAAAAGTTTCAAATCCCCCAACTTAAATGCACTGATCTGGCCATTATACAAGTAGGTAAGAGATAAGTCCTGGGTTTTCAACATTTCAACTGAGGTCTAAGGTACAGAATAGATGAGGTTAACTAAGTCTGTTGAAGTGTTGATGAGTCAATGATTTTTGGCTTTTTGAAATTTGAAAGTTGAATGTCGTTACGCAATAAGGTAAGTGAACAGATGTTCAAGCAATGGTAGGGACAAAGGCAGAAATGGGATCATCTTCTATTTCTTTTCTTCTTGGCCGTTCCCTTCGGGAGAACAGTTGATTTTTTTTTTCTCCACAGCAGAGAGGTTGCCCAGGTTCAATTTTGCATGTATACAAAATTTACTTGAAAAAAAAAAAGAAGAAAGAAATAGCATGTGTATGGAGTCCATTAAACTACTAAAAAAAAGGTTTCAACAACTCATGCCTACTCTCGTCATCTCTCATCAGTTATCTCATATTTCCTTCCTTTCCCATCATCTCACATGGAGGGGAACAGAACGGAAGAAAAGAAAAGTTTGTTTTTCCAGAGGGGACAATATTCCCAGGCCTGTACTATTCCTTTCTCTATTAATAGAGAACACACACACACACACACATATACACAGAAGTCCAACCCAAACATCAACCCCTCACTTTATCACTAGTTACTGCAGAAACCACAGGGTTGTATACTTTTGTTATGAACTTCAAATCAGTGGTGCATTTATCCACTTCTGAATTCCAACCTGTTTCAGATATATACCAATCAATAATCAGTACTGATTCTGATGCATATCCCCTAATAATCAATATTGATTCAGATATCAAGAGGCTCTGGTTGTTGTTTTCCCATGAACATTTGACCCCTTCAAAAAAAAAAAACAACAACTTGAAGGTTTGAATTAGAATCGATGATTCTTTTTATTTATTTTCATTTAAGTATTCATTTTAATGTCAATCGTGAATTAAATGTTAGGTTTATGTTTTAGACTGCAAAGGACTCAGCTACAGAAATGCAAAAAAGCAGCATAGATTCAAATCTGAATGAATCCTACTGCGCCCTGTAGATGCTCTCATCTCACACTTCCTATTGTTGTCACTCATTATTAATAATAACATGGGCCTCAAAACTGATCTCGGCTGTATTTTGTGCATTTGGGTCAAACTTATAAACCCTTTCACACCACCAGTCAGCTCAAATTATTTCCTCGTTTGCCTGCATACAATGACAGAGCGAATGTGACACCCAAAAAATTAGTCAGTTGGCCAGGCTTTCCTCGGCCGGAACCTCTCTTCCGCAGTTGCCAAGCTTTTTTTTTTTTTTCTTTTTAAATTTTTTTACTTGCCAGGGGACAGCCTACCATTAGGAAGATTAGGGGCTGTCGTGTAACTAGTCCTTAATTCTGGGTTACTCTGCTGCCGCAGAGGTAATGCAGGGTTGAGGGATGAGAGGCTAAAAGACCTGCTGTTGACCCTGGAGGCTGCCACACTCAGACAGCAGTGAGGAGAGTTTTTAAAGAGCTCCACAAGTGAGGTGGCTGACAGATTTATGATGAACTGTGAATCTCTACATGACAGGCGGAACGTGTAAAGTTTGTCCGGGCAATTTAACATGAGAAAACTTTAATCAGCCTACAGCCCAACTTCCAAAAAAAGTTGTAACAAGAGAACTGAGGAACCAATTTATAGGAAAATAACATATTATTATTATTATTGTTGTTGTTACTATTTTCATGTTCTTGGAAAATTGTTCAGAACATCGTCCAAAATCCACAACTTCAAATTTAATGAAACCCATCGCATCTTGTCAGGGATCTGGGTCATTCATTAAAATTACAAAATACAATTGTTTCTGGTGGAGGTACCTTCTATTAACTTTTTTTTAGCAACATATTTCATTAAAACGTTGTAACGGGGGGAGAAAGAAAAACACGATGGGAGCTCATGATTTGGATAAAGGAACATTAAAACAACCCTCTGTCATGAATTGAAGCACTTTTGAGAGTTTGTGGTCTTTGCTTCCATAGAACTGAATCTGTATTTTCAATTCATGAGAAAATAAACAATTATTAGAAGCAGAGGCCATGAACTCTGCTGCTTTGCGCCCATTGGCAGTATTTTATGCAATCAGCAATCATATTGTAAGGACCTTTTTACAGACTTTTTTACCCACGCTATCACATGAATGGAAAGACATTTCTGAATCTTGTCTGAGGCTTTAAAAAAAGAAAAAACATTTTTCTTTTTTTATCTTGGTCAATTGCTCCTCTACTAAGAGATCCTCAGTACCGTGCACATGATTTTTCTTTTTGACTCATTTTTCATAAATAAATTGCGGCAGTGAAAAGAGTTATATGCCGTCCATCATCTGAAGGTGTATCTGTCCAATATCAAGACCCCCGACAATTTTACTAAATCAAACAAGCTTGAAACGGGCAGTTTAACTTTGTCACACAAATACAGTTTAACAGTGATGCTGGCTGTGAAAACGTGTGTGGTTTTGTTAAAAATCTTCCTTTAAATCGAGCTGCGTTTCTATTTAGGTCTGCCATGCTTTGTAAGAAATGTACACCGTGTACAAGCATCCCCCACACACACAGTCCAGAGAGTCTTTTAGGGCTGAAGGCCTCCTGTTCGCTCTGTCAATAAGATCCAGATGTGAACTCAGTGGGAGAGAAGATAAAAATAGACAGAAAGAGGTGAGAGAGGCACAAAGAGAAAGACCATGACAGGGTCAGAGAAGAGGCAGGCAGGGCAAACAGAAACAATGATCGTAGTGGGTAAATGTGGGAGATCAAAGTATGAAAGCTGTAAAGCCGTTTCATTTATAGTCTTCAAAGTAAGTCTTTTTTCTTTTCTTTTTCCTCACAAGACAAAACATTAGCCCCTCTGATGTCACCACATTCCAACAGCAACATACTGTACACACATGGTTGCCATGAGCAACGAGTAAAACACAGAAGGCTGACTACCAACTTTCTCAAACTTCCTCCAAAGAAAAGAGAAAATAAAGTCCACAACTCCGTGACAGGTTAAGTGAGCCAGGTAGAGTTAGCTGCTCTTTTTCTCCTCTGTTAGAGACGTGTGTGTGTCATAGGATGCTTAAAAAAAATTCCTCCCCCAAACCCACTTCCTGCCCTGCCCTCTCAGCGAATACAATTATGGTTCCTGCAGGAAGGATAACACAGAAGAAAAAGCTCCTTAAAAGGCAGGATCCATGTCGTTTTCACCTCTGCACACATTTTTCAAATTAAAAGCCAATACTGCATGTTTTTCAAATATAAAACACTATGTTCTTCAGGTCTGGATGAAGGAGTGTATAGCTGAAGGAAGCTTTGCTTTATTAAAAAAGTGGACCGTGTCAAGCTACCATTCAGACCACAGTCAGTGCTACACAGTTACACAATAATGTGATGTTAATTATTACACCACCACTACAATCAAACTGATCTGTACCTGCTGTGTTTATCTGTTTAGACAGAAATTAACACAGCAAACGTGTTTCATGCACACAGACAGACGGCCTGGTGTCATGAATGTGCACATGAACAGTACGGCAGGTGATGTTGTTATCATGAATGATGGAGGATATCTCCCAACATTACGCCACAGATAACATAAGGTTTCAGTGAGTTTAATATTTCAGTTTGGTGCCAATTGCCTTGATGGATTATTAGGTGAAATACATAGGCAGAAAGTTAAAATTATTATTTTTTTAATTGCAATTTTATGACTGTGATCATTTTAAGTCCAAATGTTGCAACAAAGTCAATATTTTCCACCAAAAAAAATTGCAACTTTAAGTTAAAAAAAGTCATGGTTTGATATTTGTGATTAAATGATTTTTGAAAAAAAAAGTCTTTGTGTTGCAAAATGTGCAACAAAATGTGTTTTTTTCCCCCAGCATTTTTTTTAATTTGCGAAAAAAGAAATTTATTTTTGTCCAAAAGTCTCAATTTAAATCTTTTGTAAAATTTGAAATTTACGACAAAAATTAACACTTTATGAAAACAAAAGATCTGATATTGTGAAATTTGCCATCTTATAACAAAACTTGTTCTTTCACGAAAAAGTCAGTTCCTTTAAAATTTGCAATGAGAAAAATGTGATTTTAATACAAAAGCCTCAATGTTATAATAAAGGTAGTGAAAAAAAAGTCACAGCTGGCTGAGAAAGTAAAGAATAACTAGCCCTTTAAGCGTAACCATGGTGACTATGCCTGGAGTCCAGGATGAAATAAGAGTTCGACACCCATAATTTAAACATTCACGATTTAAGAGAAGAGAGTAAATGAACCCACAGTCCAATGAATGAAATGAGCCTGGGAGTGTGGCTGAGAGCTACTTTGATTGTTTGATAAAAGACAAACGTTTTACAGTCATAAGCAGGATCTTCCTATGTAAACCATGCCTCACAAATCAAAGTACAAAGTATTTAGACATCTCTCTGTCCAAAGTTAGTCAAACTATAAATGGAGACCGTAAAATACTGTGGTTACTATTCCTAGAAGAGTGCGCCAAGCACCAAATGACTCCAAAGGCAGAGTCTTCAAGACCTGAGGACATCAAATTAAACTGGCAAACATCATGTTCACAAATCCAGTGTGTATAAGCCATCAAACATTTAACAGGTTGTTCATGGCAGAAGAGCATTCAATTAAAAAAAGAAGAAAAGAAACCACCTCGGCTGTACCAATGGTTTTCGGACCAATAAAACAAAAGCTGAATTGTTCAGGAAGAATATTTAGCACGGTGTACAAAAAGGGATTTCTGCAGAAAGCCACTGGCTTTCCGAGCGAGTTACAGACTCGCTGACTCAGTGGGTAGCACTGGTGGAAACACTGTGGACTGATGTGGTTTTGCTGAATTTCACTCCAGTCATTGATTCAAGTCAATAATAAGTTAACCCTTCTAAACTGGCACTGGCAAACTGGGGAGAACCCTGTAAAGCTTGGTTTTAAAGTACTGGTCTTTCACACCTAATTTATCCCCAACAGTGATCACCATCTACCCCAAATCAACCACTAACATGAACCTACTGGTAACTGGTTGGTAACAGGGTTGCAGATCACTGGGATGACTGGCTACTGGACGAGACCGTGCAGAGTTGGATGCTCGTAGACTTGAACGTCTGCCACTAGTTATCTTCCAAGAAAGGGACTTTACGTCTTCACCTAAAAACAATGTGTTAATATAAAACAATCATAGCACGATAGATACAGATAGAAAGTTTTTTTTTTTTTTTTTTATTAAGTGGTATGGAACAGGTTGGTAAAGGTGGATTCACGTGCAACCTCCAACACATCCTCTGTGCAACATAAATACAGATGAACGGAGGCTATGAAGGACCTGCCACAGCGAGAAGACAAACCTTCAAGGAGAAATTAATACAAGTCTGATTATCAACATTAACCTTAGAACAATATGCTAATGATTTAAAAACCCTTTAAAAAAAACAACTTATAAACCAAGATAAGAGAGAATAAAGGTAAGTGAAGGAAAAAAAAAGAATGGAAAAGTTTAGAGAAGCTGAAAAAAAATGTTCCTGATGAATAAAAGAATAACTTGCTCTGGTCCTGGTGAAATGGTTTGTAACTCAAGGTCAGATTGTCAACTATTTTTAGGATTCTGGCACCTTTTTATCATGAACATTTTTCTCAGCTAAGCATTCATTCACAGCCTTGTAAGCTTTTGTAGAAAGGTTGTAGCTGTATTAAACTGATGAATGAGATAACAGAGATACAACAGACTGAAAACCATGCAACATACTGACACCAAATGTTACTAAATGATACGCCATCAGCGCAGGTGGAATTTGTTCCTGTTTAAATGTGATTAATAAACTGGAACACATTTTGCTACAGGCATTTTTTTTAATCCCTACATGGTCAAACGTAATTACACGGGAGACCAGTCACCTTGATTCAGTTCTTGTGTGACATTTATGAGGAAATAATCCTTTCCAGTTAAGCTCAGTGAGATCGGCATCTCAGTGGAACATTGTGCAAACCTTAGATAGCGTCTCTCGTCCCCTAACAATAACATTTCAGAACTACGCAACTGAAATGCCAACTGGTGAATTAAAATATCCGACGAGGAGAAAATGTTGAGGCCTTCTTGAAAATAAGAAGCCCATTGAAGCGTGAAGAAGGACGACATTGTTTCAGGAGAAACAGACCCGATTACCGGCAACCCCCGGCCGCTGTCGCCGGGGCGATGGGAGCTCTGTGAACCCTTCAAACATATCGCTGGTGACATGCACACGCACACACACAAACACACATATCCTTCAAGTCAGATAAATGGCAGTCATCATCATTAACCATCATTATTGCCATGGCGATTACTGCTGTTATTTTTGGCACTCGGCTGGATGAGTGTGAGAGACAGCCAGGGGACAGGAGATCAGTGCACACACACACACACACACACACACACACGCACACAAAAAGACTAAACTACGTGAGCAAAGATGCTGCCTGTAAGGTTTGGCAGACAAGAAAAAAAAAAAAAAAAAACAGCTTCAATCTGAGCATTAACGTTCTGACTAACATCACGTTCAAAAGCTGTGACTGGTATCCCTGGAAATGTCCGGATACCTTTCTGTTCGGAAGATTTTGACTTAACAACGGTTTTCTTACCAAATTAAAGCCCGCACTCCAGTGACATTCCCTCACTTTCTACACCAGTGACTCTTAATTTTAAAATCTAATGCCAGACAGGGTTTCACTGCATCAGCAGCTGTGCAAATACGCTGCAGCCAAGGTGATCCCTTCCTACAGTACAGCACTGTTTCCAGATTGTTTTTCCTGGGTTTTAAGGGAATGAAGAAATATAATTATTAAAGCAGAGAGGGGAGAAACATTGCAGAAAGGTTTGGTGGAGCAGGACTTCATTTGCTTTCTGGATCACCAAGTCTAACCCTAACCCAGCAGCTAAGCTGACCGAGCACGTAACAGTTAAGGGCTTAAATAATGACACACCAAGAGAATAATGGGATTGCTCAGGAAAACACAAAACAAAAAACATGACAACAGGTTAATGTCAAATGGTAATCCACAAATCCATGAGTGACACTTACAGACACTACAGATTGTGTACTAAGGTGAGGTTGGCATTGGTCTCACTCCAAACAAAGAACCAAATATTTCCCAAAATGTTATCTTCTTCCAGAGGCCATTTCAAACTGACACACAAAAAAATCATCTTTTATTTATGGGGGGAAAGCCCCACAGTTTTTGCGCTTGATACCATATATTTTAGGGATCTGAGGTAACTACCAAATGAAAAGTTCCAGCATAAAACAGTTTTTTTTCTTTTTGAGGCTACCTACATCTGAAAATGTGTATTCAGTGAGCAGTTCAGATTTATAGTTGAATCTTTACCTCCAGCCAGGTTCACATTACTTAATTCACTGTACCTCAGGAGCAGAACGCATGAAGCCGGGGGTGTCAAGCTCAGGGCCCCTGGGCCAAATCCGGCCCATCACCTCATTTTACCTGACCCACGAGAGCGTGCACAGACGACAATAAACTTCTAACTAGAACATTTCTGAGGAAATTCCAGTGTGACTGCCCGTTTTTTTTATTCAGTAGTGACATCAAAAAGTGGAATAACTGCTGGTTTATGTATTTAAATAAAAAAAAATCATGATTTAGCAAACATTTGCAGGATAAAAAGTGGAGGTAATAGAAAAATTTTCAATTTTATGACTTTTGTGTCAAAATGTTGCAAAAAGTAAAAATTCACCCCCCCTCCAAAAAAAAAAAAAAAAAAAAGTTTTTTGTTTGTTTTTTTAAAGTCACAGTCTTGTGACATTTGTGATTGTACAATAAAAAGTCTTGGTTATTGGGAAAAAAAATTCTTGAGTTTTCAACATCTACCACAAAATCAAAATGAAGAACTCATGGGAACACTGGGATGATGTGGCCTGGGACGAACATCCCTGCCTTAAGCCATAAACCAATCTCAAAAGACACGTCCCACGTGTCACGAATGATTCCTCTTAAAGCTGGCCTCTATTAACAGAGCTATAAAGACATGGTTGAAAAGTATGGAGTAATGAAGCTGTCAAAAAGATGTACGCGTGATTTCACCATCCATATTTGTAATGTTGAACATTTGTGTGTCAATAAAAAAGTTGTTCAAAAAAATCCTGCTGTCTTACAGGAGTGTGAGAAATTAGGAAGTTAGGATTGTTTTTATGCGAGTATGAATCTAAAAGCTGTCAGTGTATTCTTGTGAATACAACTCTTAATTTCTACGACTATGAAGTCTTCACTGTGAACACAAATTCAAGTTTTTGGGGACGAGCAGAAAAGTGTTGAAATGGTGTCACTGACGGGTCACAGGGGAAGGTAATCAAACGCACATGCAGCAAAGCCAAAGATGGGCTGATGTCAATAAGGTGTAAAATAAAATGTAAATAAACCAATATTTATTTCATAAAATTGTAGCATTTTAAATAATATTCTGTCTATGGACTTACTGCTGTATATTTGTGTAGGTTTTTCTCCATGTAACAAGTCAACATTACAAGTGGCTTATTTAACCAGCGCTGTTACTCAGAAGCTGTTTAATTAAGGTTAAAAAAAAAACAACAAAAAGAACCATAAGGCATAGGTCCTCTTTTGCCCCGTCCACCTTTCACTGTTCCTGGTTTTTATATTTTTTCCCCTTGGCCCCTCATGCTTGTTGAGCTATTAATAACATATAATACTTGCTGAAGTCATTTATGAGTCCTCACTAGGCAAATGTACAACTCTGCGACAGGGCTTAAGAGCAGATTGTTTCATTTTGGGTTCTAAACATAAATGTTGATTGAAAACCACCAACATGTCAGAAATAAAACCAAACTGTCACACATTTGTATGAGCTCCAGACTGCCAGCTCTCTATCAATTAGCAAGTCATCAGAATGAATCAAGGACTACTGCGATAGATGAGAGGGCTACAAGCTCCTGTCACCTTTCTGGAACATCCTGGTATGACTCAGGTGATCAGCACCCACATGTTTCTGTTTCTCTGCCTCTCTTATTCACACTCTAGCACACGCACGTCCATGTTTTCTTGGCTGGGGTAAGGGTAGCATATTTCGAGGCTGACTCATTGCCTTGTGAAAAGTCATCTTTGGGACAAAATGTTTTACTTAAGTACAAAGGTTGGTAGCAGCCAGAGAAGTCAGGCCTTACAATCTTCACCTACAGGGAGATCTGGCAGGAGAAACGGCTCACTCTCAGACTTCTTGGAATTTAAAAACACACATCATTACAGTAGGAAAAAGCATAAAAAGATTTGGTTTATCACCAAAAAGGAAATGAAGCACAAATATAGAAAATGTCGCATGCGGTCGGTTTATGTGACGGCTACAACATTTACTCTGATAAAATCTACACAGAGACGTCCAAAAATATGAAAATAGTGGACAAAAAAAAAAAAAAAGTTCTAAAAACAACCTGAGTGACCACGTATTCACTAAAGATTTGTGAATGCCGGCACTGCGAGCAAAACTATTCCCTGTCTGTCAAAGGAAAGATGATGCAACAGTGTTCTCAGATTGTTTTGTTTTAATTTACATTTTTTACACAAACAAAAAAATCACAATTTCTGAAGTCCAAGCTTAATGTGTTCGGAGATGAGTGCATGAAGGAGACGGCCCACCTGTCCACAAAAGGACAGTGATTCTGCTCACATGGACAGCAATAATCTGATTATTGACCTTAATCTAAATGAGACAACAATCCAATTAAGGTATTTAAAAATATTCATGTCCTACGCTGGGTTGTCCTGAAATGTTGAACAATTTGTACATGTGAAGGCTACGTGATGCTGCAAAATGCTGTGAAAACCTGCACAAGAGGTCACATTTCCACTGCATGTCCACATCATACGACACGATCGGAACACTTGGGCCTCAAGTTTGACGCCCCCGCTGTAGAGCGTCTCTGAGGAGGGCTTAACGCAAGTTAAGGCAAATTTAGAACTTGTGCGTCGTAGATGGGACACTCAAACAGCACTTCACTGTTATTTTAGTTCTTGTGAGCCTTTTTCTTTTATTTAAGAAAACAATGCTGTCACAACTGAGTGTGAAGACTTCATGCCAACGGAAAATCAGTGAAAAAACAACAGAAGAATGTTGAAAAGCAATGTTTGATATCAAAAAGAAACACTTCCGGTTTATCCATACATTTGTTTTTCTGAAACCTAAAAGTGATGAGGCTGTAGCAAACACTGTACTCACGCCAATCTTATTAAAATGACTTCACTTTAATCGCACAACACTTCTTTGAAACTGCACAAACACATTTGAATATTATGAAAAAGACAAGAGTGATGTCATCCACATGCTTCGAATGATTTCATGACAGCATGGGGGTGTGCGAAGATGAAATGCATCGGATCAGGGTGATGTCACTGGCGTGGTAATATGATGATGGCAGCGTACAAATAGCAAGTAACATCTGATCCAATGACCTACATTGCGCACACACGCAGTCCATTTTTAAGGTTTAGGATTCACTTTTTTGACACGCAGAACTGCACTCGCGTAAATCTACACGAGAAAGTATCAAGAAAAAAATAAATGCGACTCAACCAAAGACTATAGGTGCAATAAGCCCTTTCTGAACGCTACACAAACACAAAGAGGACCAACACCACCTGCCTGTGAGGCGTCTTTGGCCTTAGCGGCTCCTGTATTTCCTTTCCAGTTCTCTTCATCCTCTCCCTGCGCCTTTATCCGGGATCCCAGCAGCCACTCGGGAACAGCACTGCGGCTTTTCCAGCGTCTCCCATCCCTATTTTTGTGCGAGTTTCTTAACTGGCAGCTAGAGCATGATCCAAACCGGCGGACTGATGCCATAAGACAGATGAAGAACAGGGTGAGAGGACGATAAGGACAGAGACAAAGAAAGGAGGAAGTGTGCCTTCTCTGACATGTTTCTCTGGGGGAACAAAAGAGTGAGAGAATGCTGAATGGCCGAATCAACCCACAGCTAGACCAAGGTCTTGACCCTGTGTATGGGAGTGTTTGTGTGCGCCTGTGTCCAACCACACTGTTAACTATGCTAATGCATATGCAGCACGGTGCAAGAGTGGCACAGTTGCTGTTTTGTGTGAATGACCATTACAATAAAAAAAAAAGAGGCAACTGCTGCAAAACTACAAATTCATGCAGCCTACGCTGCATGCATAGACAGCGATATAACTGTACACTGAAGTTCTGAACTATTTTCTGTAATTATCAACTACTGTTTAAGGCACTATATGTATTGTAATGACTGAACAAACGTAGGCCCAGCAGAAGGGTTAACTATATGGGGAAAGCAATCAAAGTGACTGGCTCACCTGCTCTCATCAATGTTCATCTCCATCTCAGTATTGGAATCTTTAACATTTTGTATAAACATAATAAAAGGAAAAGCATATGGGGATGGGGATTTAATAATTGAATAAGAAGGTCGCTTGTGCAGAAGAGCAACAACGGAGCTTCGTCTCACTTTTGAACATTGAGCTGCCCATCAGAGCAACAGTCCCCTTCTCATTTTTTTTTTTTTTTTCTTACAAGGAAGATGTGACAAAGCACAAAATGACGCGAGACTGAGATACTCTGGACCAGGGGTAGGCAACTCCAGGCCTTGAGTGCCACTGTCCTGCATACCTTACATGTTTCCCTCCCACAACACACCTGAGTCGAATGAGTTGATCACCATCAGCTTGTCATCCAGGTCTGCACAAGTATGTTAACGATCCACTCATTTGAATCAGCTGTGTTGTGGCAGGAAACATGTAAGATATGCAGGATAGCGGCACTCGAGGCCTGGAGTTGCCTAAACCTGCTCTGGACATATGAAGAGGAGGGAGAGTGGATACAGACACAGATCAAAAGATGAAGATGTCAAAGAAGAGTGCTGCAGGGATTACTGTCAGTCCAAGGTTTTGGACTGAAAAGAAAATGCTGTTTATGAGATGGTTCAAGTGTTGTTTACACTGTTCCATTATTATGTGCTGTAACCCCCTCCATTATCATATCATGCATAGGGAATCATGTATTTCTGCTGATAATCGTAGCAACTTCTACATTTTTTTGTACTGTGACATCCCTGCTAAATGATAAGTGACAGGCTCTGGAAGTTTTAAACGTGTTTTTAGCTTTTTTACATGCCCCCCCCCTTCATTTTTCAAGAGAAATGACAAACAGCACCAGCTGTAATGCGAATCTTAAATAATTCCTCGTTGGCACAAGACAGTCAGCTTATAAAAGCTGACACAGGTGACTCTTGAACACACTGAAAAGTTGGTTTCTCACTTTCGACACATGGACTACAGATGCATGACTCAGAGAGAAAACTACAGGGAAGGCTAAAATGTCTGAGGCACACCACAGATATACCAGAATGGACTGTGTTTCTGGGGCAAACATAAACAACCTTTAACAGGTGAAATAATTTCAAACAGCATAAGAGTCGCGTGAAACTGAAATTATTTACGTCACAAACACACACTTAAAGGTTTTCCTGAGTACACAAAAAAAAAAAATAGCTGAAATGGCAAGTCTTTGAGAAAGTGCTGTTTCAGGAGAGGCTTTCCTTACATAAGCAAACTGGTCTGTAATTACACTGGGTGGATCCACACCAACTGAGAGAGGAGAGAGTTAGAAAGAAACAGAGGAGAGGAGGGAGCGACATGGAACAAAGAGGAAAGGAAGATAAGAGGGAGAACCCAGATAGCCACCACACTGTTTACAGGTTTGAACTAGATGGACTTTCCACTGGTGGGCTACAGTAAGCTAAATAAATAAATGATAATTAAAAAAAAAAAAAAAAGAGGATTTACCCTTAAAAGGGCAAAGATTTTCAAAGCATATTGCAAAGGGCAAAGACATTGAGAAACTGTTTTCTTCAAACTGTGAGAAACCAGATGGAGCTTCATGTTAAGACTTCTTTATACACTAAAAGTCTATTGAATTTTCTCATGGCTTTGTCAGAAAAAGACGTTTATTCACACGTGCGGTATTCCTTGGACTATGCAGTCGATGATAAACTTGTTTAGATGGACAGATGAATGGATAGATCACAGTCCAACTACACATTTCTATAAGGGAGGGTTGTGTTGCAACAAGGATTTATTTAGATTTAATCAAATTTAAGCTTTATGTTAAGTAAAAATTAAAATTATTAGCCAGACTAAATGTTAAAGGAATAGTTTAAAAAAAGACAATTACATTTCCTACTTAGTTACAGGGCGTAGAACAGCATGAACAGCTTTTATTTAAACATCAGCAACGTCACAGTTAGATTTGTTGTCGTCGTCATTTTCTAGTCAGGTAGAACGATAATTTTGCTGCAATGTCTGTAAAAATTTAAAAAACGACAGGTGTTCAACATTTAACAGCTACAACTCATAAAATATACTTTATTTGCTCCGTTTCTATGTCTGAGCTACATATAGGAAATAAAAAAGAAACTGGACACTGCAGAAGAAGAACCCACACTGCCGCTTAGCACTTGGTGGTGTAATTACAGAGAGTCGCAAACGATGACACAGAAGTATGAACGCCAACAACAACAACTCAACCTTAAAATGGTCACGTGTTGAATCTCAGTAGAAGCTTTGGGGTTCAACTCAAAAAAACAAAGCAAACTGCAAACTTTAGCTGTTGGCCTTGATCCTGATCTTCTCTGAGGCCTCATCTCCACTTCTTTCTGTGTATTCATGTAATTATACAGGCTACAAGTTGAAGACTAGAGAATACTTTTGTTTTTTTAAACAATGGCAGCAACGAGTGGCGTTAGTGCTTTAGCATTAGCATGGAGCCAACGTGCCCATAAACAGCTGCACTTCCTTGCGTTTAGGAAAGAGCAAATAGAAAACGAGGTGTACGAGAGCTCCTTCATGACAAAGAACCTAACCAGTTCTGTTTGGCTGAAAAGCAGCTATTCATACACCATGTGAAAAAAGGGCCAGCTTTGGTTACTTTTGTGTCTCTTATGGGAAGTGCAAAAATTTACACCAGAGATCCTTCCTTTTAGGTGAGGGACAGTTTTCAACCTCCGCCCACATAAAGTCAGCTTATCCACCATCAAAGACTGGTTATGTGTCACAGATGCATCAGATATCCTCAGCGTGACCTTTTATTTTCTGATTCATCCCACCTCTTCCTTCTCATCTGTAAAGCTTTTGCAGCATTCGGACAGAACAAACCATATCTTATGCCTTTGGTCTCTCCATTCCTTTTTTTTTTTAATTTACCTCTCTCACTATCCCTCACTTTTAAGCTCAGTAAACCTCTGTTGACCTTTCCATGATTAAAGACTCCTCCAGGCCTACAACATATCCCCCTTATGTGTAATGTGCCCTTTCACTCAACTTTTAAGTTTGCTTTCAAAGAAAGATTATTATTGAATGAACTTCCTCTTCACTGATCTTCGTGTGGTGTTTGGATCCAACATTTTTTCTTCTCATTTTGAGTGTTAGCTGCATGGAAGTCCCACAATCAAAGTCAGATAAATATGCATGCATTTTAATCTTGCAGTAGATGTTTTTTGTTGTTGTTGTTTTTGTTCGGTTTTGTTTTCCAAGGGCATATATGCGAGTGAGAGTAAATGTGTCCTTCACCAGCCCTAACATTTTCCTGACACCTGAAACCCTATTTCTGTCAGAGAGTACTAAAGACAGACAAGGAGACCAGACAGTGACGGTGTGGTGTGTGCAGTGTAGCGATGTATGTGCAGTGTGTTGTGGAGCATTTAAGTAAATGTGCTTTCAAGCCAATGAATTTGTGTTAAGACAAACGGATATAAACAAAGTATGCAGAGAAAATTTGTGGAGTGTCTGTGTGCATGTTGAGTTTGTGTCTAAGTAGGAGCGGAGGGATGCAATGCATTTCCTACTGATGATAATAACAATAATAATGAAGATAACTGTCATCATCATTACCAGGAGTTTGTTGGTGTGGAGCACTAAGGCATGTGATAACACAATGTCACAAAGGGAAAGCATCAGCAATAATTTTAGATGAGGAATTGTTGCTGCCTATCAGTCTGGTAGGGCTTTGAGGCCATTTCCAAAGACTCTGGTGTCTATAATTTTACAGGGAGCAGGAAAATTCACAAATGAAAAAATAAAATAAAATAAAATAAAATAAAGGCTGCCTTTCGGACTCTACAGACTCTCAGTTTGTATATCATATATATTTAAGGACTTGTTTGGTGGAAGGGTCACCAGGAAAAAAAAAGCCTCTTGCTTCTAAAAATCACATTGTGGTTTGAGTTTGGAGCTGCATCCAAAAAAAAAATAACAAGACTTCTGGAACAACAGAGATCAAAAAGGAGGTATAATGCCACATTTAGAAAGCACCAGACAGAGAATATCTGGCTTGTTTTTCAGCCACATGACCTGGGAACCTCACAGTATGAATTTGTAGTTTTACAGTCACTGTGAGCCCCTCCCTATTTTAAAGTCGTACACAGCAAAAACTTTCAGCAAACCAGCAAATCTATGAGAAGAATTTACAAGAATCAAGGTACCACGATGATCTGGTTCAAGTCCAGACCACATCTCTATTGAAATGTAAAGAACAGTGGGCCAACATTTCTCTACGACAACATAAATAGTGCTGTTGTCAAAAAAAAAAACAATTACTTCAATGTATTGCTACTAATGGTGATTCTACAAGCCATCCTGCATCTCAGTTGGGTTTTTTGACAGCTGTAGCCCAACTGGTACCAGTGAAAAAAAAAAAATCTGAGATATGACCCAATCTGTTCACGTAAATAATACAGCGACTGTTTTCGTTTACTTCTGTAAAAGTGTTGACTTATCTTAAAATTTAGATGATTAATGTTAAGATGCATCTTTAGTTATTGTGTCTTAGATGTTGAGGTTTCCATTGTTGTGAAGTCTACTTCCTACTGTTCCTTTAAGTTAAACCATCAAGTCAAAAACAAATAATGTGATAGGACATCTCTGTCTCTACTTTCATTCTGCATTTGGTAAGCAGTGAGGATTGAAACTGGGTACTGAAGGAAAAAGATCCAGGCCAGGGGGAAAGGGCTTGATTCCATGTGGGTGGTCTAATAAAAACAAAGTCAGTCATAAATCTGGATTTTAAAACACTCTGCTTTTAGACCTAATCCGTGAAAAGGGGAGGCAAAACCAATCTTTAGCTCTCCTTAAATCTCCGACTGTATCCTTTTTCCCATTACCACAAAAACCCACGTCCCCTATAAACCTGGTCTGATCTAATCAATCAGACAAAAATGGACATGACTGAAAACTTTCATCATAGGACACTGTCACTATTTAACAGAAGAGTCTTTTTTCGACAAAAAAATAAAATGATACATTTATATATATATACACATATATACACACACACACACACACATATATATATACACACACACACACACACACACACACACACACACACACACATATACATATATATATATATACACACACACACACACAACAACAGGCATTAATGTCAAGCTAGTGACAAACATTATAAT
>JBAMYA010000005.1:11497201-11511612 GCA_037176975.1 Arrhamphus sclerolepis
ATAGATAGATAGATAGATAGATAGATAGATAGATAGATAGATAGATAGATAGATAGATAGATAGATAGATAGATGTCTTGTCCAGGGAACCCTTGAGGCGCTTAAAATGCAAACAGCTTTATCTCATTCCTATAATTACTCCTATCAATCATATTACTCTAAAGTTTATGTAAATTCCACCTAGGAGAATTTAGTCCTACCAATTTGCTTAAACAACAAGTGTTTAGGGTAGAAGGAAAGGGACAGTACAGATGATGCGACATCATTTTGCATCCAATAATGTAATAAAAACTAAATGTTCAAAGGGATGCAAAATGCCATAAAAGTGAAAACAGGATAAAAAACAAAAACACAAGATATAGTAAGATATAAGTCAGACAGGTAATATGCATCAACAACGTGAGAAATAGGACAGTAACAGGAAAACACAGATTCACAGGAAGCTAGACATCAAAAGGACTCAAAGTTCACCAGTTATTTAGGAGAAAAAAGTAATATTTACTGAACAATTGGTGAAATATGGCACAGAACAAATGGGGGATGGAGGCGGGGGGTTCTCAAGATCGTCATTCAATGCATCTTTGTGCCCCCCGCACAAACAGAAAATGGACAAAAAGTTGGTTACCAAAGGCTTTCACTGCAGCCTCTCTCATTCAAAGAAAAGAAATCATCCAGTCACCCATCCTCTACTTCCCTCCACATCTGTAAAGTCAGGCAACAATCATAAAACCAGGGGAATTTGGAGGCAAATTTTGCACGTTCTAATATTATTTACAGACCTTGTTAACTTCTCCCCTCATAGCGACAGATATGTAAAGGTCAGAGATGCAGGAGGAGTGCGGGGAGATTAAAAAGAAAATGTTAAAAAGCACAAACAGTAGCTGCCACACTGATGCAACCATGCTTAGCTAGAAATACATTACTGTACCACTTGCTTTATAAATATACTGCATGTTTTTCAAACTTAGAAATCCAATGCTATAGTGAAATACACCTGAATCTTATGCATACCCAAGATGCTCAATTTACCATGGGGGGGTTAAAAAAAAAAAAAAAAAAGAAAGAGAAAAGGAGAGAAAAAAAGAAAACTAAACTGAAAAATACTGACAAATGTAGTGGTTGGTTAAATAGTCCTAATGTAGAGTAACATTACTGCTGCCGCAAGAAAATCCTTGACTTATTTATTCATTCCAGTTTTTACTGGCATCAATTTTAAATATACAAGATCCTTAAGAGGTGGACACGTTTAATGATGCAAGCTCTCTCATTTTGAAGTTATGAAAAGACAAGCAATTTTTTTATTTTATTTTTTAAAAACTGGGGATCATACAGGGTTTTCCTCCGTCAGCGGCGTGATGCGATATCGTCTTGATAATTAACCTACAAGTGTACAAACATTTGGACTAAGAATACCTCAAACACTCGACCTTATTGTTTTATTTTAATTATGATATAAATTGCTTCTTCCTCCATCTTGCACTACAAAGCCTAAGTACCTGTTACTTAGCATTAAATTATAGTATAGCATAGTCAAGTTTTTTTTTTTGTTTTTTTTTTTGTTTTTTTTAAATCTTATGTTGTACAATATTTCCTCACAATGTTATTCCATACTCAAAACATTTGATATGTTCTACCCTTCTTAGCAGTTATCATTGGATGGAGACTGAATAAGCAGTCTTCGATCCATATTTAGAGATTACAACAATAAGCATTTTAAAAATCGATTCCAAAGACTGATAAAATAATTACTGTATGTTAACAGCTGGAGGTGTTCCCTCATATTTTATTGCAATAATCAAACAGCTTCACCCACATACCCGTGCAGAAGATGTTTTTTTGTAATACCAATCTGTACTCTACAGGTCATAAAGTTGTGATATTTTTTTCTTAAGAACTCCTGAAAAATGCCACAGGCCTCAGCTAAATATTAAATCCCAATGCCACCTCTACCACCAGACACCACAATCTTCACCAGGCGAGGACCAATAAACAAAGACGACCCTCCTTAAGATGGCTCACTATGCTGTCAAGTCTAACACTTCTGCACAGAGAAATAGACTGCAAAACCTACAGTTCTAAGTATTTTTTTGTGTTAGTGTTTGACAGACCAGATACTGCGATGAAGAAACTGCGCCATCTGGTGGCTGAAGATGCAACACCAAATCTAGTCCTTCTGTGCATTTATTTCAGTGTTTCATCATTAACTGAAATCTTTCTCATCAGTTGTGTGCTCAGTCATTAGTCCTCGCCTGGGCAATGGAAATAGGAGGAGATTATATGACTCACAGCAATTAAAGAAACAAAAATCAATGTACAATACAGTGCAAAAATAGCAGTTTGTGCAGTTCCTTGCAGGTAAAATGCCACAAACAAAATGTCTTGTACCTTGAAATGAAATGACTGCCAGTGAGCAAGTCACCTCCTCCTCTTTCCTTGCCGTCTGCTCTCCCTGCTTTCCTCTCTCTTGGTGCCAACACAATCCCTTTAAACTCCTCTGCAGGCGGTGTCTGCCATGCACGCATCCAATAATCCTCGTGTGTGTCTGCTTGTTTGTATGTTCGTGTTTGAGGTTACTGTACAATAAGTGCCACTAAGTGATTGTGTGTTTTCTGATGCGGCACAGGAGCCCCTGTGTGTTTGTGAATGTTTGTATGTGTAAGTGTGCTCGACCACCTGTGCTGTTGACACTTTTAGTATTAACATTTACAGTTTCTAAATGTACTGACCTGAAAAAAAAACCCCAAAAAACCAAACACTGACATGACCTGTACAACCTTGAAATGATCTCTGGCTAGGTTATTATATTTTGATGGTGTCACAACATACCAGTCTGCATAGTATGTAGCATGAAGTAGGTGATTCCTTTAAGTGTGTACTTGGTACGACACTGATGTAGAGAAAGTAACACACGCAGCACAAAAGGGTGGCGGCCAGTAAGTGCTCAAAGCACTGACTTGCACTCACAAGGATGACGGACTGACTGTCGGAGAGACAGCTACGCGCTGGAAGACAACTGAGATCAAACTGGGAAAAGAAAAAAAAAAAAAAAAAAAAAGGTTGGAAACAATGAAGAGGAAGGAAGAACAGAAGGGAGGAATAGAATAATTCAGTCAAGTGTGGTAAAAAGGATAATAAAAAACTAATAACCCTCAAAAAGAAGAAAAAAAACATCCTAATGGTCTAAAAACCCTGTGCTGATATCTAGTCTTTAGAAAATTTGGCAGCATTAGTCAATAGTCTTTGTAGGTGGAGATGATGATGAAGAGTAAGTGCCCATTATTTTCCAGCCAACTGAGCACAGCAGCAGGCAGGACCAAACACACCAGCACAAGACAGACACAGGAGAGATCAGACACCTGTCCTTCTGGAGTTCCAATGACAGACAGCAGAAGGAAATGAAGAAATCAAACAAAACAACCATACAAAAAAAAAAAAAAAAAGTAATGACTGGTTGGCATATGAACAGAAAAAAAAATTAAAGCAGCTTTTGTAAAAACAAAGAATGTCGCATAATAATAATAATAATAGTAGTAGTAGTAAAGTGGCTGTTGCACTTTAGTCTTGTTCTTGCAGACAGGTGCCGAGTTCCCATGGTTACCGCTGGGAGCATGTGTAAGATTTAAGCAGTTGCATATGATGGTGGACTCCAGATCTGGTGGGAAAGAAGAGCACAGGCACACAACGGTGATTGATTTAAGGGAGCCACGGAGGGAAACGGGGAAAACAAAAGTGAGGCCGCACAGTTTGCTCAAGTCAAGAGAGACAGGAGAACAAAAAGAGGAATGAAAAGAGAAATGAGGTGGCTGGAAGGAGCAGGGAACATATGGAAAGACTGGGGTGGAGAGGAACATCTCGAAGTGGAACCAAGCAAACTGCAGAAGGGCAGAGACTCACATGATAGGTGGGCTCTACCAGTGAGGCGGTACGTAGCTGTAACCAGGTGTCCCTTGGGGCCTGTAGGTTGGCACAGTAACTGGGTGTGCTCCAATTGGGGGGTGCTGTGGCGTTGTCAACAGAGTCCCTATGCATTTTAAAAAAGACCATCAATGATAAAAATCAAATACTCCATTTTAGACCAATCCTTAAAATATATCACACCCATCACAAGTTACAACATACCAATGACGATGGCAACTCCGAAAATACTCCCTTTCATATTAAACTACTTTTTCAAACACAAACAAGCTATTTACATAGAAGAGATAACAGTTAACCAAATGTTTGTGCTTTAAAAAGCAAAACAAAATAAAAAAGAAAAGAAAACATGCCCTCTTGGAAATGTGGAACAAATAACTGTCCAACCTGCACTCATGGCCATGGTTGTCCCGGCTACCATTCCCATGGCAGCCATGCCGTTGTTGCGAGGAGCAGGAACGGGGACAGGGGCAGGGTAGAGGGCTGTGGAGGGGATGCTGTTGGGCTGCACCACGGTGGTGTGATGGATCACATGTGGCTGAGCCGCATACACTGGTTGGGTATAGTATGCTCCCTTTGAGGAGGAAACACAGGAGGGTTGGCGAGGCTGCGACTGCGGGCATGTCTGCATGTACAGTTTCGGAGGCTCATCACACAATTTAACTCTTTATCTTAATTGAAGTCTCAGTGAGACGATGATTTCACAGTCACTCGGCAGTTAACAACATTCTGGAGATGCATGTTTTGGCTGGCATTTTCTATTTCTCTCCCTTTCATCACTTCACAGAATTACTGCACAAACCCACCCTCCAAAAAAAAAACAAAAAAAAAACGATACATCTGCTGTCTTATGAGTGCATCTAAAAACAAAGCCACAGCTTTATCATGCAATGTTCAGTGGAGATCTAAAACCTGGTGTCATACTGAAGAAATAGCTTCACCTAAGTAAATGGCAATATGGCACTATCAAGACAACACAAGTGTTTAATAAAAAGAAAATGTTTAAAACTACGGCAGCAGACACATTTAAATTAACCTGTAGTCACACGCATCTCATTAGCTTACCTGTGCGTAAATGTTCTGCTGAGGGTAGGCACTGCGGATGGGATACATAGCTGTGGGGTATGGGGAGGGAGTGGGGGTGTAGGGGGGAGGTGCTCCATTTGACTGAGTGGGGGGCACTTTGTATGGGGTTCCTGCTGGGGTATATCCTAAAAGCACACAGGGAGGAAAAAAAAAAAAAGAGAGGAAAAGATTTGAATCACAGAAAAGCAACTATACTGTGTAGGAAATTATTTTAGAAAATTTCTTTGCCTTTTTGGTCAACTTGGTTTGCTGCCGACTTGTTGAATTTTGAAATTAATTTGGAGAACTTGTTAGCAAAGATTTTCTTATTTGCGCATCAACCAGAGATTGCAGTGGCGTCCATTTTATTTTCTTCTTTTAAACCTGAAGTCTGAGCTGACGTGAGATCAATTATTCTCTTCAAGTCTCGAGAGAAGAATTTAACTGCAGATCACACACTGAAACACTCCTGGGGCTCGAATGTGTGCTGCAGAGTCAAGAGATTATCTACAGTTTATGACTATTCATCTCTTACAGGAATGCAGCTCGTTTTGCCATTTATGTTCCCTTTTAATTCCAACCACATTCCTTCCATGTGGTACATCTTGAAAGTGCAAATTCAGAGCTGAATATCACATATAAACCAAAAACATCAGCTAACTCTTAAATACTATTTCCTTAAAAAAACAACAACAAACTGATCCAATAATACATATTCCCTTTCAGTAAATATCGATTTAAAGAAATGCAAATATTTTAGGGCCAGGTGTAGAGCAAATAATTGCCAAATGAGTATCAAAGACAGTCGCATCAATGTAGTGCTCGTCTTCATTTTAACTTTTGCATTTCCCTTCAAGTCCAGCAGATGGGGACACGGGTCATCCAAGAGGATTTCAGTCTCAAAAACAACTAAAACATCTGAAAAAGCTTTATACCAAGAGCTTAACCTTGAGCCTTTAATACAGTATCTCTGCACTGTACACTGAATGGGAGGAAGAAGCTGTATGGTTGGCGTAAGAGACGTGTAAAAATAATCTGATGGATTTTATGGAGGTAAAGAACCACAGAAAGATTTAAACATGCCGCTCCATAACAGCATTCACCTTTACAAAACATCCATTTCAAGAAAAGCTTGATGCTTGAAGACTGAAGGCACCTGGTTCTGACTATCGCCAACATGTGCTCTGTCCCAGGTTGCAGTACCAGAGAGCGGCCACCTGGAGGAGACTGAAGGTCAAATGTGCTACAAGCTAGCTGCGGCTGCCACAGAGCTAATGAAAGCCCTTCTCTCTCACACAAGGACGAGGGAACAAAGAGATGCTGGAGCTGCTCTGTGGCCAAAAGTCTGGGTGCTTGTGTGTGTGTGTGTGTGTGCGCATGTGTGCACACATGCTCTCGCAGCCATTCTTTGCTCTAACATGCATGCAGGGTAGTAGAGGACAATGGTGTGTGACAATTACACAAAAGGCCTGCTGATAGAAAACAGCCTGTCAATGGCCTTGAGAAATAATGACCAAGACACGTCTGACTACAGCTGGCTTCTCATTCTTGTGCAGGATATTTTAAAGAAAAGAAAAAAAAATCTAATCATTTTGCTCCCACCATATATTAAGTATTGTGGTATGCATACAAAGAAACTTGCAGGGGAGTAACAAAAACACTGCGGCTGTAACAAAGAGGTTCAGGTTTCTGTTGGAACAAAGCGGAGCAAGCTTTGACAAAGCAGATCTGATATTTTTGTTTGATTTCCAAAAGATAAAACCAAATTCAAGGAGGGGGACAAGGGGAGGTAGCAACAGAAGAAGCACAAATGAAATCAAAAATCCCCCCTCGTGTCTCTGGAACAAACATTGAAGATAATAGGTAACAATTAGGGTTCCTACTCAACGTTCTGTAGTAGCTTCTTGAAACTGTTATGAACACTTTGTCCTCAAAACACTGTTTCCAATATCACAAATAACAGAACAGAAGATTATTGTCTAGAACAAAAAAACAACAACCTCAAACTGTAATACAATTTAGTACTTTTTAATCTGATTGTCCTTGTTTGTTTTTAATCTTCCTTCAGTGCTTCTTCAACTTTTATACCTTATTATTCAGTGAGCCTCTAGGTTTCTTTCCTCCTTCTATTTATCAGTTATTCTTACCAGATAATGTAATGATGCATGTCTCAAAAAAAAAAAAAAAAAAAAAGGATTGCATATCAGCAGGTCTTAAACAAGGGTTGAATCTAAACGGTTTTGTTCCATTTGATCATTATAAACCAACAGCAGTGGGCAGTTAGCCTCAGTACAACTGTAAATTTTGATAGTTGGGATCAGGTTATTTCAGTCGCTGTGTACCGCTGTATTCCCATCTGCTTTGGGGACCAGACACTGAACCCAGCAGAGTTGTATCTGCTGCTATACAACCACTAGCAGATGCTACTGGCCTGCTTCCCACCTCTCCACCATTAATACTTTAGGCTGAGTGCACCATTTAATCCACACTGCCTGCTGACTGCATGAGTGATTGTATTCTGTTTTTAACAGTAAATGTTTGATTTATTACAAAACTGAAACCTCACATGTTGTCTTTTGATGATGATTAAGTATGAAAGGAAACAACATTCAGGTTAAGTATGCGTAACCAATGCATACAGTTAATGCATCACCAGTCAGTTATAGAGAACGGGAGCTGTAATGGATCTTATTGACATGAAATTAAAACATCAGTTGCGTAACTCATATCAATAAATTGTCGGCCAGACTTCAGCTGAACAGTGACTAAGTTTCATTTCCCACCAGAGCATTGCTCAGCTGCTTTTCACTGTGTGGACAGAATTATTAGTCATGTCGGATTTCTGAAATTATTCAAAATAACACAGTTGCATTGTTTTAAGCCGTTTGGGTTAATGATTGCTATTTTAAATACAATTTTTTTTACCATTTTTTGTATTTGTTTATTACTCCAGCATCAAAGCAGAAGTCACAGCTACCAAACCAGTCACAGTCACACCAACACACACACTTGACATTAAAATGTCTAATTTATTTACACTTTCAGACATAAGGCCTGCTTTACAAAAGAAAGAAAACATTTTTGGGAGCAAGTATTCTGAAACATCCAAAGAAGAGATTTATAAATATAAAACAGCTCTTTAAAAAGCTACATATTCACCATTTATTGTAAACGATTTGAGTTTGGACTACATGAAAAAGATGCATCAGGCTGGAAAACCAAAATTAGAACCCCAAAAATCAAATGAACGATATAGAAAAGAGATATCAGGAGGGGATTCATGCATCTACTTCGACTCTCATTTCTTTGCAAACTGTATTAAGGAAAGAGATTTCAGTTTCTCAGGAATGAACATTTCTTCATGTACATGTTTTTGTTTGTTTTTTTAATCCAGGACCGCAGATGGTTAAAAAAAAAAAGAAGGAACAGTAAGCCTTTTATCGCAGTAAAATGTTCCCATTCCTTTTCACACTTAAAAGGCATTATTTAGGACACTGAGTAATTAAGTAGAGTAAAATTACTTGTTATTTTGTCCCTTTTTCCTCGCAAACACCTCTTAAGCTGTGTAACAATGCAATAATTGTGCCACATTCTTGTTGGCGACCTGGTGATGGTCCTCCTGTCTTTGTTCTTCAAAGACCCACATCTTCATAGCTACAACTTTTGTAACAAATCATCATCATTAAAATTCTATTTACATCACCCTTTGAATGCATTTCTCTCCCTTCCACCTCTTTATTCTGACTAATATGCCTTTACCAACTTATATGAATGTGTTTCAGGCCTGAAATGTAAATATGGATGTATATCAACTCATGAAATGAAGATGAGGTGAGGAAAAAACATTGAAATAGCTCCGTTTTATACCATCTGCAAAGACATATAAGACAAAGGAAATTTAAGAATCTTTGCATTCATTTATATTTAATTGCAATGTTTTGTGTTGTCATTGATTGTTGCCCTTCCAGGTGAAAACAGGAAGAAAAATGCTCTATTTAATTAGAATTTTATCTTGTGGTACAAAAATAAATACATCAAAAGGAAGACCTAAAAATGCCTCTTTTTTCTTTTCTTTTTTTAGCTTCATTATAAATGTCATCATTTTTTTTGAACAAATGAATTTGTAGTAAACTTGCTTGGACTACGTTCACTTCTCATATTTGATGTGTGATATTAGGTTTTTCTTTTCACGTTTAATAGTGTTGAATCTCACCTGGTGGATATCCAGGACTGCCTGTTTGATAGAGGTTGGGTGTATAGGTGGGGGCTGTGGCAGGATAACCCCCTGGATAGCCTGCAAGAGGTTAAACAGGCGAGAAACAAAATATTACAAACCATAGCTTAATGAGCAGACGGGACCACCAACGCACAGCACAGGTAAGGCAGGATGTGCACAGATGGTGCTCATTAGAAAAATGTCTGCACCAATAACACAGTCGGCTCAGACATTCTTACACACACGGATTTGGCAGACGAGATGCACCTGCCAATATGCTGTGGGAGGAGATAAATTCAAAAACATTAGGGGGAACACACACACACACACACACACACGTGTGTGCATAAACACACGTCCAGCAAACAACTTCCTCCTGTAGCTAGGAAACCCTTCAGAGCACAATAAAGATGGAAGAGAAGATGTAGAGAAAGGAAAGACAAAATTGAAATGCTTCTCTCATTGTTTGCGTTATTGTCAGTCTCACAGATTATTTATTGCCTTTGACATATCTACATTTAGCTACTGTCAGCTGAATCACAGTCAGACTTAGAACAAATATTAAATATCTGTATAGGTATTGCAGGCGGAAGTGGCAACAGTGGACCACATGATTCAACACGTTTTATTCATCATTGAGAATAATCTGTGAATTTTTGGGGGTTTGCACGCTCTCCTCGTGATTGCGAGTGTTTTCTCCGGGACTACAACAAATCAGTCTCCCACAATCCAAAAACATGCATGTTAGTTTAACTTGTGTCTCTAAATTGCCCATAGGTTTTCAGGTTCAATTCAGGTTTTCATACTCATCACTGTACTTTGTATGAGACTGTTGGCTGGCCTTCACTGCAAAATCGTAGATGAGAACATTGTTATTGTTTTCTTTATAAGGCCCTCCTGTGTGATTTACCTCCTTACTTGTTCTCTCTTGGTTCCTAAAATCAATACTAAAAGCTGTAGTCTCAGGCACGATAGATTGATAATGTACAATATTACTTGTACCCAGACTGTTTTTGGGGAAAGTGCCTTCAAAGCATTCGCACCCTTGTCCTGGTACAAGTTACAGAGTCATCTTAAATTGGATTACCTCCCAAATATGGAAGGATTTTTTGACTTGTGTATGTACATGTCTTCTTACCGAACGCAGTTGGTGATTACAATGTAAAGTTGGTAATTTACCAAAATGTTTTATGTTTGTTTTGTTATTTTATGTACTTTATGTGGACCTATTGTGCTGCTCTCTTGGCCAGGACCCCCTTGCAAAAGAGATTCTGAATCTCAATGGGATTATTTCCTGGTTAAATGACGGTTAATAAAATAAAATAAGCTGCCATTAGACAGTTTATTAACAAAGAAGGCTGAAAAGTCATTTTTTGTCATGAAGCAGACAATGTTTGAATTTGCTAAAAAACATAACCAATATCTGGCCAATCTTCTTTGAAATCTGGTGCCAGCCCAGAATATTAAATGCGTTCGGGACTCAACTGGCTTGCATAATTATGATGTGGTGGGGGCTCTCCCTCCATCTCTTATGGAGGCCAGTATCTCCCTGGTACTAAAGCAGTTAAAGTACTCTGAAGAGTTGTCCTCATATAGCTCTGTAGTATATTCAGTCGTATGTGCAGATAAGAGGGAGCTCTAGGCTCCAAGCATGGGTGTCATCTGCCTAGAAGGCTATATAAGAGAGCAATGTGATCTCATTGTCCATACGTGACACATATCATGTGCAAGTAAAGAGCCACAAAGTCATTTTGGACCTGTGTGTTGTTGTGCCCTGCTCCCTGACCACTTTTTATGGGTTGAGTGGATGATTGGATGATTGGACTCCGGGTGGACAAATGACTTGGTGTGTAGGAAGAGAGAAGAGGAGACAATTGGGTGAGATGGTGACCATTGGAGCTTTGCCACCATTTGAGTCTAAAGTTCAAGCATGGGAGGAATACTGCAAAATAATGGCACACTCCTGTCAAACAAATGATATTGATGAAAATACGAAAAGGTCTATATTACTCAGTGTTGTGGGCACACCAACTTACAGTTTGATGGGAAACCTACTAAGTCCCGCAAAGTCAGGTGAAGATTTTTGCACAGATGATGACTTTGTTAAAGACCCACTGTAATCCCAAGCCAAGTGAAACTGTCCAGAGATTTAAATTTGATTCACGTGTGAGAAGACCCACCGAATCAGTGGCAGTATATGTTGCCAAATTGAGGAGACTGGCATAAGACTGTAATTATGGAGAAACACTTTCACAAATGTTATGTGACAGATTGTTATGTAGAATAAATGACTACCAAATAAAGAGAAGATTACCGTCTGAGGCAAATTTCACATTTGAAAGTGCTTTGTCTTTAGCCCAGGCTTTAGCATCTGCTAACAGGAATGTTCAAGATTTGCAGGCTAAAGCAGGAGCCATGTCCTGCAATGTAGTGTGGGTTGCTAGATCTGACTACAGAGGGCAGAGGACTGGGAGTCTTAGGAGAGAAGAAAAGGATCCTGGATGCTATTGCTGCAAAGGTAAACGTGCACCCGAGGACTGTCGGTTCAAGAAAGAAAAATGTCATAAATGTGGAATGGTGGGCCATATAGCTTGGGCATGCTGCAATACAGAACAGTCAAAGTCAGAAAAGAGACATGACGAAAAGCCCAAAGTTAAAAGACGCAGCACACAGGAGGGAAAGATGCAATATTGTTCTCCCTTGTAGAGCACTTTTAGTTGCCTATGTGTATGAAATAAACAAATAAATAAATAAACCTGCCTTGCCTTGCCTTCCAGGGTGGCAGAGGGGAGTACTGAGGAGGATGAGCAAACATCATCAATTTATGGTGTTATTGGTGATAATGGAGAGGAGAGGGTGTCACCCTACCAGTTGCATGACTCTAAATGGTGAACCAGTGTCATTTGAAGTGGATATTGGTTGTGGTTTGACCATACTTAATGTGAAAACTTTTAAAGAAAAAGTTAAAAGTGCCCTTCCATTGAAAAAACCTAACAGAAGTTTAGAACATACACCAAACACAAGATAACAGTGCTGGGAAAAATGTACAAACAGCAGGAGAAACCACTTCACATTATTGTAGTTAAAGGCACTGGTCCAAACTTTTTGGGAGATGGTGGCTGAAGCATTTAAACTTTGATTGGGCTCAAGTAAAGCACATAGAAAACCATCCCCCACAGCCCGTGAGCCTGGAGAAGGTGCTATAGAAGCATGAAGGGGTATTTAACGATGAGCTGGGAACATTAAAAGTTTTTAAAGCTTCTATTCATGTTTCATCTAATGCTGCTCTACATTTTTATCGTTCTAGATGTAGAGATCCAGGCCCAGGTTAACTTTTATGACTCACCTGCCTGTTCCTGAGGACCAGTGATGATCCACAGACAGCAAGAAAGTGAATCAACAGGACCCCTGCTGTCTGAAGGTCACACCTAAGAAAGCACTTAGAATATGCGCCTGGGCTGTAAAACAAGGACCCCAGACCTTTTGGTCAGATAATGTTAACAAAAAGCTTTTAACCAAAGACTCCAAAGGAAATAACTCTCCAAACCTCCCATCTTCCTGGGGACAAGATAGCAGGGGGGAGCAAAGGCAAGAAATAAATCAGGAGGCCCAGGAACTGCCCTTCTGGTGACCAGATAACTCTGGGTGTTCTATGACCAACCAAGTTGTTCAGTGATAAAAAGTTAAGATTTAACTTAATCAGCTTTCAAGCTGCACAGACTTTCCCCCTCGGGGATCAATAAAGTGTATCTTATCTTATCTTACAGTTTAAGGATGGAAAATGGATTTCACATTAATTGCCTTTACTAGATGTTTAGTCAGTTCAACTATTATTTGCAAACATTTGGAAGGTTACAGTTATTCATTCTCGTGTGTTCATGTATGATCTTCACACTATGATCTTCTGATGCAAGCTTAAACAGTATTTTCATGTGTGTAATTCTTATCCACAATTCATACTAAGGTGGTCTGAAAGTGACATTAAAAGAAATGATATCCATGTTAGGGAAACGGTCGGGAGTGTCTGATTGTGCTTGTGCACTGTTGCTTTGCTCAGCCACAGGCTCGGTCACCGGCGCACTGGAGGAAACAGCGTCACTGAACGACAGATCATCATCTTCTGAAGGCAGATATTCTCCTTCAGAATCAGAATCTGCGAACAGTTGAAATAGTTTTTTCTTTTGCCATTTCAGTGTAAATCTACAATATCCAAAATTACGAGCTCAGCAATAGCTTGCGACCACAGTTAGCTCTGCTTAAATCCCACACGAGACCGAGCAGGAACGTACACCTGAAGCAACTCTGTAAGGTAGGGCGGAGCAAGACCATGGAAGGATTTGAAAACAATAAAATAAGTTTTAAATGAACTCTGAAATGCACAGGGAGCCAGTGAAGTGAAGCCAGGATGGGTATTGTATTGGCTTTCATACACGTACCAGTTAAAAGATGTGCAGCTGCGTTTTGAACCAGCTGGAGACGTGAAAGGGACAACTGGCTAACTCCAAGATAGAGAGAATTACAGTAATCAAGCCGGGATGTAATGAAGGCGTAGATAACAGTCTCAAAGTGCTCTCTAGAAAGAATAGGCTTCACTTTCACCAACTGCCTAAGATGAAAAAAGCTGGTCCTCACAACATTTGCAATTTGATGATCCAGCTTAAAGTCACAGTCCATCTTAAAGCCCAGGCTGGTGACTGTGGGCTTACGATGCAGTGCCAAGGGACCCAGGTCTATGGGGGGGCACTCACAGGAGCCACTGGGACCAAACACTATCACTTCATTTTTTTTTGTCATCCGATCAGTAAATTATATTTAATTTGCTTTTCTAGTCACTGTCATTCTTGTGTTTGTATACATTTTATGCTTACTCATGCTAAAGATCATCTGACTCACATAGGGTAAAGAGAGTTCAGCTACAAGCCAGGTTGACCCAGCCTAAGGCAGGGCATCTATTAGGCCTTGTTACATCTTATTGCTTTAAGGCAAGGTAAGTTTATTTCTATAGCACAATTCATACACAAGGTAATTCAAAGTGCTTTACATGTACATAAAATGACAAGAGGCAAATTAAATCATTAAAACATAGAAATAATTAAATAAAAATGAAGAGTGCAGAATAAAAGTATAAATTAAAATTGAAAAATTAAGTAAAAGAGAAAGGGGAAAAAGACAAAAACAGCAGTTAAAACCATTTAGCTTTTGATTCTAAAATTCA
>JBAMYA010000005.1:11522002-11541323 GCA_037176975.1 Arrhamphus sclerolepis
ATATATATATATATATATATATATATATATATATATACACACACACATAGTTACAACTAAGTTGTAGGTGCTTCTGAGAAACCCAGAGTATGACCTCTGAGCACATTGCAAAGCCCACCAGTGGCAAGAAAAAAAACTCCCTTTTGGAAAGACACCTTCAGCAGCACCCTGCTCGATTATGGGGAGACCCTCCTGCCACAAATATCCAGTACAAAAATATATAAATATGTGGTGGTCGGAGGGTCGCACTGTAGGTCGGCCATGCCAGCCGGCACCCCCACAGCAGCAACAGTGGCAGGTAAACAAAATTAAATCTTGACCAGCGCCACTCTGAGGCTGTAAACATCCTTTCAGCCCTGTGATTCAGTCTGAGCCCTGTCCTACTTCATATGTTTTCAGTCACACACATTATGAGGTCCCTCCCCAAATGAAACCAGGACTCATGAGAACCACCTCTGGAGTGTTGCTCAGCTCTCATGTTAAATTCACTTTCACACAAAACTAGACAGTACAATAAGAAGAGATGTAACATCTAATTATTTCTAGTGTTATAAAAAAGACCCAAACTCTTACAACCATGACAACTTGAAACACGAGTACAAAGTACATCATACCACTTGGGAACTATGAATAACAGCATGTGTCAGCCAGTTTCAGGCCAGAGGCATTTCATCTCCCATAGTTTCCTAACTCTGGCTCTCTTGGGTTGCGATCTCTAAAGTTTCTCAAATGAATATGAATGCTATGCATTTTTAAAGGTTACAGTTCATATATTAAAATGGTATTGTACACAGGTTCAAGTGTAAAACACTGCAAACTGGAGGTGACAAGTACCTTAAGTCAAGGTTATTTTTTCCCCCACTCAGAACAGTGTGTTTTCAGTCTCAACAGTAAGCTTTCATGTGTGAAGGTAAATGTGCATGTGTGTGCATTTTTCTTTGTATTCGTTCATGCATATCTTATATGCTGCAAGCTGTAATAGAGGAACAGCAAAGGTGATTCTATAAGATGTGATGATGAGTAGGCTGAAGTACAGGCCGAATGTAACTCAAGATTACCTCAGAGTACATGACATGTAAGATATAAATATGTAGTAAAGAATGGAATAAATACAACCTCACATGAGGTATTTTAAAATATTTCAGGACAAGAGTCTATCATAGTCTTTGGTGCTGTTTGGACATCAACTAAATGTACATTTCTTAAATTTAAATATGGAAAAACACAGTAGATCTTTATTTGTACTGAAGCTGCTTTTTTGTGTGTCAAAACATTACAAAATAGAAAATAAAAAAGGAAATGAATGAACAATGGAGTTAAAAAGAAAAACAAATAAGTAGCCAATACTAAGTACCCCCATCGCTGAGTTTTCAGGAGTGCGTTAACTCAGTGCCAAGTGGGAAAGTCTGTCAGAACAAAACAAAAAACAAAACTCCATTGCTACATCTAAGACCCTACAGGCCTTACTGAGCATATTAAATGTTTAGGTTCATGACAGCACAACTAAGATGACTGAAAAGGTAGGGTTGGTTTTGAAGGGTTGGCTGGAGAAAGTCTCTTTTGTCTAAAAAGAAGAGGTTCACCAAACTGCGCCTGCGCAGACTGAATGCATTCTGCAACAATGTCCATATGAACAATTGATACCAAAATGGAGTTGTTTGGAGATGGAGGGGTGATGATTTGGGGTTGGTTTTGCAGCCAAATGACGTTGGCACCTTTCAGTCATTGACTGAACAATAATTGTGTGTATTCTAGCGGTACTGTAAATATGAGTCCATCTGCTGTTCTATAACCTCAATGAACTGAAGCAGTGTTGTAAAAAAGAATGGAACAAAATTCCCCAACAATGATGTCAGAGACAAATAAAGTCATACAGGGAAGGGTAGGTGCAAGTCATATTTAATCACTGTTATTTTCATTAAAAAAAACTACCAAACAAATAAACAAACAAATGAAAAAAAACCAAAAAGAAACAAAACAATACAATTTAATGTTGCATAAGACATGTATTCTAAATGTTGTCTTTTACATTTCCATCCCTTTAAGATATTCAAGCT
Source organism: Arrhamphus sclerolepis (assembly GCA_037176975.1). Classification (NCBI taxonomy): domain Eukaryota; kingdom Metazoa; phylum Chordata; class Actinopteri; order Beloniformes; family Hemiramphidae; genus Arrhamphus; species Arrhamphus sclerolepis. Next base: position 11,524,060 of record JBAMYA010000005.1, read on the forward strand.
GCTAAAATGATGCTCTATAAACTAAAACTTTTGTGAAACTTCTACTGTGGGAGAAATTTCTGTAGCCATGAGGTCTCTCTACAGATTATCCATATCTGAGGATTTAGGCTAAAGGCTCTTAATTAACTCAGTGACATTTAATTATGAAACTAAATGAAGACAAGGCCCCTGTGCTGCTCAGGACTAGAGCATCTTAACCTTTACGTCAGAGTAGGTCAGTCACAGGCTGCAATCAGTGAAGTACAAAGGAACGTGAGGGAAAAAGCAGCAAACAGGAGCAGAGGCACAATATCAAGGGACCTGATGTTCAATAGGATTCATGCTCCATTTCATCAGCTGCTCATCCTTTGAGGAGGCAGAGCAGATTACTCATATCTGGAAATAAAGCCAGAAAAATGGGGATCATCCTGAATGCTATTTTTCTGTTTGCATTTAAATTTAGAAATCTAATTCCATTTCATTTATACTTCAAGGAGGGATGATTAGCACCTTAATGCAAATGTGGGGTTTTGGAATTGCTTCAATTTGCAGTTTATACATAGTTATAATGCCTGACATAGATTAATAACCCGAGCAGCCATGAATAGGCTGTATTACTTCCAGAAAACAAACAGAATAGCAAAGTGCACAAGCAGAAAATGGCCCGACTCACAATAAAACTCTTTTTTTCATGTATATTTGTTTGGTTGTGGGGAATAGACCTCACATGTAGTCAGTTGATCTGTGTACTTTTCCCCCCAGTAAAAAATCAATTCCTGGCTGCACTCACAAATAATTTAAAAGGTATTTACTAGGGTATTCAAATGTGTCTGGATGACGATATCAAGCTGTAATAAGCCCTACATTCCTTTCCCACAGAATTCTTTCAATAAAGTGCTGCGTGTCTATGCACAAATATTTCCTATGGCATGCATGTATAATTTTAAATTCACAGCACAGTACAGATGTGCTTCTAAAACTGAGCTTTGAGTTTTATCTGTCAACTCAGACTTTTAGCTGCACTCTGATGAAGTGACTCAGCGTATGCTTTTTTTCCTGAAGAGGTGAAAAATAACTTTCAACTATAAGACATGAGGAATACTGTGAAAAGGAAGCGAGGCGGAGCTTTTAACGTGCGTCACAGCTGTAGCCTGAGGGGGAGCGCCTGGATAATGCTGACATGACCACACCACTCAGTTCTTGAATGTGTACACAGATCATACAAGAAGTCCAAGCGGAGTCTGTTTTACGCAGTGCCAAGACCAGCAACTGCTTTTCCTCGAACAGTTGGAATCATGAACATTTCAAATATTTCTTCAATTAAAAGTACTTGACTAAGTACTTGACTTTAAAACCATTTAATATCAGTGAAAATTGAGTAACAAATTAAATTTTCTGCATTTTTGTCCTGATTTTATGATGGTGCATCTATAACTGTATTTCAGTTTGAATTTATGTGAATCTCTGCAGACATAAGTTTAAAAACATGAGTAATTTCCTGTGTATATTATTTCAAAGCCTCTCTTTCTTTAATGTTCACATACCAGCATTTGTTTTTTCTAGAATTACTGTGTCCTTCATCAGCCCTCTTCCATGGTCAGATCTAACATTTTTTATTAACACCTGAAACCCAGGTTCTGTCAGAGAGGACTAAAATCACCAGTAGTGAAGCATTAAAGGACAGGACAACCAAAGAGACAAGACAGAGATGGTGCGGTGTGTGCAGAATAGTGATGCATGTGTGGTGTGTTGCGGTGCATGTGCAGTGGATTGTGGTGAATGTGTAATGGATTGTTTTACAATAAAAGGACAAACATACAAACATAAGAGACAGAACGTAAAGAGAAAGTAGAGAAAACTGGTAAACAGAAAAGAAGAGAAGCAGTTTCTTTAAAAAATAAATAAATAAAAAAATCACTGTAGGCAGATTTCTCTTAGGAAGGATCCATCAGGGTAAAACCTAAAAGTTTGGGACGATAACAGGACTGACTTCAACATCGGTCCTGAGTCTCCGTTACAGTGTGAACGCCTGTAGAACCCACTGAACTAGTAAAGAAACACTATATTCTACATGGTGGAGGTAGTACACATCTTTCACTGTTCGTCAACTGCCAATTAATAAAAGGTTAAGGACAATCGCAAGGAGAAATAATATAGAGAAGAGCTTTTGACGTTGCTGTGCAATCATGACAATGCTGGATATGAAGAGAATATCATGTCCTATCTGTGGCATCAAGATCACGCTTCACCCACCAGTTTTTCGGGCTGCTCAGAGTACAGAACACACAATATAGATTTGTTTGGACCATTCAAGTTTCCAAAAAACTCTTGTTACAGGAACTGAAGACACAGTTCAGAGTTTCTACAATTGGAACAATTGTTTACTTGACAGCATCACAGCTCAGCTGGCAGGCTAATATTTATTCATACACATTTATGATTTAATTAAGAATAAAATAAACATTCAGACCATGGACTCTTCTGACAAGAGTGTCTTACTATTATTTAATATAATCTGTTTTAATACTTTTGTATTTCAATCGTGTTATAAAATGAGATTTAGGTAGATATTAAAAAAAAAAAAAATTTTTTAAATTGTTATAATTTGATCAGTTAACCACAATTTTACAGTTAGCAAAAATTATCTTCTCGCATGAAAACATTTTAAAAATACATTCCATTTCAAAACGACATAGTTATACCATTTTGTTTCACTCTTTTCTACGCCGCCGTTCCTGCTGCTTGTTGATGCGAAATGCATTCTGGGATACCTTGCTGTCTCAAGTCTGAATAAGTCTACACTGGATGCATCCGAGATAAAACGGGCAAAACGAGAACACATCTATTTCTACCATGCCTGTCCAGATGTGTACTTGAGAATTGAAACAGTACTTTGACTGGGATATATTAGTTTAAGTAAAGACAAGTATGCATGTCGAGAAACAGCCAACATTTAGGCAGAGGCGCTGATGAGAGTCGGGTGCAGAGAGTCAGGGGACATAAGTCCAAAGGAAATCAAAACAGAACTCAGAAGGCAACAGAAGGTGAGTCAAGTACAAGAAAACTAGACAAAACTCAAGAGAACCAGGAAAAAAAAAACAAAAACCAAACCCAGATCATGATTTTATATAAATCTGAATTAAACTGTTTGTGCTACAACAGTGCAAATAAATAAATAAATAAATAAAAACAATGGGAGCTTTACTTGTTATCTTTTATTCAAGTTTCATGAAGGATCACTTAAGAAGAAGAGCTCTTGGGATCCAGGTGTCAGTAGTACTTACCATCTAACTCCAAAAACAAAAAGAAAATCTGTACAGAGCTATTTCAAACAATGAGGCAAAGCTACAAGGTTGAAGAAAACAGACACAAAAAAGCAAACAAGAAAAAAATGCTACTTAGAGAGATTGATCGAGCTTCAAAGAATGGATAAAAAGGATTTCTGTAGTTGTTTAGTCACACAGCCAGTTTGTTCCACCTCTGTAGCACCTCATTACACCCCACTGAGCTGCATGAATGGCAATGGGAGGTGGAATGGTGAAACATTTCGTTCTGCAGATGCATTGCCCTGGGAGGCAGTTATGAGGTTGTAATGGGGCTTAGTGGGTTCTTTACCAACTGGTGCTGGGAAGACCTTGAGGCCTCTGCAAACTCAGAGGGTGAGGTCAGTCCATCCACAGAAATGTAGAGACACGATGTGGTGGGCCATCTCACAGAGACAGGCAGAGCACAAAAAAACAAAAAAATCAAAACAACAACAAAACAAACAAAAAACACCATAGTTGTTGGAGGGGCAGAGGCTGGGTGGCAGTCCATATTTCAAACTTTGTCACTCAACTTGGTTCACTAGCTACTCAGTGAACCTTGTTACTGTACTTAGCAAGCTGAACGGCCCTCTGAACCAGCTGAAACTGAAGCCACCACAGCTCTGTGTGTCTCACCAAATAGAGGCCATTATGTTTACTGGCATTTTTTTTAGAGTTGTTTTATTTAGTGCTATGTGAATAAAAGGGTCAGTGACCTGAGACATTTAGGAATAGTTGCTGACTGTGGATGCAAAGCTGAAGAAAGTGACCGTCTTTAGATTGCGGATTGCCGTTATGCTTTATGAAATCATACACATATTCATGGGATCGCTGTGAATACAGAACTGGAGAGTGGAGGTGGAATGAAGAGGACACCACCAGTGCATGTTTACAATGTGATCATTGTATGGAAGTGGCTTTTGACTCAGTGGTCTAGGCTACATAAAAGGGCCTATGATTTAACAGGGTTCAGTCCTTGGTTGGAATTGTGCAGCTTCAGTTTATATTAGTCAGTACCACTGTTTAAATATATCTTTGTCATGTAATATAACTTGTAATTCTAGTTAGAAATATGCAGATTTACTCCATATTTTGGTTGGCCATTTGGTGACAAAATAATCCCTTTTGGATGAATAATGCCTGGGATTTATTGAACTTGCTGGGGTTTGGGTCCATGCCCATGGGCCCATTGGTTTATAAATCTATCCGAGAAGCATGGACACCTCATGTTGGGCGCAATGGCTTCCAAACTAAGACCCACAAATCTTCTCCTGTAGCTGGCTTATCTCAAATAACGGACTTCACTAGGGTGTGTCGTGTCGGTTCCTGAATCACTCAGGTTAATGATTTGAATCTTCGTACCGAATCTGGAATTGTGAGTCTGAGATCTCCACTAACCCAGATCCTATGAGTTCTCTGTCCAGCTGGCTGCTAACTAAGTACACAAAGTGAGTTACTAGGCTTAAGGAGAGACAGTGGACTCACCAGAAGCTCAGAGGATTCAGTCTAATTGGTTCACTGACTCAAGTCAACCGACTCATCTGAAACACTCAGATGATTTGGTTCACTGGACTCCAGTGAATCAAATGAGTTTAGTGAGTGACTGAGAGTTTACCATCAGTAATTCCCACATTTAGACTGTGTGATATGCATTATTAGGATATTGTGACAGGACATGTGGCTGTCGAGGAACTGAAAACACAATGACCAATGTGGCTAACCAAAGGCCAACCCTGCAAAGGCAGGCTTTATGTGATGACTCATACAGGATTGCCCAAGAGACACAGTTTAAAACAACCATAATTGCTACATAACACCTTTGATCAATACTTTTGACAGCAGAATTCACCAGTGTTTTCCTGCAGTACACAACATATTGGAGGTCTTTGGTTGATGCTAATCTGCTTATTGTTCTGCCTGTGAGACATACTTTATTTCTGAATGGTTTTATGCCTACTCAAAGGCTTCTAGAGGCAGTTCCTTTAAAGTGTGTTGGATGTGTCCCTGTAAATCAGTTGAATTCAGAAGAACCATTCTAATTCTTTGTATGAAAGCCAAAAAAGAATTCTGAAGGCTGCCCAGGGGCCTGTATCACAAAGCTAGATTTTGCTTTAGCAAGATAATTTCAGGGTTAACCTTGGGTTTTCTGTATCATGAAAATGGTGTAATTACTTATTATGGTACATCACCGGGTTAACATAAGCTGAACAGCTAACCTGCTCTGTAGCAGGGTAACTCTCAGGATTGAATTCAATCCTATATAAAGCCCCACCCACTGGCCAATCAGCTTTTTGGGGAAAATGACATGCTCGCAGACAGCATTATATTCTTATATACTGTCATTGGATAGCACACATACATCTTGCAGACATTGACAAGATGTAAAAAGTTTTATGAGCAAGATGTTGCATGTAGAGTGTTTGCTCATTGGAAAAATATCACCCAGATATCGGCCCATAATGGAAGAATACCATCGGTCGAGTTTCGGTATTTCAGTATTTCTTGCATAGGTGGTGAGGGGATGGAGTCTGTAGCTCCAAAGGCTGAGCAACAGTTTGCCAACCTGAAGGTAGTGGTTTTGATTCCAGGCCTCAGAGTTACAGCTTGCTTTTGTAAAATGTTATACTTTAAGTTTACAAGCATCGGCCCACTACTTTCTACCACAGCTCAATATCTGGATGGATTTTATTCACTTCATTTTATTCATTGTGAACTTCCCGTTGGGATGAATAAAGTATCTATCCGTCTTCAGGCCACTAACTTTGAATATGGATGATTTAATAGTGGCCAAGGCTTCAAGCGTTATTCCAGCCTGATTGTTATATTCAAAGGACCAACTTACTGGGTGCAATGATGTTTTTATGTTTATTTTTACATCCTTGACACCACTGAGTGATTGCATCTCGGGAAGGTGACTTTATGACTAATTGTCGTACATTCATTAGCACAACACATTGATTTCATGGGATTCACAGCTAAGCTACCCCTCGTGGATTAATAAAGTTATATCTATCTATCTATACATCCATCCATCCATCTATCCATCCATCCATCCATGATCAGTATCAGATGTAAGTGTAATTTACGCATTTACACTGCCTATTATGCGTTGCCAGGCATTTTGCCTCCTTGGCAGCAGCAACAGCGTTAGATTTCTCACGTAGGTTGTGTTTTTCTTCTTCGTATTTTATCGGTATGAGTCGCTTTTCCTCGGCTGTGAAGTACAGCATTCTCTCTTTCCCTTCTATGACTCTCATGATTGTGATTGGTCCGCTACTTCGGAACCTGTCCTTTAAACATACGCGCTCTCGAGTCTTGATAAGATAACCCTGGGTTGAGCTACTGAGTTGAAAGACAGCGTTGTGATACTGATTATCCTGATTGGGCTTTGTTAGGGTAAGTTGAACGGGATAGGTCTGAGTAACCCAGGAAAACGTAACCCTGCTTCGTGATACAGGCCCCCAGGTTAAGCTGAAGGAGTAGCTGCATACGAGCTTGGTCTTACAGCTGTACCAGAAGTATGAGATGCCTTGAAAGCAGAATTTTCACTGAATTGGTTATTTGGAAAATATTGATTTTTATCATTTTGATTAAAAGGGAAAAAAGGTGTTTTTTGACATTGAAAGTGTGTTTTTCTTTGCACAAAATTGCACTAACCCCACCATGGAAATTTCACTGCATCATGCCATATTTACAGCTATCAAGATTGTATTTACTCTAAAATAAGATAAAATAGCTTAATCATATTTACGTTAAATAAAGAAATGAAAGGTGGAATGCATCTGTGAAAATCTACGGTACCTTTTGTTAGAGTTCCTGAGACCAGTCTCCGCAGGGACTGGATTAACTTGAGCATCCCCTGCCTGCAGCGGCTGGTACAGCCAGCCATCCTGGGGTAGAGGAGGGGGCGGATGGGGCAGGTTTCCTCCAATGTATCTCAAAAAAGACAAAAAACTGGGATCCTTACTGGGGAAGTGTCTGCCTCAGGATCTTTTGTGATGTGGCATGATCAGTCTTTAGAGAGGGGTGGAGAAAAATAAAAATAATCAGTTCCCAACAGAGTTAGGATTCTGTTGCACAGCAGTAAAACAAAACGCTAAATTTGACTTAAACTGATTAGAATCTTTCATGCAGTCACATCTATTATTATCTATCACCTTGTTCAGGTACAGTTTAATCCCGTTTGCAGAAAGACATGAAGCACACACACACACACACACACACACGCACACGCACAGACCACACACTTAAATAGTGGTGAAGTTTGAAGGCAGGTATATAAAATGTACCGAAATGAGCAGAAAAAAGCCAAATAGCAGCAAAATGGTAAGATACAGATAAAATACTGTAGAGTAGAATTACATGACAGACTTTGAACAATCGAAATTTCACAAAACCAAATGAAAGAAGAAGATAAATTATTTAAATTACTCCCAAAGTAAAATGTGAAGAGGTTCATCCTCTTGGAAGTTCAGTTCGACTAAAAAATGGCAGAGACTTATCCAGTACTTCTCACCTTCTTTACCTCTTCCTCTTGTCTTTTGCCTTGAAGTCTCATGAGCTGTTTTTCCTGTGCAGCAAATATTTCTGTGTGAATGTTTGCTCTGAACTGCAGAGGCAGCCCTGCAGCTGTGGTCTGTGGAGGAGCTATGCTCTGGCGCTCTCAGCAGATCTGTACTGCAGAGAGCGCCAGCAGCCACCACAGTTCCCGCCCTCCCTTCTCTGTATTCCCTCCTTCTGTCTTGCGTTTGTCCTCCCTCTCTCTCGGTATGGTTGGGGCTATTCATACTTCCATTTTAAAATGCAGATATAGCTTCATGATCAAGTAAATTGTCTGATGAAATGAAAAGCTTATAACTTGCTATATAGAAAAAAATGGCCACATTATGCATCTGCTGTACATTATAAACTCATATTATCAGAAAATACCGAAGAGATCAATTCAACTTTATAAATACCATCATGTGGTTTCACTCCAGTGGGGCTCAAATAGGAAATCTGTGGGAGTACTATAAGGGATACATGTACTGTAAGTACTGTACTGTAAGGGATACATGGGCAGGGTGTGAAAAGGGAGGCAATTGTGTTGGCCCCATATAGTTGAACACCAGTTAGCTAATTAACTAATTAGGCCCCACCTAAACTATTATTGTAATTCTGCATCATGAATTTCTGCTGGCACATTTGCTATCAAGTATTGTCATGACAACGTAAAGCTGAAGGGGAGCAGCTGAATGAGGTTTCCAAAAAGCTCTTAGAAGAAGTCCCCAATTGCAGAAAAGTTGAAGAGGAGAGGTTGATGATGCATAGAAGCAGGAAAAAGGAGAGCAAGAAAGAACAAGTTTTAGCTCTTTACCCCTTTTTCCTTTCTTTTTTTTGCCTTCATCATCATGGGGAAATATGAAGTCAACCTTGAAGGGCTGACAGGATGACGATAGGGCAGTGTTGTGATTTTTGAGAGCTGGCTACAGGAACACATTCCAGCACCTTTCAACATGGATTTTGGACTATATGAACTGACAAGAGACTAAAGAGACCAAAAGAAGTTGCAGGAGTGCTTGCAGGACATCTTAGCAATAGATAGTGTAACCTTGATATTACTGTGAAGGAGCATCTCTGCACCCCAGATGTTGAACAAGTTTCACATTTCACTGTTTAATATTTTGTTACACAGTACACAGGAGTTAATTTTCAACCTAGTAATTAGAAGGTAACCCGAGACAAGCCTAAGAGAGGTGGTATAATATTTTTGTGTTGTGATGATTACCTTTTCTTTTTCTTTTTTTAAATATCAGATGCAGTGTTCTATATTTTGGCACACACATCTCCATAAATTGTGTAGTTTGTTCAAATGAAAATTTTCAAATTGCAGCCATGTTGCCTTGTTCTCATTAGAAAGAGTATGATTTACCTAAACGCTCATTCCAAAAAAAAGCCTTTTTTTTTTTTTCTTTCTTAAGTGTACTAGATTGCACTGTTGTGAATTTTAAAAGAGATGATCTGCCTTTTCTTCACACTTTTCTGATGTATTAATGGAAATTATGTGCCATGTTTTGGTCAAAATACCACAGAGATACAGATTTTTCATCTTCGTCTCTACACCTCTGTTTAAAGCAGTTGGTTTATGAGTAAAAAAAAACAAAATGGATATGTCCCCTTTAAGATCTACAATGCTAACAGAGTCCTGTAGCGTGATGTATGTTTTGGCTGTGTGGTAGTGGGGTGTAGTTTAGCTCAGCTGTAGGGGAGAGGTGATGTAGCAGCTCAGGAGACAGCACCAGCGAGGATGGATTGGCACACCTATACCACGTGGCCAATCAATCCTCAACAGAAGTAGAAGCATGCTGGCTCCAGCAGGGCCAGGACTGCATTTTACAAGTAATTGTAAACAAACCAAAAAAAACAAACAAAAACCCATTTACTGTCGTATTTGTCATTGCTGCTAAAAGAGTTGCTTCGGGCAGTTTTGCAATTTCTCAAAGCATTGCAGAGTCTGACCTTGATGTGAATTTACTGGAAGCAAATGTTTTTCATTTCTGTGTGTGTGTGTGTGTGTTTCTTCAATTTTAGATTTTAAGTTTTCAACTTGGATTTGAAAGGTGTGGGGCAGGGCAAAATTATTTTTTATAGAGAGCTCAGCATTTCTCTTGTGCATACAAAGTAGAGAAAAACTGAGAGGTAGATCCTGGCTTCAAACTGTTGCTTGTCTGCTGCCATGTTCCATCGTATCGGCTGAAGACAAACAATACAAAACAATAATTTGATTGTTTCATTGTAGATGGCTCTAGTTGTGTTCAGGAAGAATCTCCTGTAGCAGTCTGTGTTGCAGCAGATCTGAAGAAGTCTCTGACTGAAGACACAGTTGTTCAATCACTGTGTTGTGAAGAGGATGCTCAGCGTTGTCCATGATGTTTTTAATTTTATGAACTAGCCTCTTTTGTACAGTCAGCGCCAGAACTCCAACAGATGACTAAGGATATGATTGAATTCTTCACAGCAGACTTATAGAAGATACACAACATCTAGCTGCGAAAACTGGACCTCAGCTTCCTTAAGAAGTCTGCTCTGTACCCTCCTATAAACGGCATCCGTGTTGCATCTCTGTGATTATCATTTCTAATAACATTTTAATCTCAAATTTAATGTCTTTATATGTGTGTAAATGATGCTGATGACTGAAGCCTTAGTCTAGGCTTAACAAATTCGCCGTTAGTTTTTCTGGAATTTGCCTTTAATGAGGACCAGCAAGTTATAATATGGTCTTTTTCTCTAAATAGCTTTATTTTGTTCATATACATTTGTGAAAGAAAGACACAAGAAAGCATTTGAAGATTGAGAGCGATGATATAATTGCACAAGCTGCATTAGAGCATGTTTTTCATGTTGTATTTGGCCATCCTGATTTCAGTCTCCATGGAAATGGCTGTCAGCATTTCAGTCGTGTCAACCATTCAAAACCTGATGAAACAGCAGCTCTTGCTGGAAGAGTTTTTTTTTTTTTTTTAACTTTCCTATATTCTGAGTGTATGTAGGCCTATTTGAATGTATTTGCGTGAACATAGATAAGTAAGCATGTAAGCATGTTTTTAATCTCCAGCATGACACTGCCATTACTGTGTGCATTAGAGCAGCAGCCTGCACAGATGTCAGTGCATGTGCAGTAATCCAGGACTACTGAAGCCAACAAAAATATCAAATGAAGCCTGTCGAGTAGCAGTTCTTGTTAAGTGACTCACAACAAGTTGAGTTTCTGTGGACAGGTGTTTTGATCTCAAATCTTTGGACTGTAGGCTGCACATGTGTATATATGTTTCATGAATGCTGTTTTTGAAGAACACACAGTCAGAGGCAGAATGTCCTCCTTTAAATGTGTGTAATGAAATAACGCACACACATAAATGTAGACTGTATGTATTATGCAGACACAGGAGAGAATGTGCTATAAATAAAACAGGGCTGCAGTGTGCTCACTGGCGGAATAATCTATCTGACACTATGGAGAAAGGGAGAGAAAGAGGGGATGGGGGAGACAGAGGGAGGCAGGATTAAAGGCAGGTGATGATGGAGAGAGAGAGAATGAAAAAGTGAGACTGAGGAGAAGGAAAGGTCTGAGACAAGGACTGAGAAGGAGAAAGAGAAATCAAGACAAATGGCTTTTACACAGGTGGTCCAGTTGTGGTAGTTAATGTGATGATGCCTTACGTCAACATCTCCTTGAATAAACTAAAATGTTTTTTTTTCAGTCTTTATCCTCCATGTCTGCCAGGAATAGGAGGATGTTTATTTGCTTTTTCCACACACCTGTATTATATATATTTAACACGTTCTGGACGCTTTTTCTTTTTTTTTGAGTTAGTGCTTGTGAACGGAAATATCAAGTAACAAGGTGAGCTAAGCCTCACTGATGTTTTCCACATACGGGCGTCAATAATACTGTCCTGGTTTGATGGTCTCCTTCTGTTTTTACAACATCTTTTGTCCCATTTATCTGTATTTGTCTGGCTGATTTCTCAAAACGGACATGGCCAAAACTGCTTCTCCTCCAGTTTCTTCGTTACCATGGTGATAAGTTCTGTTTCTCTTTTTAAAGCACTCACAGCAGCTGGACAAAAGAGGTGGGGCTTGCGTTTGGAAAAAAACAAAAAACAAAAAACAAACCATGCTTGCTGCAGTGATTTTCCTCCTGATGACAGCTTGCAGCGTGAAACATTGAAAATACATGCTCGTTTGAACTGATTTAAAAAAAATAATGTGTTAAGAATGCAAACATGTGCTTTAAATTTTAATAAAGGATTATTTGTATTTATCATGTACACCATTCACACTTATAACACAAATTGTACTGTATGTAGAGATGCAGTTGCATGTGTGGGACAACTGCCAATTTCCTGAGGAACCCTCCCAAGGGATTAATAAAGTTTTTATCTCTCTTTCTCTCTCTCTCTCTCTGTCTTTCTCGCTCTTTATTAGTTATCTGGAACATGCAGCACAAATACAGAAATGTATTAATTATATGGTTTGATTATTCACAAATTAAACTTTTTCCCTATCTGATTTTCTACCTGCCAGGTGATGGAGCTGAAGGGTCAGATGATCCATGTGCCCGAGTCCTTTTCCCTGATGTTTCTGGGCTCTCCACGTGTTGATAAGTTGGAGGAGCTTATGGGCAGGGGTCTCCATCTTTCAGATATCCCCATCCACGATGCCACGCGGGACGTTATCCTGGTGGGGGAGCAAGCCAAGGCACAGGATGGCTTGAAGAAAAGAATGGACAAACTTAAGGTAAAAGGAGTACAACTTTTTACTGGGTATATTACAGTTACATATTTATAAAATGGGAGAAGCTCAGTGCTACTCAGTTTATTATTGTGAAAAAGAACCCAAACAGACTGTTTGCTTCCTTTGTTTGCTTCCTTTGGCTGCTTGCTGTAAGACAAAAACATATTTCACCTTCAGTAACAATTTTATATAGGGTGTCCCTAGGTTTTGATTTGGTTTCATTATAATTAAATAAGTTACACTAATTGTGTATAGCTGTCATTAATAAAGATGAACGAAGATGAGCAAATTAACCTATTATTTGCTTGTGGACTTCCTCTACTCTTTTTTAAAGCATCCCTCAGCGTTTCCAGTCTTTTATTCCTCTGACTCCAACTTTTTCAGGATGTGTTGCTGTCTCCAAACTTTCTTCACTTGGTATATTTTTACTATTTCCAATTAAATATAGATTTTTGAACTCGTAAACCCTTGAATTCTGTTTTTAAGACAATAGTTACCTAAGCAGTTTAAACTATCAGCAGCAAATGACTCATTTGTGGAGCCTGCCTGTTTATATGCTGACTCTTGGTGACAAAATCAAGATGACAAATGACAACCTGTGACCATGACCATCACACAGGGGCTTTCAGCGGTCTTCATTTTATTTTCTATACTCCACAAGGCATGTTATTGAAGCAAACATTATAAATTCTGTGTGTCAGCTGTATTACTATGAATGTTCATGTCAATTATATAAATCTACACTGGCTGAGAGGCTGCAGCTTCTGGGACTTGCTCTTATAATTTGCTTTCAAAGTGCCCCTTAGCAAGTCATTAGGTTTTGACCCAATCCTATGCATCTGTTCATTGCATCAGTCTTTCTCTCCAACTACTCCTCCAGGCCACTGTTATAAATAGCTGCATCTTAGTCAGCTTGCTTGAACAGTGGCACAGCACTGCATCGTACAGACTAGACATTATGTTCACCCATAGACACAAAAAGCATAAACAGATATACTCGTTATATTAAAAAGTCCCCTACTAACACATTTGCACACAGAAGCAGTTTTAATTTGGACCATTCCTTCCACCTTTTTAGCGTTGTGGTCATTATCACCTTTATCATCACAAAGCACACTGAACAGCGAGCCTCTTAATCTCCCTCTCTATTCTCTCAGGCTACATTAGAGCGGACTCATCAGGCGCTGGAGGAGGAAAAAAGGAGAACGGTGGATCTCCTGTATTCCATATTTCCAGGTGATGTGGCACAGAAACTGTGGCAGGGCCAACCTGTGCCTGCTCGCAAATTTGATGATGTCACCATGCTGTTCTCGGACATCGTGGGCTTCACTGCTGTGTGCGCCCAGTGCACACCTATGCAGGTCATCTCAATGCTGAACGAGCTCTACACACGTTTCGACTACCAGTGTGGCATTTTGGATGTTTATAAGGTCAGTGGAGAGACTAATTTGCACCCTCATCATGTTGAGACCAGGTGTTATTTAGAGCGAGAGGACAGGGAGCTGAAAAACCATGATGACTTTAATGTACAATGTCCATTTTGGCCCAATTATTGTTTCAATAGTGTTTTTTTTTTGTATGAGGTTAGTTTTTAAAATGGTAACAGTTGAGGTGGTCGAACCTTTCTGGGATCACCATGTATACTGGATGTGTATCTATGAATGTGATTGTGTGTGCACGAACATGTCGTTATGTGTGGGTGTGCTTTTGTTGTGGAAAAAGTAACTGATTAATAGCCGGTCTGTGAGAGCTTAACAAAGATGTGTCAATATTGCCCATCTGACAGCAGGGGCTTTGAGCCTAGCTACAGTCTCTATGGTCTGTTTTCTTTTCCCTTTTTCATCCTAAATCTTTGTTACCAGATCAGTTCTTTCTACACTCCTCCTCCTTCCCTCCTCTTTCCAACAACATTTTCTAACCTCTTTCCCATGGAAAATTTGCTTGTACTATGTTTTACTTTTGTCAGAATTATCCCTTGTCAGATCTCAGAGCTGGACAAGAAAACAGATAAAGAAAGGGCAAGAGCAAGAACGTGTAAGAGGGTCTATAAATGTCGCAATGGAGGAATTCAGTTGTGTGTCAGACAGAAGCAGGAACAGGAGGACATGAAGAGAAGACTGAATCACCCATATGTCGCTATTGTCATGGTTACCATTGAAATGACTTAGCTACCTCGGGGCTTAACAAGAGCTGTTTGTCTTCCAAGTCTTTTCTTTTTTTTTCCTGTTGAGCATGTTTTTTGTTAACTATATTCACATTTGGTTGTTTCTAATAAGCCAGTTATTAAAGGTTGCTATGATTGCAAACTCTAGCTCAATAAAGTATGACATGACATGTTAAGTAGTTGCATCTATAGTTTTTTTTTTTTTCTTTTCATCAAGCATTTTCTTGCAGACTTCAATATCTTTGAGTGACAATACAATATCCCAGTACAATGAAAACGGGAGCAGAGAGAACAAAATTGCACAGTAATGTACTATTCACATTAAATCTTCAATATTTACAGAAATTGGGCACAGATATATTTGGAATAGTTCATCTGGTCATCTATACTTTCCATTAACCTTATGCACCTTTGACGTAGAGCTTTTTTCAGGTGGTGTTTGGAAAAAGCCTCCCTTTGAGCCGTATATTGGAAATGATTATTTCTGGCACTCAAATGGCATAAATTAATTTTAAATGTACTTGAAATACTCTACAACATGTATCAAAGTGTATGTTTTACAATGCTAAAGAGTACTTGCAACCAACTTTGTTATGACTTTAAATAGTTTTTTTGTCCGTAAACATTTCATATTGTTTCAGCGTTTAATATTATGGTCTTTGGATGATTATGTCATAGCTCACTGAGCTTCAGGGACATTTGTCAGCAAATTGGTGTCAAGAATTAGTGAAAATTGTTGTACTGTTCATTCTTGGGCCTTTATGACAAAATGGGCCAGGAGTAGTCCAAGATGCTGTAAGTGTCATTAGAGAGAGTGTCTTAAATGCTCAAGAACTCATAATGTGAATTATGTAAGCCAAGAAAGAGAAAAAGAAAGACACTATAGCTCGTACATGGAATGAGGAGTCAAAGATTTCTTTTAATTCTCCACCACTCAGAACCTCCTTAGATTCACTTATCTAAGCATACACTTAATATAATTTTAAAATGATTCATTCACTTCAGCTCCTTCTCCCTTTCATTTATTTTTCATACAGATTGAGACAATAGGTGATGCTTACTGTGTGGCCGGAGGACTTCATAAGAAGGTCGACAGCCATGCAAAACCAATTGCACACATGGCTCTGAAGATGATGGAACTTTCAGAGGAAGTGTTGACACCTGATGGAAAACCTATCAAGGTGAGTTTTTTTTCTTTCTCCAAAATACAGGGGCTTGAGGGATTGTGCAATAAGATAAGTTGGCATTTTTCTTTATTTTGCTATACCAGGTTACCAGTCTTTTGACCATGGGCACTAACAGATGTTGCAGATGCTTTTATTCATGTAGCATGTGGTTTGTTTTGTCTACTGCTTATTGTATGGAAACATTTTCAGGTGAATATGTACAGCTTTAATGAAAACATGTACATATGCACAAGAATGGATTTATTTTAAGCAGTTTAAATAGGCCAAAAATGAAAATTATGAAAGGAAAAAAACCTTTAACTGGTAAAGCTTGATTAATGAGGTAAGACTTATAGAGAATGATAGAGAGACACTTCTAACCTAACCCTTACCATGTTGAGAGCCTGTGATTCCTGATGCAGCCAAAGCTCACCTCGAACAGATCAATAAATTGGCTCAAGACCTCCCTGAGAAATGTGGCTTAATCGGTCACTAAAAACTTGGTGAGCTTTTTTTTTTGTTGCGTATGATCTAATTTTGGAATAAACAAAAGCGCGTTATTAATGAGTTTGACTGAGCTTGTTTGTTTCTCTATTACCGACTAGGGAGAACATTGAAGGATTTTTTTTCCCCCTTGTCATTGTGGTGTATCTAATGAATTGGACATGCAGTGTGATCAGTGACTCATCTTGTCATCTGCTGAAATCAAGCGCACGTACTCTCACACATTTTGTTTTGTCATCAGTAGTTACTACATGACAGTTTAAACAGCTGTGTGATCTACTGTAGTGTCACTGCACATTTTCCCAGATGCTTCACAGCTTCAGAATTAAGCTTTAAAAAAAAAACAGAAAAAACAAAAATGCTGAGCTGTTACTACACTATTACAATGCATTCAGCGAAGTTGACCCAGTCCTTTAACTTTGACAAAAAGACATCTTAAGCTTAAACTTCATGATTCTTAGCAGCACTGATGACTCAGTATCAAAACCAGAAAACTAAATGATTACTACAGTTTTTTTTTTATGATTTTAGTGATTTATTATTCATATATAAAAGATAAGTTAATATTTAATTCACAGATGTGATGATTTAAAAAATCAATTATACAGTCAAATGATGAAAATGAACAGTTTCTTTTATGCTGTTAATTGCCAGTAAAAGGAAGCATGAATCCTCTTGGTCAGCTGCTGTAAAACACATGCTGTGAAACTAAACTAAATCTTTTCATCCCTTCAGCTGCAGCTGGTCTTGCATGTGTCTGCCCACCTTCAAAGCTGCCTTTAACACTAAAATACTGACATGTGAAAAAAACAAACAAACCCTGAAACATTTACCTCACTCAGAGCTAGAACAAACTTATACCAGCTG
>JBAMYA010000005.1:11544407-11584985 GCA_037176975.1 Arrhamphus sclerolepis
TGAGGAAGTGTAGCCGCTGCTGGGCCTTCTTGACCAAGGCTGACGTGTTGGTTGACCAGGAGAGGTCAGCAGAGATGTGGACCCCCAGGAACTTGAAGGCCTGCACTCGCTCAACACATTCACCGTTTATGTACTAGGGGGCAGGGGTAGCACTGTTCCGCCGGAAGTCCAGGATGAGTTCTTTTGTCTTGGAGATGTTCAGTGCTAAGTTGTTGGTTGCACACCACCTCTCCAGATTCAGGACCTCATCTCTGTAGGCCTCCTCGTTCCCACCTGTTATCATTCCCACCACCGTTGTGTCGTCAGCGAATTTGACGATGATGTTTTCTGGGTGGGTGGGGCTGCAGTCATATGTGTAGAGCGAGTACAGGAGTGGGCTCAGCACGCAGCCCTGCGGTGAGCCAGTACTGAGGGTACGGGCAGATGAAAGGTGGCGGCCCAGTTTCACCTGTTGGGGTCGGTTGATTAGGAAGTCTTTGATCCAGGAGCAGGTAGATGATGGGAGCCCCAGGCTGGTTAGCTTGGGGATCAGGATGTCTGGTATGATGGTGTTGAAAGCTGAGCTGTAGTCAATGAAGAGCATTCTGACATAGCTCCCATGTCTCTCCAGATGGCTCAGCGCAGAGTGGAGAGCTGTAGCTATTGCGTCCTCAGTCGATCTGTTGGGCCTGTATGCGAACTGGTGTGGGTCCAGGGCTGGGGGGGAGACAGGTTTTGATGTGGCAAAGAACTATGAAGCAAAATATATGTAATTATACAGCAAACAAAGAATGGTTAAGGAACTCTAAATATGTTGCATATTTTAGATTCCTCAGAGTGAAGGCAGAAGGGCCAACCAGCACTCAGCACCTCTGGGAACCCCTTCAAGACTGGTGGAAAACCATTTCAGGTGACTGCCTCATGAAGCTCATCCAGAGAATGACAAGAGTGTGTAAAGCAATAATCAGAGCAAAGTAGGGTCAACATTTGGAGTAAAGAACATGAAAGCATGGATCCATCCTGCCTTAGATCAGTGGTTCAGACTGGTGGTGGTGGTGGTGTAATGGTGTGGGGGATATTTTCTTGGCACACGTTGAACCCCTTAGTACCAACTACGCATGGTTTAAATGCTGACCTGAATGACCTGCTGACCATCCCTTTATGACCACAGTGGACCATCTTCTGATGGCTACTTCCAGCAGGATCATGCACCACATCACAAAGCTCAGACCATCTCAAACTGGTTTCTGGAACATGACAATGAGTTCACTGGACTCCAGTGGCCTCCACAGTGACCAGATCTCAGTCCAATAGTGCACCTTTGGGATGTGGAGGAACATGAGATTCGCATCATAGATGTGCAGCAGACAGATCTGCTGCAACTGTGTTATGCCGTCATGTCAACATGGACCAGAATCTCTGAGGAACGTTTCCAACACCTTGTTGAAAGATGCCACGAAGAATTAAGGTGGTTCTGAAGGTAAAAGGGGGTCCAACCTTTTACTAGCAAGGTAGACCTGATAAAGTGGTTGCTGAGTGTATAAATGTCCGTCCATCCATCCATCCATCTTATTCTGCTTCATCCGGAACCGGGTCGCGGGGTAGCAGCCTGAGCAAGGACACCCAGACCTCCCTCTCCCCTGACACTTCTTCCAGGGATCAGCCAGTAGAGCAACATAGTCACTCCAGCGTGTCCTGGGTTTCCTCCTGGCTTGACATGCCTGGAACACCTCCCGAGGGAGGTGCCCAGAGGGCATCCGATACAGATGCCTGAGCCACCTCATCTGGCTCCTCTCGATGTGGAGGAGCATCGGCTCAACTCTGAGCTCCTCCATGGAACAGAGTTCCCGCTGCTTGTATCCAGGATCTTGTTCTTTCGGTCATGTTTGTGGCCATAGATGAAGGTAGGGACATAGACTGGTAGATCGAGAGCTTCGCCTCCTTCTTCATCACGACAGACCGATACAACGACTGCATTACTCTGGTCGCTGCACCGATCCGCCTGTCAATCTCACGCTCCATCCTTCCCTCACTCGTGAACTGCGCTGAGCTGGAGAGCCATAAGCAAGCCCAGACCACACCAGCTTGACGCCTCTCACTGGAGGCAAGTCCAGAGTAGTAGAGAGTCCAGACTCTCTCAAGGAGTTGGGTCCCAGAGTCCAGACTGTGCGTGGAGGTTAGCCCAGCTATTTCTTGCCGGTACCGCTCCACCTCCCACACAAGCTCTGGCTCCTTCCCCCCAAAAGGTGACATTCCATGTCCCCATAGCCAGAGCTGTTGTCCTGGGATTGGGCCGTTGGGGCCCCGCCCATGACCAAACGAGCCTGGCTGGGCCCCACGGGAAAACACCTGGCCACCAGGCGCTCACCTGCGAGCCCCAACCCCAGGTCTGGCTCCAGGGTGGGGCGGAGGATGGAGTGGGCGGGAGAGCGAGGGGTCGACGTTTGCAGAAAGCAGCTGCTTTGGGTGTCATGTGAGATTTGTCAAAGGAGATGAGTCAAAGGAAAGTGACTAAGTGAAGAGATTCCTGTGAAACATATCTTGAGAAACGTTGAGAGATGTTTTGAAAGAAACAGAAAGAAAGATACCTGAATGTCAATAGCTATGACTAACAAAAGGTATGGGAGGGGCAGTAAGAAAATACTTTAATTTAATTTAATATATTAAATCCTTGCTAGACTTGCATGCAAAAAGGCAATAACTCGCAAATGGCTAAATCCTCATCCACCGTCAATGGATGATTGGATAGATATAGTTTATGAAGTCTTTAAGATGGAGAGACTAACATATTCACTCAGACTACGTAAAGATGACTTTGATGGCTTATGGAACAGATTTGTCCTATTCATAGGATCCCAACGACCTGATTTTATTTGAAGAATCGTTTTCTTCCCTTTCTCTTTCTTTCCTTGTTTTAAGAGAGAGAGAGAACCAGAAAAGCCTTCAATAATAGAAAAAGGATGATAAATTGAATTAGATAAGAAACTGACTGACTGACTTACTTAACTGCTAACAATCTTGTATGCTTATGGAAAAAGAAAAAAACAAAACAAAAAAAACCTTCAACTTTGTCCTTTCTTTTAACAGTTAAAGTGATGTGAAGCCTTGTAACATGATGGACACTAGTGATGTTGTACTTCATTTATTGATCTGTATCTTCTTTTCTGTGTGTATTTTGTAATACCTTTGAAGGCACCTCTTAAATTCATTTTGTATTGTATACTTCTGTAAACTTACTGGTTACCAATAAAAAAAAAAAAATAAAAAAAAAAAAAAGAAACAGCAGAGTGGGGCAAAATAAAGGAATTACAGAGGCAAACAATAGTGGCTGTGAGAATGGGGCTTCTAAACTCTGTTTATACCTTTCAGCTACATCTCCAGATCACAAGCTTTCCATTCCTGAGCCGCTTATGCACCCCCATATTATCAAAGATATTCAAAGTCTTCACGATTTAATGCTGGCATGTCACTGACTTGTTACCATTCGCTCTAATTAGTCTCCTCTTAGTGTTTTCTTTTAGTACCATTTATTTTTGAGCTTTTTCCAAATCTCCCAATTATTGCTGCCACCTGCACATGAAAATGAGTTAATGATTTTTTTTTTTTGATGAAATATGTATTGCTGTCACATCTTTACTGTGAATTAAAGATGAATTTGAAGAAAAATAAAGTTTCAGAACAACCTTGTTACATATTTAGCCTGTGTACTGTGCACTAAGTGAGAAGAAGTGATGCCGAGTTTGAGATTGTAAATCTCAAACTCAATTTTTTATTTTTATTTTTTTCAAATTTGCTCTTGATACAATGTTCCAAGGTTTTTGGAATTGGGGTTGTACTGAAAACCATTGCATTTCTGGGATATAATTCGATGGACCGAGGAAAGGAAAGTGAAGGAATGCTTTGGGTTTTAAGAAAATAGGTTTGTTTATAGGTTCTAAAGGGAATTAAACCACAATCTCAGAAAAGATTAAAAAGTGAGTCTGCAAAACCAGTATTGGATTTATTTATTTATTTATTTTATCGGAGCTGAGACCTCATGAGGGATCATTCTAACACCTTCGAACCTGAAAGTAAGAACAGCTTCTTAAACATTGAAGTCAGTATTGTTTATTCAGCCAGGGACAGCCCCCGCCGAAACAGAGGATATGGCTGTAGCCTAAAAAAACTGGTTTAGGCCGCAAGCATACAGATGAACAAAGCTGATGGCAGTAGGCCATCATGACTTTCCCTAACACTCAGAGTATAACATATAAATAAACTGTCCCACAGTGCTTATTTTCTTTGTAATACTCCCTTGCTAAGAGGTTTACACTGGG
This sequence comes from Arrhamphus sclerolepis, assembly GCA_037176975.1. NCBI lineage: Eukaryota > Metazoa > Chordata > Actinopteri > Beloniformes > Hemiramphidae > Arrhamphus > Arrhamphus sclerolepis. Next base: position 11,548,703 of record JBAMYA010000005.1, read on the forward strand.
CTGTACACAAAGAGTTGGTTCTGTTTTAGAGATCCGACAGCTTCATTATGATTTTAGTTAAACGGGTAATTCCATTGTTTTGACAGGAGCCTGTGTTGCTCAAATTGTACAACAGCTCAACACCTTAATTTCCTGCAATACTAAATCTGTGACAATAACCGATGTGTTCAGAGGAAAACTGCCTAATTGTCAGTTCTCGTTTTCTCACAGCAGTTAATGAGCTAAGGAGTCAGTATGAGAGGAAGTGGTCCAAGTTGTCAATACACTGGGGGAGGAGGGTTGTGTTTACTGCTCAGGTGTGTCTATTAAAAACATACTTTGATACTTTTTTATATTCATTCAATGACATGTAAGTCAGTGTCCCCTCTTTTGATCCTTTGTTGTTTGTGAGTGTATGCGTGTAAAACAAACAAACAAAAAAAACTATAATAATATTCTACAGAACTGATATTGTCCTTAATGCTCAATTAACATACAAGCATTGCTAACAGGTTAATTAACTGACTTAATATCCTAATTATCAGAGATTTATATTTATTCATACTATAATCATCTTACAAAGTCCTGATTTTCTTTAGAATTTCCTACTTACACAATTATAATTTCTCCCCAACACAGAACAATCATGTTTTTATTTTATTTTATTTTAGTATTTTAGTTTTGCTATTAAACTGGAGCCAGTCTAATTAAATTCCACATTTGTGGGTATAGCAGAAATGATGGATTTGTGTGTCATATCATGGCATTATCAGCTTGCAGCAAGAAACCATCAGCTGGAGTTGCAATGTTTTGGGTTGGAAATCACTTGGTAAACACATCCATAATAACCAGTGTGATACATGTGATAGAGCTAAAAGCATAACGTATAATATGTGAAGACTCGGTGAAACTGGTACAGAAACTGCACAATACTGATGTGGAATAATCAGAATAATACATTTCCCTTGCTGCTCCTTGATCGCTTTTTTTCATCAGAGTTTTCTATGTTCTTAGTCTTGGGGAGATCCCCCCATTATACAGCCGAGTACTAGTGTTTCAAACGATGAGTAAACTAAATTTCAACTGTAAAACATTTCCTTCCGTCTGCATTTCCTGCTGGGTTGTGATGGTGGAGATGGAGAAGTGGATCAGGATGATATTCCTCTTGTCCTCAGTGACATTGAACCATATGAAAAAAGGTCATGATAGTGAAATTTACTTCTAAAACGTGCTTAGTTCCTCCAAGAGTCCCAAAACCAACAGAAAAGGGAATCCAGTTCACAGACCATGAGAACATGAGAACAGTTTGTCTTGTATATGCTGAGAAACAACAGCTGGAACTGGAACAGCAGTAAAAAGTGGCAGCAGAGAAGGGGCAAGTCTGGCATGTGGAGGTGGTAAGAGAATGATTACATCTGAGAAAGAGATGGAGTCTCCTGATCATCAGCTGATCAGAACATGGTGACTCTTTTTCTAAACCTGCTGCCACAATAAGGCCTGCCATCATCCTTTACGTCTTAGAGTATTTACCAGCTAATAGTACATATTAATAAACTCTAATGAACAAAATGTTCATAACAAGATGTTAAATGTCAGTGCAATAAGTCACTGCTTGCTTAGAAATCTTTTACAATAGATTCTATGAAAGAATGAGAGAGCATGCACAAAATCAGCGCCATCGAATTTGCTGCACGGGTAGCATGCAACAGCACGCATCTTTTAGTTTTAGTTTAAACTAATTAAAGTATTTTTACTAAAAGTTCACTGAAGCACAAAAGCTAAAAATGGCATGTGCAAAATCAATAAATAAATAAAAATCCAGATTTATAAAACTGTTCATACGCAGACCTGTGAGCAATTTCATTTTATGAAACACAGACCACTTGGAAGTTTGCAGGTGGATTTTCTGCATATCCCACCCTTAACATGCCTACATTCTACCATAAATGGTCAATGCAAAGGACCTGTGAATGTTTCTGTATATAAGTCAGCTGCTGCTAGCCATCATACACATGTGCCTGTCTGTCTGTTCTGTGTGTGGACAGTAAATATGTCAGAACCATATGTGAGTCACAAATAACTTGTATATTGATCGTATGCTTACGGTTCATATCGACAAATACGTCTTCACCCTGAGCCCGTTTTGTAACTTGACAGTGAAATTGAACATTGCTGTAAATGGTCTTTTAATGTTGTTGTTCTCCCACACTGTAACGAAAACCTGATGTTAAACATGCCTCCAGTGTAACATTATATATTGTTAGTCATAACAAACACAAACCTGTTAGTTAATTTCTGCTGCAAAGAGCCATTTTTGCCAGCAACCTGAGAGCGGAACCCAGGATGGAGCAGTTCCACTGGATCAGTCTGTTTAACACTGGATCCAGTTCAGCACATAAATCCAAGAGCAATATATAAAAAGCAGTCATCATCAGGGGCCAGGAAATCTTTGTGGCCCCTAAAACTCTCTCCATCCTGATCCATTAATCATCCAGGAGTGCCAGCGCATCCATTATCCATCCATTACGCAGCATTACGCATGGGTGCCTCCAAACTGTTTATTTACTCAGAGATTAGACTGACTGATATACACTTTTTTTGCAATTAATGCAACAATCAGTGATATACACCACTACAGAAAATAATTCAATTATGGAAGCATGACATTTAAGCCTACTTCGCTGAGTGTTTATGGAATGGATCACTCCAGGGACACATCCATGGCACATCAGGCTTGGCTGTGTATTATCTTGCAGAACTACCAGTCTGATATGAACTGGAGTTGAACTGAAATGTGCGCAAGGTACAAACTTGGCGTAGAGGCGCATATATTCTCCCGCAAATTTTTTTTGTCGATCCCAAAGTTTAAATTTAAATATAAATACATAAAAATACATGTATAAAATATGATTTAAAAACAATGAAAGTTAATTATCTAAAATGCCAGCTAAAAATCATTACATTGAATATTAAAACTCCTTAATCATGGTTTCATCGATACTTAAAACAATATATCCATTGTTCATTGTCTTTGATTAAGGTCAAAATCTTAAATTAAATAACTGGTTTATATTTATTTATTTATTTTACTGCCTGAAAGATCAACTGCGTATGTCTGAGTTTGCAAGAGGAATGCAAGATCTTTGTAAAAAGTCTGAGTAAAATCCAATTAAGACTTCATATGTGGGGGTGTCTTTACAAGTGAGGCAATTCTGCACTTAAAACAACTTGCAAGTTTTGACACAATTTATAAAGACTTGAAAAAGTATTCTACCCCAACCCAAGGTCTCCCCATCAAAATGAAAAAAAAAAATGAAACGAAACGATACAAAAAACAAACCCTTATAGTTGGGCCATCAAGACAGGCAAATCAAATCATAAAGACTAGTTTGCTTTTCCATCCCAGGGTTCTACTTTGTGAGATGAAAGCTTTACATAAAAGGATCCTTGTCAGCGCTCTCTGGATTTATTTTGTTGGAAAAAAAAACAAAATAAAATAAATCCACTGATTAGATACAAAAGCTGTCCCTCAGAGCTGGAGGCAGGCAGGCACTCAACTAACTCTTCTCCCTCTCTCACTATCTACCCCTTTGTGTGTGTGTGTGTATAATGTCTGTGTTTCTGAGACAGAACAGATAGGTCATTGAAGAAAACCATATAAAAACTCGCAATCTACTGCACCAGTTTAACCATTGTACCACACAGCTGTTAGGAATGCAAACACTTCGTAGATATAGACTGTATCTCACACAACTCCTATTTAGCTAATTGTAAGACAAACAGAATAATCCATTCTTTTCTTAATTGGGCTAATCTTCATCAGAATTTATAATTTCCCCCTCCCACGTGGATGCCCTGGACAGGGCATAAAAAGTGGACATGTCCGGACAAAAGAGGACGTTTGATCACCCTAGACATACCTACATGTACAGTTAATTAATTCCTAAATGGGCTACCTTGACTGTATGATTGTTAGACTATATAACCGAGTGCTTCCTTATTTTTATTATGCACATGGTCCAGACTTCTCTACACCTCAGACTTTGCTTTCATTGCCGGTACAAAAGTGCGCCAGAGCATCTTTGTCCATTTTGCGCTGCGTCTTGCAGAGCGCAAAATGGTTTGCAAGCCTGAAACTAGCTCCCAGAGCAACAGTAGACATCACGGCAGAGTCGACTAAAAGACTAAGATTATTGACAAAAGAAAAAAAATTAATTGATAAGTCAAGAGACCTAACTAGAGTTTGCCTTGGACAGTGTCATAAAAGTAACCTCTAAGGGCCAGATTTATCAACATCCCAGTTTGAATATAATCCAGAATTTTGCGCAAGAGGTGGAACCACGGTTTGAGTGTCATTTACTTTGCACAAATGGTGGCAGGTGCAAACTTGTTGGAAACACCCTATTTAAATGAGGGTTTTACATATTTCTTTTGGCCTGTACAGCAGTGCTCCACCAGGACGATTCAAACAACAGAACCTGCTCTTCAGGATTCCAACAGTACACTCCTCAATATTCCTTGTGCAGTCTCGTTGTATCTTATTTCTCTGGCATATGTGGTTGTCATGTGTTTCTATTTTTTTCATGAAACATGGATGAATATGACGTATGCTCGTTTCTAGTGTCATCTCAAGCCATCTCCAATCTTGCAACTTGGAAAACAGGAAACGCCTTTTCAGAATAAAAGAATCATGGACTGATTCCCAGGATATTTCACCACAACGTTGGTAATGATGCCTTTGGCATCACAAACACACTGCTTATTCAAGCTCCTATCACTCTGAGCAATGCAGAGACTGCAAAAAAAGAAAGAAAGAAAAAAGAAAAGCGTTGTTTGGTGTCATTCTACAACTGCAAAGGGCGTGGAAACCTAATCACCTTGGCCATCTGGCACCACATGACATGAGGGACTTCTGACAGTACATCTGAAAAACGGGAATGGGAGCTTCCAACTGTAACAGCCAGAGCATGTGAATGGAGCTGAGCACTCAGAATTTCCGCTCCCCGCTCACGTAGGTGTTCGTTCATCGCTCCACCGCTTAAAGTCACATCAGAATGCTCCACTCAATTTTGTTCCCCACTCACGAGAGTGTTGTCACCTGTGATAGCACCCATGTAATCTATATGATAACATGTCCTTGTGGCCTGGCGTATGTTGGTAAAACAACTAGAAAGTTGAAGCAACGTATTAGTGAGTACAAGAGCTCAATACGTAGGAATGACCAGGAGTATCCTGTGGCTGTTCATTTTGATGATGAAAAGCATGACATTTCCTCTTTTAGGTTTCAGGGAATAGAGCAAATCCAGATACCACCAAGAGGTGGCGACATAGAGCTTTTATTAAAGAGAAGAGAGGTCTATTGGATTTTTACTCTCCAAACTGTAGCTCCCAAAGGCTTGAATGATGAATTTACACTAAATGTTATGCTTTGATTTGACACTAGAGTACTGTTTAGTAAAAAGTTAGAAACTCCACAAAGCAAAAGCTTCAGCTCAGCTTCCTGTGTCTTGATCAGTGCTGCTGTCTCCTAATCATAGTGTTGCCAAGGAGTAAGTTAATAACACTACCTACCCTCAGTTTCAGTACGATTGACCACAGCACATCTGCAACTAACAGACAGTGCCATACGATCCTAATTTGAAATCTACACAGATGAGGCACCTAAGGGATTTATGTGTAACTTAAGTTGATTACAGGACATATAAATGCATTCATCTGCAATGTCTCTTTGCAGGGAATTGATTTCAGTATGCTTGTGTTCCTGAATTTATGTGGACAGTAATAATTTTTCAGAATGGATCTCTGAACCAGAACTTGTTGGATGAAGAATCATGAAAACCTGCCATCACTTCATGAATTAAAATGTCTTGAGTCATTAATTTTTTTTTCTTTTTCAATTATAAGAAGGTCAAACAATTATATAGAACTCAAGGTTAAAGAGCAGTGATGCAGAGGCTTGGTGTGAATTAGCATGGCGGTTACAGTACAATGAAGTGGTGGTTGGCAATGCTCCCTCACAGTGAGACTGGTCCTTGTTCAAGTCTTGGTTTGGCTCTTTCTCTGCTTGTCACCTGAAGACAGCCATGAGATGCTTTTCCTGCAACACTGAACAGAATGAAGACAGTAGGTATAGAAAATGGATGGTTAGAAAAGATCAGCTCAGTAAGAGGAAAAGTATGCATATTATAGTGTACTGTAACATTCTAAGTCCTATTAATATTTACCCGATGTTATCTGTTTTGGGCATTTTGGAAGGTCTGGATTTATTATTTGTCCCTATGCGTGAATGATGAGGATTAGTTAAATAAATGAAAGAGCAAGACATTGACGAAGAATCTTAGTTTTTGGGCCTTCTTTAGTATCAGTAATTGGAAAATAATTGTCAGGGCATAATTTGCCTTTAGAGCAACTGTGAGTTTTGCCAGAAATTCTTCTAATAGCTGTTCATTCTCCTTAATTTTAAGAAAACCAATTTTCAGTTTGTTGGTCACATTTCTACTGGAGCAGCCACTGCATCAAATTTAAAATTACTAGAATACCCTCTGCTTTTAAAGATTTCTTTAACATGAAAACAGTGGTGTAGTGGGAGTAAATCTACTGGTACATCACACAAAGTTCATAAAGGCACACAGGTTTTTTGTTTCTTTTGGTTTTTGAATTAAAAATGTTCAGTTGTCACAAATCAGTGGAATATAATATTCAAATGCAGTTTGACTATCAAGCCAACAATTATGCATCTTTGCCATCTTTGTTCCCTCGCTGAAAGTTATGAGTATGCAACACAACAAATCACACAATGGGATGACCTCAAATTGTCTAAAAGATTTAATAACCTATTACTTCAGAAACAGATTTTTTTCAGACAAGATGCAACACAGAAATGAAACAAAAGCCCCTGTGTTGCATATTGTGACCTTTTTTCTTTGCACTTTTTTACCAAACGTCTCAATGCGTCAGGGGTTAAGGAAAACTTTTGTTTTCCCATTGTGTATGACAACTTACACCCAGATACAAATTCTTTTTGTTTTATTTTTAATCAAATTCATATGAGTTCCATTTGATTTACTCTGAAATGTAAATTGAAAATATTTTGTCACACTTTTCAGATGGTATTAAATAACAGCTTGCTCATTTTATTTACTCTCCATTCAGTCAGAAAATTATGTGTTAATTCATCCTTGTAAAATCCCAGTTGTGGGTTCATTTGTTTTCATCTCACGCTGGATCTAATTGACTTTAGGTTTATTTGCAAGTGCCATACTTTTCAGCAGTTTTGAAATAGCAAGACCATAGGAGCTACAGCTGCAGCTGCAACTGAGTGTTGGTTGAGAGTGTTATGCTTTTTAACATTTATTAATTAATTAGTTAATTCATTTATTTTTAAATCCCATAATCAGATGTGACAAAAACAAAACAAAACAAAACAAACAAACAAAAAAGAGCAGGAAAGGTGGTCATAACAGGAGATGAGCTGTGTATGAGACTTCACTGTCTTAGTGGTAGTGATAGGTAGTGGAGGAGAGAAATGGATGCATAAATGGGAAGATGAATTATGATGGGAGGAAGGAGAATAAAAAAAATGCAAAGAGGAATAAAGAGAGAAATGCAGAGAGGGAGAGGGGTAGGGGAACTGAGCCACTAAAACTAAAAATGTGAAAAGACTTCTTTCACTCTGCAGGGACGATAAAGGGAGTTGATTGAAGGTGGTTGTGTGTGTGTGTTGTGTGCATTTGCACGTGAAGGTGCAAGGTTAAAAGGGTGCCACTGCTTTCACAAAATGGTTATCTTTCTTCATCCTTGGGTAAATGGGAAATACTTGTTGGTAATAATCCTGCATGGTGTGTGTGTGTGTGTATGTGTGTGTGAATGAGATGGGAAATGCTTGTCAGTGATGGGACTGTGGGGAGAGTGCCAAAGGATTCAAAAAAAGAAAAAACAGAAAACACAACAATGAATGGTGGGTCTCCTGCAGCTGGGACTTAGCAGTGTGAGATTTTTCAAAATATATACAGTTTCACATAAAATACAAATATACATAGAATCACTTTTACAAATCCAGTTTTATCATTTAAAAATATTTGGTGAACTTCAAGAAGTTGATGGTGGTACTTTTGAGTGACTTGCTTTTAGAGGAGGGATCCACACAGATTGTTTGGAAAGACGATTGAAAGAACAGGGACAATAACTGATTGGCTAGTGAAAAGAAAACTGGAAGGAAGTCACTGGACCACAACAATGCTGTCAGAACCGAGTTTTAGTTAAGGTGTGACGGCACTGGAAGGCAGAAGTGGCATCAAATGGAATAACCACTGAACCCAGGAATGAGGACAGATTTTAGAAAGGTCTTCTGTACTGAATTTATGCAAAATCTTCACCTCAAAATGATGTTTTGCCCCAGGTGGAGGCTCACAGAGTCAAGAACATCACTGAATAGTCTTAATGTGATCGCTGTGAGAGCTCAGGGACTGCTGCTGTGCGAAAGTTGCAGAAGCTGCAAGCGAGCTGCAAATGCATTTTTTTTTTTCACAAAATGTTATCTTGAACTTTTCTTTAATACTGTGAGTCAGGTCAGACATCCATATGGACGGCAGTGAAATGTGTGAATATTAATTTCTTACTTGATTTTCTCTTTTTTGACAAAGATTCTGCAGTTTGTGTACTGTATGATGTTTCTGCAGTCAGGTTTGGGTCTTTAAACCTTCAGGAAGCTGTTATTTATGTAGTTTTTATTTGAACAAACACCATTAATTTGCATTTTTTGCAACTCAAACTTCAGAGTTAGCTTCACAGGATGCTTTTGTGGCTACAAACAATAACATTAACTGTGCATTCAGATGTACACATCGCTAACGTCTGCGTCAGTCTCCATAGGATGTGAACGGGGTGATGTCATCTGTTGCTGAAATGAATTGTGGGTTGCATGCATTGCAGTGGGACCAATGCTTCCGTTATATGTTGGGAAATTTTCAACTTTTGACGCATGTGTCAGCCAAACAGGTTGTGGCTAGACAGGTAGAGCCTAGCCAATTAAATCATATGTGGGAGCGGCCACTAAACATGGACAGGAAAAAGACCTGATGTGGAAGCGAATCATCAGAGTAACTGATGAAGCTGTAGGGAAGATATGTGACGAAGTAAAGACTTATTGCACTTTACTTTCTATAGCTTCAGTTCACAATAAAGTCATCACAAGGCACTTTACACTGAAAGTATTCTAAGTTTACATAAAGTATAATCCAGTAAAGTCATAATGGTATTATAATTCAGTCCAACTCATTTCAATTCATGATTCCGTTTGTCCCAATTCATAACCCAATACAATACATTCCAATCGAGTTTAAAATTAAAATTTTGTATAATGCCAATTCATAAAAAAATACCCAACAGATTATGTTGAATCCTCGATTCAGTGCAGTCCCTTGTCCTGAGGAAGCATGTTGCGACAGTGGAGAGGAAGAAATCTGGTCTAACAGGGCTAAACAAACCAAACCAAACAAAAAAACGTCAGCACAACTAGACTCAGGAAGGACAGGCATCTTCTTCCACCAGTTGGGAGTCTGAGATGACAGAAAAGACAAACAATAATCATGATATTGTATACACACAAGAAGGATATGCAAGTATCATCAATGAATTCATCCGTTAATTATGAGCTTTGTCAATGTTTTAAGCCTAATCTTAAACAGTGTTTGGTTTGTGAACACCAGCTGAGAGCCTGATGACTGAATACCATCTCTATTATTCTTCTGGAAGCTCTTGGACCCACAAGTGAGCTTGTAGTTTAAAAAGTGAAATGCTCTGTTGGGAATTCATGGAACTATAAGTTTGTTAGCACAAAGTTGTTTTAGGACATCCAACTAACAAGGACTTAAAGCAGTCCAATCTTGATGTAACAAATGCATGCCGTTGTTTTTCAGCATCACTGTGGGATAGGATTTTCCTTACTTTAGCAATACTGCGAAGGTGAAAGACGGCACTTCTATGAATTTCTTTTATGGCTGATTTGACCTCTTAAATCCCTGGCTGTTTCAGGCTCCTGCTTCACTTTTCATCTGAGAGCTTGAAGTGAAGAGGGTAAGCAACTTTAAATGCCTGGGTGTCTGCATCAGTGAGGACCTCACCTGGACTTTAAACACAACTCAGTTGGTCAAGAGATCAAGAGATCTCAGGAGCAGCTGTTCTTTCTGAGGAGGCTGAGGAAATTTACTATCCCATCATTATTATCCCATCACTGTTGAGAGCATCCTGACCAGCTGCATCACCATGTGCTATGGCAGCACTACTGCTATGGACTGTACACTCCTGCAGAGAGTGATGAAGACTGCTGAGAAGATCACCAGAACCCCACTGCCTGCTCTGCAGAGCATCTACAACCAGAGTCCACAGGAGAACTACTTCCATTCTTGAGGACTGTTTACACTTCTAGGTACAGAGGTGCAGAAGTGTGAAACGTAGAACGTCAAGATTAAAGAACTGTTTCTTCCCCTATGCCATCAGACTCCTAAACATCTGACAGAAGAATATAATTATGCCAGCATCATCGGCAATTCATTTACATATTCAGTTTCCACAAGTGAAACTGCACAGCTGCTTGCTGAAAATTGCACATACTATATACATAATTGCACATTAATTTGCACAATATTTATAATTCTCTTTAATATATATTTTTGGTTTTAGGTTTAATTCTTATTATTTCTATTTCCATTTTCTTCTTTTTCATATGTTCCCTTTTTAATAATTTTTTTGAGACAGACATTCATTGTTGACAGCAAAGAATGAATTTCATTGTACAGGGAAACATTCGCATACATATATGACGATAAAATCTTTGAATCCCACTTTAAAGTGTGCTCTGGTATTGACATGGTCAACGGACAATACTTTGTTAAAATTAAGCACAGGTGAAGTGTTTAAGTCTAAAGACAACAACCTCAGTCGTTCAGTAGCAAGAAATAAGTCATTATGCATATTTCTCTGCCACTGAGACATGTTCGTTGTCCAGTTTGTTTACAGGTCTCATGGATCGGTATAGCTGAGGATAGACTGCATAGCAATGAACATTTTTTGCCATGCTACCTAATAGAAGCATGCATAGAGTGAAAACAAAGAAAAGATCAGTCGGAAGAGGCTCTTTAGTAATAAGGAGGCACAGAATGAACCATAAACTGAATCCAGAAGCTGCACTAAAAAAACAAAACAAAACAAAAAATAACAAACAAACAAAAAAACAGACGTTAAACTGAAGGGAAGAGACACTCAACCTATCCAGCAAAGACGAACTGAGAAAAAATATCTGTGATGAATAGTAGAACATCTCAAAAAATGTAAATGACCTGGTAATTTTAAATAAGTAAATCTCAACTATTTTGGTGTGAAGAAGCGAACTAACTGTTACAATGCTCCAACTGATGAAAGAGGTAACTAGGATAACCGTTAATGAATGAACAACTGTGTGGTGACTCCTGGATCAGAATTATTTTGTGATTATAATGTCTCTCAGTTGGTTCTTCAGAAAAAATGGTATTGTTTTCTATTCAATCTAAAATCTTGAATTTAATACAGAAGTGCTCATGAACAAAGCAATCATCTTCCATGTGCATATGGGTCAGGGATGGGGGCTGAGAGGGAGAGCAAACTAGTTGCTGCCCTGTCCTCATCCCTCTCCAGTGTAGGACTATTCACACAGTAGATGGGTGGTGGGGAACTTTGTGGGATCTGTGCTGTGACACATGAGTATGTAGCTGTGCCCCCCCCCCCATTCATCTAACCTTAATCATTTAGTTGGGGTGCACGCAGAAAGGGTTTTTGGTAGAACCTCTTAAAAATCCGTTTTTCTGTTCTCATTATTTAGTAAAAATTCAGATTTCTATACATCTCGCTTTAAAATGTTACCGATATTTTACCTGCCCATCAGAGGTTGTGCATTTCTGCTTCTGTTCACTTTGTATGAATTTCACTCGCATGCACGATCCTTAATTGTTGAGGTAAGAGAGGTGACATCAGTGAATAAATAACCACAGAGAAAAAGTGATTCAGCATTGATGTTTTACTAGAAAAAGAAATGAAATGGCAAGAAAGACATTAGGAAAGAAAGAAAGTGTTAAAGCCAGAGTCTTGACAGCCAAGAAATCAGCTTTTTGCTGTCTACATATGAAATCTTATATGCTGGAGGTGGTAAAAACCAATGAAAGAAAAAAAAGAGACTCAAATGTATTGTTTGCAGCTTACTGCTTGGTATAGTGACAGCAGGATTGGTATTAACAGATGTATTTGCATTTATTTATTTATTTTTTATCTTTTCATTTACTTGGATTTCTGCATTAACTGTGGAAATACACTATTTCCATTGTTTTTCTCATTCTGCTGTGGAAGAAAAAATGAAGAGGAGGAGTTAAAGGTAAGGCAAGCAATTACTGAATGTCATTTTGTCTTGTGATATTGAACTACTTGAAGGTGAAAAGATATTCACTGAACATGACAAAACGTCATCTGGGTTAGAAAATCACATACGATTGCTTACCCTACCGTTAACAAAAATACACTTTTAGTGGGAGAATGAAGAGGCCTAGGAAGGACAGGTAAGGTGTGAAAGGCCATAAACAATGACTTCATTCTCCCACAGTGTCAGACTGTATCATGATGCAATTTTAATGCAAATATCATCACCCTGCTCTACTATGGCAACAATGTAAATCCATTAAAATATAATTTTATCCTTTTCCTTAATTTTCTTCAGCTCAATTTTATATGAATTTTCCTCTTCCCAACAGAAGAACAATGTCAAAATCAATAACGGGTTACTCAGCTTGAATTTAGGTTAGGTTCCAGTCTGCTGCTGACTCACGTGTGGTGAGAAGACAACAAAAGGAAGTGAGGTGATGTAAAAAGCAACACAAATATTACACTCTAAAAATGTCACGCCGCATAGTTTCCCATCAGTACCGCATTTGCCTCAGACCATCCTCTCTGGAGGCCCACTTAAATGTATTGTCATTGTGTGGGCTGCGCTCATAATTACTGGCATTTGCATGTTGTGTCAGAGGCTTCTATAGTCCCCACACATCCAAATGAACACTCGTGCACGCACGTACGCACACGCACACACACACACACACACACACACACACCCAGAAACACACATTTTCACAAAAATTGGAGGATAAAAACATGAACAGACAATGAAAACCAGTGAGTTAGTAATGGTGCTTGAGTGATCACTCGAAGCTGACCCTGTGTATGCAACAATGTATGTGTGCATTTCTCTGTGTGCCCATGTGAGTGCCGGAAGGACATTCAGTGTAGAGCAGGACACACAAAGACTGTGGCGTATTCATGTTCTTAAGTTATCAAAAACAGCCATATAACAGGATGTATGCCATGGCCTCTGACAATCAGTGATCAACGTTTTCTATAGCTTTCTATAGATGTGTATATATATATATATATATATATGTATGTATATATATATATTTTTTATTTTTTTTCATTATATATAATATGTCGATTTATAAAAAAATTTAAGATTTTAAATTAATTACAAGTAGTGTCATTTTCTTTTATATTCATTATTGCAATGAATTGTTATCTAAGATGATTAAAAAAGACAGGTGAGCTCTGTTATGCTACGCAGTTATTTACAACAGTTCTAAAAAGCAAGCTTTTTGATATGATATCACTCCCCAGTGACTGGAAAAGTCTGAGGACCATAAATGAAAACCAAACTGCTCATTAAGAGTTTTAGGGAAACTGGGAAATGTACCTGTAGGTCTATAGTTGAAGTGGAAAGAAGTACACACAGAAACAGATCAGTGCTTCTGAACCTTGCCACATCACAGCAATAAAACAGAGCCACACGCTGTTGGCAAACCTGCAATTAAAGATGAACTTTGCCTTTTTGGCTGTCGGGCGATGTAGATTTATTATCCAAGAGGACCTGGATCCTGAATTTGACTTCACATTTGAGACGTTAATATCCCTCTGTGAGGTCCCAGTGGTCAGGTTGAGAAGCACTTTGAACAATATGAGATCTGACTGCACATTTTTTCTGCTTGTCACCACTGAATACACAGTGCAAACATTGCTTGAATGAATCAATGGAAAGTAAAGATCATTTTGCTATCTAGTATTTCTGCCATCATGAGGATATTTCTGATGAAGTGCTTCATTTACTATATTATCTATATTTTCTTTTACAAACCCCTGCTAATCCTGTGGCCAAAATCAGCCACACGTGTTTCAAAGCTATCTCTGTTATCTATTGGGTGACAAGCTTGCTAAATTGGAGCAAGAAGTCATTCTTTATGTGTGTTACGAAAGCATTTTCATTCAGTTTGAACAGTCCATGACAAAGTAGCAAGTTTGCAGTCTGAACGTTCAAGCTTACAGTTTTCTGGTCTTCTAAGGGTTATAATACCTGGCACTCAGTCTTTTCAGGATGGTTGAGATGATAAGGAACATGATGATGATGAAAACAATATTTGTCTTAGTAAGGCGTTGTCAGGGGGTGTGTGGCTTATTTGCCATCATTGTCCAATAAAGACAGAGCAGGATTACAGTTGTTTGGTTGTGTGTTCTTTTTTTTTTCTTTGTCCTTTCTTTTTAAAATCTTTTTTCCATCAGCTGTGGTCATCTTTGTTGTCACTATCATCATCATGATCAGTTTTTGTGGTTGTGTTTGCGGTTCACAGTTCAATCCACTCATCTTCTATTCCCAAATCACCGCATTCAGGGCCATGGGGGGTTGGAGCCCAAACCAGCTGTCATCAGGTGAGATGTGGGATACACCTTGGAGAGGTCAGCATTTCATCACACTGGGATCACAGTCTGCTTCATATAAATCTGTGCTGGCTTTCAAGTGGGCAGGCAAGTGTGACGTCCTTGTTGTCCATTATTCTTTTTCTAGACCATTCACACCACAGTTGTATTTCATTTGTCTCTTGTAAAACAAGTCAGTGGCTGCGAGAAGGTGAAATGTTGACACCGTGTTTGTGTATTCAAATGTGTAAAAATGCCTCTGTTTCTGAATTTTATATCGGAGTTTCTGCCACTATAATCGTGTGATGGTATTGTTGCATGTAAGTGTCTGTGTGTGTGTTTCTTCGTCAAAGTCTGCGTTTGTGTGTCATTAAGGCACGGCAGGCGTTTTTGGTTTTTCAGGGCAGTCCAGAGGAGACCACTGCAAGGCCGGGGTGTCGGAGGGAGGCGTGGCCAGCATGCACGGCTTTGGGGCAGTCTGGCGTCAGGACGCGGCCATTCTCCCCCACACTTCCTGTGATGGACAGACGGGCCTTGTTCCGCATGGCTTCAGAAAAAGACAGCTGACGGAGGTGAAAACAACAGAGTAGACACATTTAAGATAAAAAGAAAACAGTAGTAAGGTGGAAACTACAACAAATGAAACATTTCATAGAAAGTCTCCAACATCGATATAGACAAACGTACATGCACGGAAAACACTTATACATGCTTGTGCCTGTGCACACACTACACACAAGTATGCTGACAAAGATGCCTGACGACCACACAGATGGTTTGGGCAATAAAGAGATAGTTTATTTTGCGCCATTTTATTTATATGAATCTTTTTCAAGGAAACTAGAGCTGAAACATATCAACTTTGTTGATTTAACAAGAGATCTAAAGGAACAAAAAGTTCTAGAGCGCATATTATATTAATTAGCTTATGTAGATCTGCGTTAAAATCTTGAAATGCATGTGTCTTTCTGGCTCTTAGAAAAAAAAGTACTCTTATGAAATTAACCTTTGCTTTTGGAAACTGCAAAGAACTGCTTTTGTAATTTAAATATTTATTGATTACTTAAAAAAATATATAATCAATATGTTTGTGATGCATAATTAATCTTACTACATTTATCTCATCAAAAAGGCCACATTCAGTGCCTTAATTTGTGTGAAAAGCTTTTAAGGGCGACATGAGAAATTCCTCTTTAAATGAGCAAATGCTTATTTACAGGTGTCACTGAAAAGCACGGTGGTCAAACAGGTCTGTTATTTTAAATTTCTTTTGCTTTACAGAGACTATGAAAAGAGTCTCTCATTGGTGTGAAGTGAACTAAAGGCTTTCTTTTTTTTTAGTTAAATATCCCAGGTTGATTTTAACATTTTTTTCTGCACACAGTAATTATTAGTGTTCCACATTGCTCTAACTCATATTTTCTTGGCCAGAAGTACCTTTGTGCATCTGATATATACAAATCAGGGATCTGATGCTATACCTGTTACTAAAGTTCAAAACTTTCACAGAAAACCTGTTTTTATTTTTCTAAAATAAAACTAACCAAATCATTTTTCCTGAGAACAGTATAAACATGTTCAAGTTCATCGTAAGTTCAGGTTTTAAATGGGAGAAATAAACATGTAAAATGAAAGAAAGAAGAAAAAAAAATCTAGACATGGTGAATGCACTATTCATTCAAATATCTAAATAGCTACCACACTGTGCAACAATAAGGGACAGTATTTTCCCCAAAAGCAAAGCAGGCAACAGACAACAAACATGTACAAAGTAGACAAGATTTGGGCTGTAGACATCTGCATTTGGGGATACCATGCATTGGCAGATTCTGGGTTTTGGTTAATCTGAAAGATTCAGGTGTGGATTTGATAGGATTGGGAAGGTGAGGAATTTGAAAAGACAAAAGGAGAACATAAAGGAGTGACTTTTCTTTTAAGGTTTCAGATTTATAGAGAGGGTGTGACTGACTATACTGCTCAGAGGTGGGTGACACTTCACACAAACTGGCTACTTGCTGATGTTGCTGCTACTGCTGGGATATAAAACCTCATTTTTTTAGCAGTCCAAAACATCAAGAAATATTTCAGGAGTGTAGGCAGTGTTGGGAAGCTCTAAGGGGCTCAAAACATGGGGAGCGACAAACAACAGCGACAAATCGCCCTCATCGCCACTTGGGGTGAAAGTTTGGGACAAGATGGCAACAGCAGTATTGCGACTTGTGCTCTCGCATCACTTTTGAAATTTGGTTGGTTATGAAATTGGTGGGATTTTTACATTTTCAAAGCAGTCTGTGTCAGACAAGGCAATGAGTCAAATGATTTTACTGGAACTGACAGAAATCTTGCTGTTAAGTCTCCTCTATAAAAGAAAAAGACAACCTTGGGTTCAGCCTATATTACAGACAAGAGAACAGCATGATGAATATCATCATTTGATGGCGGACCTCAAGGCTGACCCAGACTTGCAGCTGCCTTTTTATGTGTATCGTGAAATGTTATATATAATGTCAAAGTCAAACACAGCTAAAATGATGCTTTCCTCCATGTTTCTGGTAGAAAGTGATTTACTGCGAGTAGCATACTCTCCGCTCATTGGTCAATGAAACCCTTGCCGATTGGATTTAGTACCATGTGACAGCGACAAAAGTTGAATATTTGTCAACTTTGCTTTGTCACATCGTCTGCCCGCGTGTGCATGTCTACGTGTATGAGCTCGAAATTTCATATGCATGAATTTCGCTGGTCGCTTTGCTGGAGGAGGGCAAGCGATTGTTGCCTCATCGTACAACTTCCATCGGAAATGAGTTGAGAGAGAGCGACGTCGATCCCCGTGTGTTGAGCCCTTAAGAATCAGAAGGTGTTGACCCCTCAAAAAAGAAAATAATTTTCCTCAGCCTTTAGCAGAATGACTTCAGGTAGCAAATTGCTATTAATATCAGTGTTATTACTTCCAAAAGGTATTCCTTTCAAAACAGTTTCTTTGAAAAACCTTTTTTTTCTTTTAAACTGGCAAGTCAGGATACAGACATTATTCACCAAGAACATTTTACTATTGCTGTTGTTTGTTATTAATGTAGAGATTGTTGAGATATATAGATCTCTCTTTGAGTTTTGAGTTGGTGATCAATATGGAGCGACACGACATGCAGCAGGAACCATCTTTGTCTACAGTGAAAGCAAGAATTTAGGTTTGGGAAGAAGGGTATGACTTCTGGATCTGACTGATTTAATATATAAACAAACAATGGACTTGAATAGATACCGGGTTTAGTATTTTTTGTAATGAGTCAAGAATAATTTTGAATTAAATTGTGTTAAATCTAAAGATTCACAGCCCTATTATTTTCTGTCTTTATTTCTGCATCCTGAATAATGCTTTTTGCCAGTTATCTCAAGGTGAATAGGAACTTATATTGTTACTGAATGCTTTGTTACACAGACTAATAAAATGAAGTTCTGTCCTTTCACTTCACTTAATTGCTCCGCAACATCACTAAGTAGCCATTCTATATGAAGTGTTGCTTCATCAATTATTCCTCTGCATTAATGCTGACTAAGTAAGTGGGCTGTTTTGAAGCTGTTGGGGCAAAAAACCAGTCAAAGTGCCTGTTTGGACACCATGCAGCAGGGGTGCACAACTCCAGTTTATGGCTGACACATTAAAGATATGGTATATAGGCAATAAACAGTGGTGACTATTATCTACTAGAAATATGATGTCAGTTCTGAAATTATCTTTAACTATCGTGCACAGATTGCTTTTATACCTTGCTAGGTCGGTGCAATGTTGAATTCAGAGGCTTACTGTATGTTTTGTATGAATATTGTATGTAATTCTACTGTGATGGAAATTAAACTATAGAAATTGTGTTATAATAATCATTTGTGGGTCTCATTACCAGATGGAAATCTATGCATAATCAAGTTGCAGGCTCCAGCCTGATAGAAGATAAGATGCCTCTCTCCATCTACAAGGTCAGGTCAGGTCAAGGTTTTACACATCAAAGAGATATTGTAATCTTTCTGGACTTTTCTAGAAGCTCCTATTCATTGTCATATCCCATTTCGAGGCTCATTTCACCAGGATCTGTAACTCTTGTGTTGCAATGGAAGTAAACACTATGAAACCTAAGAGAGCTCCAGTCTTATACCTGCCATTATCTGTTAATTGAAGCATAACCATTTGCATTAATGAAAGGTGAGCACATTGGAAAAATCTCTTTGCTGCTTTTCTTTTCTTTTTTATTATTTGTTCTACTAAGAACCTGCACGTTGCTTATTGGCAGTCTATACATTTACCTGAATGGACAAGACAAAATTAGTACTTCAAGTGAGTGCTGTGCAGCAGAAAGTCTGTTCAATCTGTCAAATGACAAGATTTGTTCTAAATTAACTGAAATAGCCCAAGTGTAAACTAGCATTAACAAGCACAAAGTAAACAGAGATATTCTGACATTTCTGAGTGCCAGAGAGTTTACCAGTAGCTCTAGTTATGAGAACGAATGATGAAAAGCTGGGCATCCATTAACATCAAAATATCGAAATGATAATTTCTTTTTTTTTTTTTTTTCGTGAGATTTCTGTTCCATTATGAATTTTTGAAAACGTTTCGGTGTCATCCAAACATGTGATAATTGGTTGCTGTACTGTTGTTAATTAATTTGTAGCTGGAAGTACTCACTGGTTTCAAAGAGGAACACCTCACTAACAAAGTTTTGCTCTAAGGTTGGTGAAATATGAAAACAGACTGTAGTGAAATTATAAAATAAACTTCCATTTTATGATAGCTTTATCAAGATAATACTTAAAAATGGGAATAAACTGAAAACAAACAGCAGTAGTCAGTATATAGAACATAGAGATCAACTACCATTTCTCTTTGACTTAAGATATACTATATACTTTTTTTGATATACTATATTTGATCCCTGAGGGGAAATTCATTCTCCGCATTTGACCCATCTGGACTTTTGGACCCAGATTGGTGGGCTGCCATGGTGTGGCGCCTGGGGAGCAGGTGGGGGTTTCAGGTGCCTTGCTCAGGGGCACCTCATCTATGGATGTGGACATGGGGAAGCACTTGTTCAGGCACTCCCCCCACCCACATCATTGGTACCAGCCAGGGATTGAACTGGCGATCTCACGGTTGCCAGCCCAGTTTTCTAGCAGAACCCCCCCATAGGAGATCATGAACTTAATCTTTTGGGATTGTAGGACAATGTAAAGAAGAAATGATACCTGTTGAGTTAGCTATTTTATTTTGGTAGAAGTATACATATAAAATTTGTGCATATAATACTAGAGTTGTGCATCCCTGCCTCATCACTATGTTGTTTGCTTGTTTGCAGGTGACTAAAGTTACAATGCAGGTGCCTAATCAGTTAATTAGCCAAGAGCATCACCATCACTGTCATTCTCATCAACATCATCATCATCATCATCTGCAGCCAAAGACGATGGAACCAAATCTGTAGTTGCACAAATCTAACTCCAGTCAATAAAACAGGAACCAAATTTAAAGCCAAAAATCTCAGAAAAAACAAACAAACAAAAAAAAAACCCTAAAAACAAAAAATGAATCGAAATGAAACAAGCAGCCAAAACATAAAAAAGTACATTGGTTTCACAATGCTTGACCACATCCTCATCGCCACATGAAGAACGTGGGGCTGCCTAAACAATACAAACTCTACAGCACCACCACCACAATCAACACCACCAATACCCCACCTATATGGGAGCCTCTAAATCCTACCCCTATATCTTGACCCCCTCGGAGCCGTACACGTTGTACCCCTCCCTATAAGTGGCTAGATTCTGGGTGCTGGGGGAGGGGCTGGGGCAGTGGGGGGGGCTAAGGTCCACCTTCATGCGCTTGGCTTCGGCCCGTGACTTGTAGCAGAACTCAACCAGGGCCACCAGCATGGCCAGGCCCAGGCCGCCCACAAGAATGTAGAAGACCCCAGCCACGTTGGACAGGCTTAGAGCCTGGGAAGACTTGTCCTGGAGATAGGGGTAGGGAGGAGGGGGGTGGGAATCAAGGCCAAGTGGTGTCAACGTAGAAGGGTGGATCACAGGGAAGAGATGGGAGAGGAGAAATGGAGGGTAAACAGATCAGAGAGAGTAGTGAAGGATGATGAAAAAGTAAATGGAAAAGTGAGGGCCGTTGTGAGGCATGTGAAACCAGGTGGAGGCAGACAATGTGAGGAGAATGAAAGGTGAAGTGGTCAGACAGAGGGGAAACATTGGAAAAAGCAGAGAATAAGGCACAGTAAGTTAGACACAGAGAATAAGAGAGAAAGAAAAATAAATAAATAAAAAGAACTTTGTTCTTGATATTCTTGATTACAGTTATAATTACAGTTGCTACCAGACAAAATTACAGCATTACTATAAATTATCATATTATGACATTTTACTTCTACAGACTAAACAAACTACTAAAACGTAACTACAGTTAAGACTACTGCCATTACAGCTACTACTACACACATGTACGACACATCTTTTACTATAAGCACAGCTACAAAACTTTCTAGATGTCTAAAGTGCAAATCAGTGTGTGAATCACCTTTTTAAAAAAAGGACAAAGCAGGTTTTAATCTGAGCGGTGATGACATTTTGCTTTAGTGCAGATCAAATGTAAAGGCTCCAGGTGTTTTCTATATGGTAGAAATGTTATATTTTGTCCTATCATACTCTAATTCTGATATATCTTAATTTTTTTTGCTCACATCTTGACAAATTCCACATATAGTTCACATGCTATCCACTGTCTATGGTGATGATTTCATCTAAATAATATGCTAACTGCAATAAGCAAATTAACAAACTGATTTTCTTCTTTTCTTGGCATGTAAAGTACAGCATTGACAAAAAATAAATAAAGTAAGTAAAGACAAATCTCTAGCCTGGTTTAAGAGCCAGTGAATAAAACAACTTGCTGTTGCAAAGCCTCAAAACATTTATATTCCCATCTGCTTGTGAAAGTGAGAATTTCTACAACAATGTAACTGCAATGAAGATGGAATTGCTACAGATTGCTACAGAAACTGAACAAGAATTTGCATTTATTCAGCTGTACAATAAACCAGAACATTAAGTAAATGTAGTGATGTAAAAACATATAAATTACTGTAGGACATCACCAAATGGTGTTTTAAATTGTCTGTTTAAGGCTAATTGAGGTAGTGTTTGAAAAGCTTTTTCTAAGACAGTAGTTGCAGTAATCTGGAGCTTATTCAAGATGAGAGTTTCAGGCTAGCGTTCTGCAGGCCGCAGCAGCGTGAGACTGACCTTACTTCCAGAGTCCTTGGGTCCACACTCTCCCTTGTCATACCACCATTTGTTTTTCAGTTTGTCTAAGACGCCTGCTTCGCTCAGTTTCAAAACTGCAAGGTTTACCGGAGTTCTTTGCGTGTAAAAATAACATAAATAACATCATAGGTCATGTTATTTTATGTTATTACGGTATTTCACATTTGCATTGAACAACTCAGTCACATAGAAACTTTTGCTTACATCAAGTGACCTAGCATGGATCCCACTGAGTACATGTGTGTATGCTCGTTGACGAGGGGCTGGGGGGAGCGAGGAGCTAAGGCGAGCTACAGACATATGAGTGGGACCCACCTTTGTCACTTAAGGTAACACATCCATACTGCCCTGGCTAATTTCACCCTAAACCAGAGGCGAATACTGTCAAGCCAGGACTATTGGCATCAGGCTAGCTCTGTGCTTTAACTGCGAAAGGGAGCTGTGCTTGAATGTGAAGCTTCTAAGTTTATGAATTGAAAGTCATTTTGAAACTGGTTTTGCAAAGTATTTCAGATAAATGGATTTAGAATTTTTACACTGTCCTCAAAAAAAGTACCCATGGGTCATGTGTTCATGTAGGGAATTACATGTCATGTGACTTCAGGCTGGAATCTGTTTACATGATGATGATGCGGTAGAAATAATGCATTTTTTTCCTTAATTTACTGCCTAAATCCAGTGTCAGAAGTGTCATTGGAACATGTTCTCATAGTGCATGTAACAAAATGGTATCCATTAATGTGATGGTGGCAGATACAATAAAGCTCCTACCATGATATTTCTTAAATAAATTACTAAATAAATACAAGTGCTTGATGAATGATATAATTAATCTTAATAATTAACTGAATAAACAACTAAATATTATTGATTAAACTTAAGTAGGTCAATTCCCATGGTTGAATGTCCACAAAAAACTTTGCAAACCTAGAAGTTGGGTTGTATGAGGTATCACTAAACTACTGGTTAAACTACAACTATAGACTGTCTTTATATGGTGTTGTGTATGACATCTTCAGGCTATTTCCATGGTCCAATTAAAGAGATACAAGGATGTTTTTCATCTACTCCCTCCATTATGTCAAACTTCAAAATCATTAAAAGCTTAAATGTTGGTTTATGACAAAATGCCTGGAAAATAACTTGTTTTCATTAACTTATGATGGGGAGTAAATGTTAGCATGCCAACATGATACATTTCTAAAATGTACTGTATTACCTGGCAAGCCTGTATATATTTTTTGATATTGTGCTTAAAAACATCCCAAACAGCCGCTGGCAAAGTAATGCGAATTTTGTCTTGTTTAAATGCTTCCATTAGCTTAATGGACTGCTTTTTACTCTCTCAAATTACAAATTGTCTGTATTCTAAAAAGTAAAGGAATTAAATTACACCTAGTAGAAATATCCAGGAAAAAGAAATGTCAAAAGTACAAGTCTGTATTAATTAATCTTTTCCATCTGCCTTAAGTTAAATGGAATCTTAAAGAATGTTGAAGCTTCAGCTTCAGAGGACCTGTTTTTCACATCAGACATTTAAAAACCTGCTTTTTCTGCTTTGTGGATGAGTTTATTTGATGAAGGAGTGGAAAAGTTCTTCAGTTTGGACTCTTTCTCTTCACATCTCCCTTCTCTCTTTTCAGAGCTGC
Organism: Arrhamphus sclerolepis; assembly: GCA_037176975.1. Lineage (NCBI taxonomy): Eukaryota > Metazoa > Chordata > Actinopteri > Beloniformes > Hemiramphidae > Arrhamphus > Arrhamphus sclerolepis. The sequence continues at coordinate 11,572,405 of JBAMYA010000005.1, forward strand.
CACCACAGGGCAAATATTCCTGTCTTCACAGTAATTGCTCTCTTTCTTTTTCTTGATATCCATCTCTGAAATATTATCCCATCATCGTTCACTCCTTGTCCTTTGCTGACGGTAATTAGCAGATCAGTGGCAAGTACATCTGAAATGATTAGACTAATTAAGTGCATTTTCCTACACTTCAATGGCAATAAACAATTGCTTTGATGAATTAAAACTGTATTTGTCATATTAGTCTTAGAAGACTTTATCAAAACGAATTTATCACTTTCAGACTGATGAGATTATTAAACTTAAAAACATTTTTTGTCATTGCATGTTATCATTATTATTATTTTTTTAATGTAAAAAGGCAACCAGCATTAATGAAAATGCAACTTTGCAGCAGAGTTTGAAGCTGTTGCATGTCTCAGAAAATTTCTTGGTTTCATTTTGTGCTCATTTTGTACTCTAAACCTTTACCAGGGCAGACGCATGTGTTACACAGTCTGAGGACGGGGCCCGTCGCGAGCTGCTCAGCTGGTGAGCGGTCCCCGTCACCTAGTGGTGGGGGGGGGCAGACAGAGAGGGCTAACCTTGGAATCCCCTCCCCCGCTGCCACACTCTCCTTTGTCATACCACCACTTGTTTTTCAATTTGTCCAACAGGCCCTGCTCGTTGAGTTTTAGCACGGCCAGGTTGACCGCATTTCTTTAAGTGAAAAAGGAGGGACAGATAAGGTAGTTTGGTCAGAGCAGAGGATGGAGGGACAAACAGACAAGGGATCCACAGCCAGGAGGAAAAAAGAAAGGGGAGAGGAGGGGGAGAGGGTGCAGAGGGAGGATAAATCAAAAGTGGTTAAAGGCATAGAGGTGAGTTAGAGGGGAGAGATACACCCCAGACAACACTCTCCCACTCTTTAATTTTCTTTCTTTCTAGTTTTACTGTTTCTGCATGTCTCTTCAGTTTTTGCGCCCTGATCTGTGTGAACATTAGATCCTCTATAGTGAGAGCTGCTGCAGCCTGCTGATGGTGCTGCAGCCTGCTGATGGTGCTCTCGGCCTTTAGTCTGCACCAGTGTGTGCTGCGTGTGTGTGAGTAGTTATGTGGCCAGTTACTTACAGACCTCCTGCTTACAGAGTTGAGAGGACTGACCTCCAAATAAAATCAAGGGACACAGGACTAAATATCTGGTAGTCCTGCAGTTTATGTGCAAAGGCTCTATATATTTGGTATTATAAAAATCACCTTGTCAATACAGGAATCCTGTATATGGCGGTGATTAGTTTTGTAGCACTATATATGGTATGTGGCTTGTGTAGCTACTCATTATCACTGTAAAATGGTGACTACAATACAGGGCTCCAGAGATTTTGTTCTGTCTCTCTGCCTTTGCACACTGTTGCTTTTTTAAAGCTCCTATAACAGCCTTTTCTATAATTCCTTTTTCCTGATACCAACCTCCTTTGACTCTGCTGACCATGCTTTTGTCTGCGGGATTCTGCAATCAGCTAAGCTAATCTCTACAAAAAGGTCACTGCAGCTGCTGCCTCCATGTTGGTAACTTCTCTCTTTAGTCTGAACACCTCCTTATCAAGGTTTTCATCTCAGAGTCTGATGCTACGCTGCAGGTAAGAACCTGCTCGGGACTGAGAGGTTGTCAGTCAACTACTCAGTTCATGCAAAAAATCTTATTTTTTTCAAATACTGTTTGCTGTTTTTTTTAAATCATAACAGCTTTCTGAGGAATGGTTATCAGTATATTGAGAGAGACAGAGAGACAGTGTTCTCTTGGGTGATCAGATCTACAGGCTTGCACTTATCAACAACAGAGTTATGGATGAAAACAGTTAAAAACTGACAATTATCATTACTCATCAAAATGGCTATATTTAACATTCTGTTACTAAACGTTCGGTCATCAGCATTTGTCATGCTTCTCATCAACATCATCAAATCAAATGAGCCCTTTCATTAGTGAATCAGGAGGAGAGGTAGGCTCACCTGACGTGCACACTTGCAGCCACATGTGCACGATTACGAGTCTGCGTTTCCGCCGATTGAGAGAAGCCAGAGACAACCATGGATAGTCCCAGCAATGTTATGAGGGGCTTTTAAAGGGAACACATCCACTTGCTGTCTGTCACTTTTCTCTCGTAAACGGAGACATTTTATTTTTTTTTAACTTATTGTAAATGTGAGGTAATTTGCAGGGAGGCTGAGGGCTTAAGGATCTTTGCACCATACATAGGGGGGAGTTATAGGACAGGATGTGAGGATGTACTTTTAGTGTGTGTGTCTATTTGTGTTTTTTTTAATTTGCACAGATAGATGGAGGGAGAGAAGAGAGAGCAGGTGGTCAAACTTCACCAAGTCAGTTATTTTCATTTATTTTCCCTCAGTGGACACTTGTCAGTTTGAGAAGATGAAGTTTTTGTGAAGCACAAGTATTTCCATTGCTGGCATATGTCAATAAAACTTTTACTGTTATTATAAATGTCCATTTAACAAGCCAAAGGAACAAGTGCCTGCTGTGGGAAAAACTAAACAAAATTTAAAAAAGAGGTCTCACAATCAGTCATTTTCTCGTTCATTTCCTCTGTCATTTGTTCTCTTGTTTTAACTCTTGTGCATTTCTTTTGAAATAAAGTTCTCTAATACAACCCTAAATGTGTTTTATTTTACTCATCTGTGGAAATTTTGATCTGGGATCACATTTTTTTTTTCACTTTGTCCCCCCGTTGGCCAGGCCCCTCAGCTTTTCTGTTTCTCACTTTGTCCTGATCATCTACAAATCCCCCCCCGTTGTAGCTTCGCAAAAAGTGGCAGCAGTCTGGGATTATACTCCTCCTCCTGACAAAATCTCATATTTACGAATCATCAATATGTTCAACAAAAAAACAAGATGAGACAGCAGACAAATGAACAGAGTTACCTCAAAGGTGGCCCTGTGGAGAAAAAGAGTGGCTGACAGAGCAACAGAGAAGAAAACAGGCATGTATGGATGACACAGGATCTGAAAGTGAAATGCTCTAAATACATAGAGAGGTGGCAGTGCAGAATGAGAAAAAGCAGATAGAATTACAGACAATGCAAAACGAAAAAGAAAGCATGGAAGACAAAGCATAAAAAAACAAACAAACAAAAAACAAACAAAACAAAACAGGAAAGCATAATACAACACACATTTTGCACATTCAACACAATTATCTATGTCAATGCTGCCGAGTAACAGACTGTTACATAATCTTTAGCATTACTTCATAATCTGGGTATATTTTTTGGAACAGTTATTCAATTTTTGTGGCTGAGAAATTGTCATCTGGCAGCAGTGACAAGGTGAGTTAGGTGTAGTATAAAAGGCACAGCAGGGTAGGTGGAATATTGCAGCAATAGTACAGTATCAGCACTGCTACTGTTTCTTATTGTTACACTATTCCACCCACCTTAACTGTGAGCCTTTCGGTGTAGCAATGCCATATCCTTTGGAGTCCAGGTTCCCTCCAACTTTCATTGTATCACAAGGCTTGCGCTGCTCCGTGTATTCGTTCATGGTAGACTCCAAGAGGAAGGCGTACTTCCCCTTGGACTTGCGGACTCTTGCCACACCTTCCGCCGTGGTTTTGGTGAAGACAGTCGGCTCTGCAGACTTCATATAAGACCACATCTTCTCATATACAGCTATCTTGGACCTCTGGAATAAAACAGGGATATGAGGAGAAACAAAGGGTTGGTGAGATTTTCACATGAGTTGCTTGCTTCAGATCACGCCACAATATTTGTCAGGATTTGGATTTTATTTGGATTATAGTTTTTTGTTAAGATTGGGGTCTTCTTCGGTGTTGGTATTCTTGTTTCTGTTTACTTTAATTCCTTTTTTATTTTGGTAGTTTGTGTCTCTGTTTAGTCTTGGTCTGTTGTACTTCCCCTGTCCCTTCTATCCTGATTGGAGTCACCTGTGTCTCGATAGCCCCGTGTATATGTTTATATTTAATTCTTCTCATTTCCTTCTTCCCCAGCTGGCCTTCAGCAGGAGGGTCCCCCAAGAGCCAGGTTCTGCTTGAGGTTTCTTCCAAAGAGGGAGTTTTTTTCTTGCCACTGATGGTGTTGCCATGTGCTCGGGGGTCATGTTCTGGGTTTCTAAAACGCCTAGAGATGACTTGTCATAAATAGGTGCAATATAAATAAATTGAATTGATGATGCTTTCCCGCATCTGGGTCCTGTCTACAACCCTTAACTTGTGACAATATTTCCACTAAATGAAGGTCCTAACTTTGACTTAACCTTTACAAAACATTCCTGTTCAAATTGAATTGTGTCCTAGCTACACTGACTTGTATGATACACTCATCGATTGCTGACTACTGATTGTTTTGTAAGTAATGGAAAACTTTCCTGTTTGATGTAGTGAGATGTGACTAGACCATGACAATATAAGGTTCCCATCTTGGTCTGTTATCTCCTTCATATACAATATAATAAAGGGTTCTGTTTAGAACGCATTTCATAAATCATCTTCCAACAGCATTTGGACATGTCCACATGATCTGTGACAAACTGTAAACAAGAAGCAATGATCTGTTTGGAGAATAGTGATTTTCTACTTGCAGTCCATTTATCTCTGTTTTTCTATTTTCTCCATTTATACACAGTCAGCTTGACTGTGGACTAGAGGAGTCCATACTCCTCAGATATACATTCATTGCTTTTTTTTAGCATGATTATGATGACATGATGCACTTCCACAGACATGAAGATCAGATTTGAATTTATTTGAATAAAACAAGGTGCCCACTCACATCTGACTGGGATGTCATTAATAGTTGCTCATTTGCCCCTGAGGAAAGCAAAAAATCTGTGTTTGGGCAAGCGGAAAGTCTTATGCAGTTGTTCAAATGGGAAAGTGAAAACAAATGAAATGACTTCATTCATTATTTCATAATGAAAATGTTGTTTTTTACATTCAGCTGTCCACAACGCTTTGTACCACATATAGACTGAATTTACAGATTTATTGATTCTTGAATCAAACACAAAGTTGATTGGAAGGAATGTTTGGATATGGATGACATGCTTCACTCAAAAAAACAAAAAACAAAACCAAAATCCAGTATAATTGAAGCTGTCAGCACTCACTAATAAGTTTTGAAATTATGTAAAAAATGCACAGCAGTACAAAAGAACAGATGGTCCTCTCTTCTATGCTGGCGTTGTTGTAAAATTTGAATACTGGCAGTTTCAACAATGAGCGTGATATTGTTTATCCTGATAGATCAGCCTCTGCATCTGTCTAGATGCAGGATAGGTCTGGATGTAGGCTCGTTAAAACAAACCAAAGGGCTTCCTCATCCATGAGACGGGACCAACTGTTGCTTCTCAAACTGCATCTGCATGCAGTTTGTTAATGCTACAACCAATCAGAGCAACGAAGCAAGGAGACGTATTCAACGAGTTTTTGTGGGGAAGAGATTTTAATGGAGAAATATGCTAGTATGATGAAAATGGAATCCAATTAATGATTGTTGCCATTTTTGCAAGAAGAATTTGAGAATAACTGGTGTGCTCAAACTAACATTCAACCGACATCTTCAAAATGCGTAACTGTTTGCTCAACAGTCCCCCCACTTCCCCCAAAGACGGATCTTCAAAGTAAAATAGTTTCCTTTATCATTAGAACATGTTTACCAGATGTCTCTTACTATTTGTTAATGAGAAGGGCTTCATCCACAACAATCCCACCAGAATTGTCACAGAAGTGTTTAATTAACTGTCAGTGCCAAAGCTGATTCAAACGACTGCTGTTTATCATCCAGACTAAAACATCTCATTGTCAACATCACCTTAAGACCTTATAGAGTTTCTACAAGGACAGATTGATCTAACTGGCTCCCCCAAGATATTTTGGCATAATTAATAAGTTCCAACTAAGAAGATGGACCTGTTAAGCAAATTTATATTTGTTAGCGATACATCTAGATTTCTAGGCTAGTTATTTTCTACATAAGGCAGAAATGCTTTTAATAGTTTAACTTAACTTACACAATTGCCTTCTTCAATGCCGTCTTTTAATGCTTTTTAATGCACTTTGAGCTGCCTTTGCATTTGAAATTAAATGAGAATGAAAAGTCTCTTCCTTCCTCCTTGCTAGTCTGCATTGTGTCATGTGGTTTTGTCTGTTCCTCAGTTCTTGATGTCCTGGCTGTGCAATTTGGAGATTTGTCTACTTAGTTTAGTTTAGTTTATTGAAAGAATCCCCATTAATTACAGCCATGCTGTAGCTATTCTTCCTGGGTCCTACATAAACACCAAAAAAAAAAAAAAAAAAAAGGTAAAAATAAATGTAATAATAAGTAAAGCAAAATAAAAGTCCAAGGAGATGTGACCTTCACGAAATCTCAATAAGCAACAAAAGTAAATTAAGCAGTAGAATAGCTTCTTGTATACTTTTTGTTTACAACTTAATATATAACTATATAATATAAACTGTTATCACTAGCATGCACACCAGAACAGAAATATGCAAACATATGCATGCATACAAACACAATATATACACATATGCATACACATACATACACACTTGTATATACACGTATATAAACATACACATGTACCATCATACGTGCATGCAAATATACACGCATATGAAAACACACGCAGCCCTGAAACAGGACAGGACAGGAGCCACAAGAAATATTAAAAATGTTTCTTACTGTTTTTATTTATTAATATAGTTTCTTACAAATTACTGCAGCTGGTTTCTTAGTCTTATTGTCAGTGAGTAAAATTACACAGCTGGTAAAGGGCTCTGTCTTCCATCTTACATCATAATCCTCTGGCATATAATGACATTTCTAACCACATGTAAAATGTAACACTCTGTCCCCCTTCACAAGTCAAGCATCCGTCTTACTTCAAATGACATTATGGAATAGCACCATGGTAATCTGCCTTGCAGTTACAGATTCAGGAGGGTTTTTCAGAGGACGTCTGTCTGGCATGATACAACACAGTGTACTAAAATGTGTATATGTCATGTTTTGGTGTGTGCACCTGAAGTTCTGTGAGTTCTGTTTTCCAGTTTATACATGCAGGTGAGAACTTATTTGTTACCTTGTGTGTGTGTGAACTAGGTGTAACCATGAGTGAAAATAACAAGCACAGGAGTCAAACTGTCATCCCCCACAAGCATCCTATTTCTTTTTTTTTCTCTCTTTCTCTCCTGGTATTTAAGTGTTATTCTGTCGCTCTGCAAGCGACAAGCCAGTGCCTTGGGAACTGAAACTAGTACCCAAGGGATAGAGTGTGTGTGTGTATGTGTATGTCAGGCTGTTGATGGTGCATGACGGACACCTATTCCATAATAATGTACCTCACATTCAAGAAGACCAATATGGCCTGTGTGTCTCTCCATTCTTTCCCTTTAGTTTTATTCTGTCCGCCAAAGTCTATCATAGATTCTCATAATTCCCTTCAGCCCCTTTCATGTATCCATCCATCTTTAAGAGAGCTGGAGATGGAGAGAGACAGTAACGTTGACGTTTCTTTGCACGTAGAAAACAGCGTCTAGCCTTGGAGGGACGGATGTGTGGCAATATGATGTGACTTTTTCCAGATTCTTTAACAGTGTGACTATGAAGGATGAAATGGATGTTACAAGTCACCTTCAGGCAGCAGCACACCTTTAAATACCCTCAGAGACATGCACATGCACTTTTGCAGAAATGTCCCTCATTTTTACACATGTCAAACACATATGAATAGAATGCAAACATGCATTCCTGCATATATGCAAAAAGTACACAAGTAAATGCTAAAATAAACACATACACATATGCAAAGATAATTAATGGCGGATGTGAATCCCCCTCAGCTGTGGGAGAGTAAATTGCTTTTTCACCCTCCACAGATTTCAGTCCGCTCATTATGTTGATGATGCCAGAGCCACTCAGAGAAGCACAAACTGTCTGCCACTAAGTCCCCCATTCTCCTCTGCCTCCCACATGTCCCTGAACACAAATATTCGTGAATATATCCTTACAAAGCATAAGTGCACAAAACATGCATATGCAGGCAAATAAGTTTGAATATTTTCTATGGCTCATGACAACATGACAGGGCATGATGACATATGCTGATGTCTGCAAACAATTCATTCCTCATCAGCATTGTGTGCATCTCTGTGTCTATTATTTGTCATTGAAATCTAAATGGGGGAAGAGGCTAAAAGGTGAAACAAACATGTCTCTTCTGGTATTCTACTTTACTCGGCTTTCATTTTTTTCAATATTGAAAAGTAACAGCTTCCTGCAAAATATTCTGCCCCCAACTCTATCTGTCTCTTCCGTCTAAGAAATCTATCTCCACTTTAGTACTCTGTGCAGGTGACGGTGGTAAGTATTATTACATATGATATGATTATGATTACTTTCATTTATGTGCTAAAATGTGGCAGGACCTCTAATAATTTTGGAAAATATTTAAGAAGCACATTTCAAAGCTTATAGAAAACTTTGATGTCAAGTTTCAGAAACAAGTGACCTGTAAAGTGAAAGCCAGACCTTTCAGCTTTGAAGCAAAATTCAAGTGAACATTTACACAAGTCAATTCGTACCATGTTGTACGACCCAGGCAGGCCTGACCCTCCCTCCAGATTCCCTCTCTGACCTGTACTCATATTACTCCAGTCTCAGTTGTGCTGAAATACAATTTCCGCTTGTACATACTACGTCCCTTTATTCACTTGAAGCATGCGTGGGCTCAGAGAACCAGCACAATGGACAAAAGCAATGAAACAATAGTATTACCACTGACTTTTTAACTTTTTTTTTTTTTTTTTGCATTTTTCTGATCAGATATATGGAAGAGTATTAGCATCACTGAAGAAAAAAAAGTAGAAATCTGAAAAAAAGTCCGAATTCAGAATTCTTAGAAAAAAAGTCACAATTCTGACTTTTTTTCCTCAGAATTTAATTTTTTTTTCCTTTAGTGGCCCTAATACTCTTCTGTACAGATACAACACTCAAACATCTGTTCATCTATTGGATTGTGCCACCAAGGTCTAGAATTATTTCCATGGAGAACTGCTGCTTGTGCATCTACATATCATGCATATGCTGCGTACAGACCTTCCTTCACATGCAAATACAGCCATACCGTACCCGAGCACACCTCTTCTAGCTGTGTCAGAGACCAGTTACTGCACTGTGCTTTAGCATAGAAAAGAGCATTCATACTCAAATGTTGGAGTCAATAGTGTTTGGGTATGGTATGGATCACCAAGTGTGAGTGCACCCTAAGTCACTTAAGATAAGCAACTGAGAGTTCCTAATTTCATTTGTCATCTATTTTTAATCCACCAAACAACAGAGGACACAACGTGTCTCTCACATTTCTGTCTTCTTACTCAGCTGAACAGAGACTTTTTGAGTCAGTTACCATGGTAGTGAATAAAATCCTTCACTTTCTCTGACTAATCCCCTAAGCTGTCTCGATAAGTCACTATTTTGATTGGAATTTAAAGCAGAGCTGTGTTTGTATAAACATTTTCGGTAGTTAATGATAGCATCAACATTGAGACCATGCAGGATTATGATATCCCTCCTCTGTGACATCTGAGACTTTCTGGTTTCTGCATCCTGAGCTCAGTAGCAAATGAAATGCTAATGAGCTAATCTGCTTGATTACTAACAGAGAGTGTTGGGTCCATACCCTGAAGAACTCCTTTGTAGAGCCTGAGTCCAACGTCCCATAGGCAATCTCTGTCTGTTTGGCCAAGTCTTCTGCACTTTCTATAGGTGAGACCATCCTCTCCACAGTGAGGAACGCAGCCAGGTTGGCTGTGTAAGAGGAGATGATGATAAGAGTGAAGAACCACCACACACCTCCAACGATACGTCCAGACAGGGACCTACAGAGAGCAGTGATGGGGTGGTGAAGAGCAAGAGGTAAAATAGAGCAAGAATGAAGAGATTTGAGGTGTAGAAAAGGGATGATAAGATCAAAGATATGAAAGAAAGCCATAGGTAGAATGTATGAGAAAATGGCAAAAGAAAGAGATTGGGATGGTGAAGGCAAATATGAGAATGAATGATAAAGGGATGAAAATAACATAACAGAAAAAACAAATTAAAAAATAGAAAAGGCAACATAATAGTTATTCCTGAACCAATGATATGCAACCAAAATCAGTGTTTCACGAAGCATTTTCAGCACTACTGTGATCATGACTGTAAAACTCACAGAGCTGCCAAAGTAATTGTCTTTCAGCCCCCAAACCAATTTAGCATTAAGGCTACATGAAACAGATTTAAATCAGGCGATCCTCCATCTCACTCTCAACCTCATTTTCTCTTTCTCCTTTCTTGGTGTTTACTTTCTTTATCTTACAACCCAAACGCAGGTGCATCCAAGCCTTTCAGAACAAAACTAGAGATAAGTAGAGAAGGATTGCTAAAACAAATAACTTTTTAACAGTTTAGAAGAACTTGATAATCTAATGGCAACAAACAGAAACATTAAGGACCAGATTTACTAAAGGTTTGCATGTATGTAAGCTCTGGGTTTCTTAAGTGTAGAGATGACTTGTTGTAAATAGGCGCTATATAAATAAATTGAATTCAATTGAAATGAATATATTAAAGCAAGTGCAAACTCACTGCACATGCACACGCAAAAGAACATACAAACTGATTTACTAACAGTGGGCGCAATGGTTTGCGTCTTTCAAAGGTGCAAAGTAGCGCGTCTAATCCAGTTAGTATGTCCACCAATGAACATGCAATTTGGGGCGTTCACTCGCAATTCTGTGTGTGTTGGAAGAAAAGAGAATATGTAAATCTATGAATTTAGCACCTGCAAAGTGATTTATTAAACCTGAACACAATTTTTCTCAAAGAAATTGCGTCTAAATTTAACACGTTTCAAAAGGACGTGCAAGCAGTCTGTATGGGTAATTGCGCATGCATGGCTGTGGTTACTGATGAAGCAAGGAGATCCAGAGAACGCATTATTCACCCTTGTGTAAACATTTTTGGGATGAACAAGGAAACAATCATTAAAACATATTGCTGATCCAACATTGCCATTTTGGAGCTGTTGGAGGAACTCAGATGGGATTTAGAGGCAGTCAGGAGGAGGAGTCACAATCACAAAACTCCTTTCTAGTTTACACTTTTTTACATCTGGGTCATTCCAGCATACGATACCTGTTACATCTGGGATCTCCCAATCCCATTTTTCAGATATGTCCCTAATAGTCCCTAACGTCATGTGGCGCCGGATGGCCAGGGTGATTATAGGTATCCACGCACTTGGCAGTCATTGAATGACACCAAACAAGGCTTTTCTTTTTTAATAAGTGTAGTGATAGGAGCTTGAATGTGCACCGTGCTTGTGATGGCAAAGCCATCATTACCAACGTTATGGCAAAATATTCCTGGTCAGTGTATGATTCTTTTATTCTGAGAAACAGTTTTCTGTTTACGAAATTGCGAGATTAGAGATGACTGTCTTGTAGGTGGGTGAAATAATTTATTACATTAGAAACAAGAGCATGTGTCATACTCATTCATGGTTTAAAATAAATAAATAAATGAATAAAAACATATGAGAACCACGTATGCCGGAGAAATAAGATACAACAAGGCCCGCACAAGGAATATTGTGCAGGTTCCGTTGTTTGAATCGTCCTGGTGGAGCACTGTGGTACAGGTCAGAAAAAACAAGGAAAAACCCTCATTTAAATAGGGCGTCTCTAACACGTCTGCAACTGCCACCATTTGCACAAGCACTCTCAGTAAATGAGGTGGTTCCACCTTTCGCGCAAAATTCTGGATTGCGTGAGCAAATTACCACACGCAAACTGGGATGCTCAGAAATCTGGCCCTCAGTGTTTTCCATTTCGTAAAAAAAGTGAGATAAGGGTTTATTGGGTGAAAAGCACACATGTCATTTTTCTTGGAATAAGGAAAACTTAAAAGAAGCCACCACTTGTAGTTGGGCCAGCTACATGCTGAGTTCATTTAACACAGAAGGATGAGTTTAACACTCAGTCCAAGAACTACAGGATATCAACTATTGTGTGTTATGGATTCTCAGAGTGGCCTGTGGGTCACTACCTGTTTTTTACAGTGTTTAGTTTGGGCCATGATAAAGCACTGAAATGATGCACTCCAGCATGTTTAACTGACCTTGTGATTTTTTCATAAGATCAATGTTGTTTTCACAGGGAATGGCAGAGGTACAGATGATTTCAAGACAAATAAACTCGCAACTCGCAAACAATAATAAAAACATCAGCACGATATATACCACAATTTTCTGACCAACCAAAAAGAAACACTGAGCCAGTGTGGAGCAGATTCCTGAGTCATTCCATGTTGGCCTGTGGGGACTGATAAAGTGACCTCTTTTATCTGCAAACAGATGAATTTTGTGCTCAAAGACTTTACTAGTAAACAGCATTATGAGACAGATATATCCTGTGATGAATTCATGGGTGAAGAGCACTAATGCAAGGTCGAACTGTTTCTGTACTGTATATATATATATATATATATATATATATATATATTTATTTTTATTTTTATTTTTTTTATTTATT
>JBAMYA010000005.1:11589183-11606559 GCA_037176975.1 Arrhamphus sclerolepis
TATATATATATATATATATTTATTTTTATTTTTATTTTTTTTATTTATTATTTATTATCATTTTACCATTTTTGTCCATGCCCAAACACTCTAAGGCAGTGGTGTCACAGTATTTCATCCTGGGCCACATCATCACCATTAAAACACATAAAAAAGAAATAAAAGCAAAATAAAAAAAAAAAGGCAAAGTCAAGGTTACTGAGTCAACTAAAAGCTTGTCTAAATACAAAGGTCTTTAGTTGTCTTTTAAAAGAGTCAGCACTATTGGTCAGGCGCATAGAGAGAGGAGGACTGTTCCATAATTGAGGGGCGATGTATTGAAATGCATTATCCTCTTGTCCTATAATGAGTTCTTGAGACCAATAATAAGTTCTGTTCCAATGACCTGAGTGTGCGAGCACCTAAACGGTTAAAAGACCCCAAATATATTTTAGGGCTTGACCATGAAAAGCTCTAAAAGTCAGTATAAGAATTTCAAAATCAATTTGTTGTTTTACTGGCAGCCAGTGTAAAGAAGATAAAATAGGGGTGATGTGGTGCCGTCTACAAGCACCAGTTAAAAGCCTGGCTTCTGCCTTCTGGACAATCTGCAGTCTCTTTTAAAGAACGCTTGTTAATACAGGTAAAAACAGAGTTTGAAAACTCCAGTCTAGAAGAAATAAAAGCATGTAAAACCATCTCCAAGTCACCTTGTGACAGAATGTTCCTAAGTTTTGAAATGTTCCTTAGATGATAAAAGCAATTTTTTGACAAAGCCCTTGAGTACTTATCCAATGAAAGTGATGAATCAAGCAACACCCCAGGTTGCTGATGCTCGACTGGACAGAGGAGCTCAGGGACCCAAGGTGTTGCCTGATCAAAGAAATCTTTTCATCCGGGGCAAAGATCAGTGATTCAGCTTTAGATGCATTCAGCTGAAGATAGATTTTTTGTTAACCACTTTTCGATGGAATCCTCACAATTTATTTTTTATTTTTATTTTTTAACCTGCTCCACACTTTATTGTAAAGCACTTGCACTTGTGATTTCTATCTCTGATAAGTGCTCTAGAAATAAAGTTGATTGATTGATCACCATGGTTACCATTAAAAGGCATGTTATTCTTTACTTTCTCAACCAGCTATGCTGTCAGATTTACTGCTAGTTCTTGGACTCAGTCATACAAACAAGAGGGAAAAAAAGAAGGAATTTATATTATAAAGTCTTAAATTTCACAAAACTTGAAACCTTTATCATAAAATTGAGGCTTTTGTACTAAAATCCCATTTTTTTCCCTCAAATAATCAGAAAAAAAAAGTTGTAAAATGCAAAATTTTGCAAAATCACATCCTTGTTATAATATTTTTGTCATAAAATATCAAATTTCACAAAATCATGGCATTTATCAAGAAATAGAGAATAAACAGAGGGTATGCATTTAAATCATTTCCCCTCTCTCAGTCCAACTGAGAGGCAAAACAAACCACACTCAACACGAAGGAGTGTAGCAGTAAACACGGCAAGACCAGGCAAAATTTGAAATATAACATGAAATTAAAGACAACTGGATTTGAAATTGATCCATACGAGCTACCAAAGAACAAGTGGTCCACGAACATTGACATGTGGCCAGAAATCGTGTATCCTGACATTTTTATGTACCTGATTTCAAAGCTGGGAAAATACACAATGCAAAGCCTGAAAATTACCAGCTAAATTACTGACTACTTCTGTAAACTGTTACCTGGTATGTTTTTCTTATTCAAAGGAGCCATTTGACATGTTTTACAGATGTTAATCATGTTTTACATTGTTGTTCTAAACCAAGGCTTACGGTGCTTTTTGGTGTTATTTTGGCTATTTCCTCACTTTGTTTCATGTTTAAGGTTGGAAAGTGAGACATAAGCACATCTAGACTGACTTGACAGTTGTGTTAAAACTAACACTTTTCAATAAAGAGTTTGCACTTTTATTTTCAGTTTTGCGTTACATACAGTGTTCATCCAAGCATTACAATATGTATGAGCAGCTTTTTTTTCCTTTTGAAAAAAGACAGCAATCCATTTGTTTCTTTTTTCTTTGGCTTTTGGTAGCCTGTAAAAAGATGGCTCCTACTGCTTTTCAAACCTGTTTGTACAATCAATGGCACACCAGTTCTTCTCCATTTTCTGACACTGGGCCTAACACAAGAACATTTTCCTATCTCCTGTGCATGGAAGTGTTCATTCATGAGAATGGCATCAAGGTACAAAAAGACAAATTTTACCGGCTCTGAGATTGAAGTCCTGCTCTCAGAAATGTAAAACCAAAAATCCATCATATTTAGTAGTGTCAGCAGTAGAATTATGGGACCTGCTAAAGCGAAGGAAAGGGAAAAAAAAATTACAAGTGCTGTTAATTCTGTTTCACCTGTGGTTCGTACTGTCACCGAAATAAAGAAACAAAAACCTTTCCAAGTCAAGTTCCTGATTATTTTCAATTAATTACAGCATGACAGCCTACCCTAAAGCCGTGCAGTCAGTTGTCGGGTCATGATGGCACTTTGATTGGGTGGTCCATGAGGGGGGTCTTGTGGTCTGGTTCAGGTAGTGGGGGACCCTTGTTCGTGCCAATAATTTGCCAAATGTAGCATAGCAGAATAATCTGACATAATTTTCCTGGGCCATGAAGCAGTTTGCCCTCGCTGTATCACGACACATTGCACTCATTGTATGAGCATTCCTGTCTCGTTAAAGGGCTGACTAAAGGTGTCAATAGCCATTTATTTCTGATTGGTTCAAAGTAATTAAAGATACAATCTGTTCATTAAGAAAACTTTATTCAAATTACAGGAACAGATTATTTTTACATGACTCCTACAACAGGTCTGGATCACTCGTAAATTTAGTTCGTAACCGAAAGAAAACTCAAAATACGAGAAAATTGGTGAATAAGCAAGTTCTCTTAAATCATTCATACGCACCACTTAAGTGCAAATCTGTTCACACGAGTAATTTGTGCATGAGGCCCGTTGTTATTAAGTTTAGATGATATTTAAGCCAATGCTGCCACTCAGTGTGCTTAATTGCAGAAACTTATGGTTGTGACATGTGAAATCAGATTTTATTCCTTGTAAAATCACACATTTAAAATCATTTTTTTTAAATATTGTTGTAAAATTGAAAATTTGTAAAGACAGACAACCAAGATTTTTTTATCATACAAGCACAAATGTTAGAAAATTGTGACTTTTTAAATTTAATTTTTTTTTTTTTTTTTTTTTTTTTGTTGGAACATATCGACTTTTGGCAACATTTTTACATAAAATTGCAAGCAATAAATTTGCTTTTTTTCCCCTGTAACTTCAAATTTTTGTTCTCATGAATTTTTGTTTTAATAAAAATAAATTTCACTAAAATCAAGAGTTTTGTCAAACATTAGCAAATTTTTGTTGCAAACGTTCGCTAAATGATGGCTTTTTGACACAAACTGGCTGCTCTAACAAACAAAGCTTAACATATTAATAAAATGAATATTAATATTAACAAATCAATTCAGTTCAACTGAACTAAACTCAATTGTTGAGGAAACGTTAGCTTTTCATTCTTGTGAATCTTTGTTCACAAATTTTAGGAATGTTATGTGTTTAACAGTGTTATAACAGCTTAATAGCTACAGACAACATCACAGCAGAGGTAATTAAGAGATCCAAGAAAGCAATAATGGAAAAGGCATGGAAGAGAAAACAAGAGAGTGATCAAGCAAGAGACTGAGGTCAATCTCACAACAGTGTTGTTAAAGTGAGTTACCCTCGACACCTATAGAAGAAGAACTAAAGCCTGCTAAAGTTTGCTCACACATTCATAGTCTTTTTGTGTACGTGGTCTCCACCAACTTTCTACCCAATATCTGACTCTTAAGTTGTAAAATGAGTCCTAGGCTAGTGGCAAACTAGAGAACCAGAAGTTGTTTTCTGCTGAGAGTAGTGTTCTGTCAGATATTAGAGCTAACTTGCTGAACTAAAGGAACATATTGCTTTCTGGGAAAAACAAAACAAAACAAAAAAAAAACCCCAACCATCCAACCAAACAAAAAAACACTATTAAAGAAGAAACAGTGAGCCAAAACAGCAAAGACCTGAGGTAAGAAACGAAAATGTAACAGAAAATGTAAAAGTCGATGCGACAAAATTAGGATGACAATGATACCCTGTTATGGCAAATCAGATATTATGGCTAAATATTAAGAGGTCAAACAGCCATCAGACTGGCAACATCATCAATCTGTTGTGACAGCAGTGATTTGTGAGTAATTTTTAGGGAAGAGTCGATTTTAAGGTGTGTGTAGTACAGAGAAAAAAAGAGAGGTGAAGGCTCTGCAAGGTGCATTGATGCCTGACTCTGCATAAATTGTCACCTTTTCCAGAAACTCTGCATTCTGCTCCTGCTCAAACCCCAGCACACCTCTTAATCCTCTCTCTCTCTCTCTCTCTCTCTCTCTCTCTCTCTCTCACACACACACACACACACACAATTATGAATTGATAGTGTTTGTCCTTGAGGCATTGATCTATTTGGCTGAGTTAATGAACCTGCCGTACATTGTGATGGATTCTCCTGAGAAAGAAGCTTTGTTTTATACAACAGAAACTTTTGAAGTTTTAACAGCCGCCTCAAAACTTAGACATGGATTTAAGGAGACAGATGATTACTAAAAATATCGATTTCAAAATCAATAAAAAAAAATGGTGAGATGCATCAAATGCAAATTTTAGCGACTCTAAGTAAAACATTGTTACCATTGTTGATTATGACAATGTAACACAAATATATCACCTGTACACTGAAAATACTTTGTGTCATGTTTGTCTGTGGCGGGACTGAAACTGGGAAGGAAGACATTGACCCTCTTCCCTCGTCTTACAACAAAAGAACAAGCTGGCACAGCAGGACACACCAATATTACTACCAACATTGTTGTAAGTCGATCGATTATCACATTGATGTGTATAATATTCTGATGAAGCAGTGGCACCTTCATGAGTATCTCCGTTGTAATGTAGCAATTTGGCATAAAAGATTTAAGGAAAAAAAAGGCCTTATGAACTGAATAGGGAAGGACTCAAGGCATCCCTTTCTGCTGGTTGAGACGATTAACAATAGCCTATGTGCTTCCCCAAAACCCCCCAATAAAAATAGAAAAAGTCACTACATTTGTTGCTAGTGGTGTTTTTGAAAGAAAAAGAGTCGCTAGAGGAATACTTGCTGAATAAAGTACAATAAAATTTTTAAGCTGACAACACTGCATTTATTAGCAGAAGTTTGAGCTCTTAAATGCTGAGTCATTCAGCAGCTAATGCGTTACTAGATCTCAGATAAGTCCCACCTCCTCTGTTGCTGGTTGATGTGGCATAGATATGACACTCATTTCAGACTTTTGCAACTGCAAAAAAAACTGTAACTGAGAAAGATGAGAGATTGTTTTAGAAGTGATTGTGAGAAAAGAAAGATGTAAATGAGAAAGACTGATGATTGAAGAGTGATATCTCAATTACAGACTTTTGATTTCTTAGTTACAGATTCTGAGTTTTCTGTCTTAGATTTTGGTTTCTAATTCTCAGATTTTGGATATTGATTCACAGTACATTAGGCTTTGAATTGACACCATGGAAACCTTTCTTAAACTTCGCCAATTATTTTTTTCACATAAATCTAAACATAAAAGACAAGGGATTCAATGCGACCCCTCCCTGCCAGACTTGGCTGATGCTTTATAGTACCTCCTATTTGCAAACCAACATTAAGACTTTTCTGCAAACACATAAATATCATTAGCAGTTAAGCTTTCCTGAGGAAAAGGTATGAGAGCATGACAAAAGGAGCCCAAATAAATAAAAGGAAAGCAAATCACAGGGATGAGGAGACTAGATTAAAAAAAAAAAAGGATTATAGCAAATGTGTGCCTTCTGCAGAAAATACATGTGTGGGATTTGAACTAATGTAAGGAAAAAATCTTCAAGTGGATATCATTGATTACCAAAGAAAAATTTGTTCCCTGGTTGAATCATTTCAAACACTGGGAGAACTGGACAGTTACAGTGAGTGAATGAATCTATAGGTATACTTTGTAAAGAGCATTCTGTTACACAAGGGTGATCTTTGGTAGCGATGGCGTTGATTCCTCATGTGATGCATCAGCTTGAGTGTGCCCCTGTGTGTGTAGAATTCAGAAATGTGTTGGTATGCAACAGGCGAATCCTTCTATAGGAGGTCATGTATCATCTATGATAGCCAACAGATTGCCTCCCCAATCCTCTATGTGAAAGATTAATGGAATGTCTTTCCTCCTTTTCTCTTTGTGTCTCTCTGTCGCTCTCTCTCTCTCTCACACACACACAGACACACACACACAGACACCCACATACACAGACACACACACACACACAGATACACACACATTTAGGTACAGTTTGTTTTAATCTAATGCATCTGGATGTTCTCACCTGGCCAAAATAATTGCAACTGTGGGCTATATGTGTGCGCGTGTGTGTGTGCGTGCGCGCAGGGGTGCATGTGTGTATGTTTATGTGTGAAAGAGATAGAGAGACAGAGAGACACAAAGAGAAAAGACATTCCATTAATTAATGTGCGGCTTGTCTCATTTGTATTTTAGTCTCACTTTCACACAGACTAAAGAGGGGTCAGGTTTTATAAGTTATGAGACTGTTCTCAATTACTTACTACAAAAACTCACACACACAACACAAAAAACAGGGGAAGCTTGAGATTGTCCACACCTTCAAATTTTACTTGCTGAAATGTGAAAGGAGGATATGTTTCATCAAGTCATGGTGTCAGACTTGTTAACAAAAATGAAGTCTGTCAGTTGGGAGTGTGTCTGATGTTTTGGGAAAAGCGTGAATGGTTGATTAGGTCAGACATACAGACAGAAAATCCTTTTGGCATCCTTTCTTCCTCCTCCAAATCTTTATTTATTTATTTTTTTAAGTTCCTTCCCTACTAGGAATGAATGTGTGAAATAACACACATTCATGAAATGGATTAAAGTGGACATCACAGATTGAAGAGCAGATGGAAAACAGATACCCTAGAAAAGGATCACATTAATAGTTTGACGATTAGATGAAACAGAGATTTGATTAAATAACTCAGAAACAATGTGAGTTATTCAGTGTGACAGGCTTCTGATCATTGACCCTGAGACTAATCATTAATTACTCAGTATGCTTCAGTGCCACACTGCAGTTTGTTGGTCATGCTTTAGCTGGATCTGTAGCTAGTATTAACTATTCAACACACCCACAGCCATTTGGTCAATACTTACTCACATGATCCCCCTCAAACACACATTCGTATACAACACGCATGCTCAAGAAGTACACAAGCGCCCTCAGGTAGAGGCAGACACACACACATACGCACACAACCCCTTTCAGTGCACCCACACTACACAAGAGTAAAAAGCTGTAATTTCAGATGTTTATTGACAAAGACATATCCAATCCCTGTGAGATGTTCACCTGTGATCAGTTTACCACTCTCTCCTTCTTCTGCACTCTGTCTCCCACAGTGTAGGCAATCTCTGCTTTTCTTCCATTAATTCATTTGAAATTCTACCTCGCTGTCCATCATTTTGATGTCAGCCTTTGTGTCGCGACCAGGCCAATCACCAACATTAGTAATCCAAAAGCCAGTGGGCTTAGAGATGACAGGTGGGTGGTGCAATTGTCTTATCAAGGTCACTCTGACAGTGCATGTGAGGGTGTGTAAATATGCTCCCGTCTACTGCCAGCAATTACCATGAGCCTGAGTGGAAAAGTGCAGGAAACACAAGAAGGCTGTTTTTGCAAGAGAAGTAAAATGAGGGTTGTTGAGAGAAAGTAGTGATGTAATCCTCTGCATGTAAACATGCAAATGCTTGTGCACTGTAAATTCTCTCTGAAATGTCAATGATCATTTGAAATTAGACAGGTAGGTAGATAGACTGATCAAAAATGAGGGCATATAAAGCAGGAGAGGTGAATAGGGCTGTGTGTTATACTGTGTCTTCCAGACTGCAGAGATGACTGCAGCACAGAGGGAGGGACCAACGCTGAATACCAATGGGCCTGATAGCAGCTCAATATACAGTCTCACACACCCACACCTACAGAGCATATAGAGTAAAAAAAACAAAAAAACAAAACAAAACAAACAAAAAAAAAAAACAGTAGAAACATTGACCATTTGATTGACCAAGGCTAATAAAGGTTATAAAAACACACATAACATAGAGGAGATGTAACTTTTAAAATGAAATTTTTAAATAAACCACAAATAGCCAACGAGGAAGAAAGGCATTCAACCAGTTTGTGAATTTTCTTCAGTAGAGGCCGCCACCTTTCCTTTATTTCCTTTTAATTTACCAGTGTATGTCAGCCTTGATTGTCACTGGCTGCAGACAACACAAGTGAGGGGAAGAAGGGAGGGGACATACAAAAAAAAAGGAAAAGAAAATCATGGCAGTAATATGGGAGATGAAAATGAATTGCAGCATTGAATGTCCATCAACTACAAAATGATAAATGAGAGGAGGGTAAAAATCAGTTTGGTAACATGCAGAGCAAATAAATTAATTTAAGAACTCAACAGACTGAATAAAACATAAAGCTATAACAGAAAGCAGATGTGATGAGTTAATGTCTTGTTGAACATGGAATTTGTACACAAAAACAAAAAAGCCAACTGTTTTCATACAAATACAAACATGATGGTAGAGCTTTTTTTTTCTTTCTAAGAATTACATCAAATTGCACCAGTTCAAATTAACACACAGAGGGAGTGCTATGACCCATAACTGACTAAATAATCTATCTAATAACAACACTAATTAGTTTATTACATTTACCATTACATTGATAAATTGAAAACATAAACATCCTGTAATATATTGCATCTTAGCATGGGCGCTTGATGTCATGAAAGCAGCAATAAAAGTAAATGTTCAAAGGAACACTAAAGGAATTGCTACATCAGATACATGTTATAAAATTAGATAATATTGGTGCAGGTATATGACATTTCTGATGTCAGGTGTGACTGGAGTTAACATTATGATTTTACCTGCAAGCAAAGGTGAACAAGTAAACGGTAGATTAAAGGAAATGAACTGAGAAGATAGAAAAATGATATGACATTATGTTCTGCATGGCATATCTCCTTTTCAAATGTCATAATTTTTGGAGGGTAGAGTGTTGCAGTGCTCATCCATCACAAGAATTTATGCCATAAATCCTAGTTGGCATTTTATTTCTTTCTTTCATTAACAAATCAGATGATTCATTTTTTCCTCATTATTTCTAATATTTCTATATATATATAGAATATAATAATATTTCTATTTCTTCTGATATACTGTAATTTGAAATTGATGTTGGAGGCTCACTGAAGACACTGAAATTTAGATTCTTCAAACTGTAGTTTCAAGTACATTTTTAAAAATAAAACTAAAAAGGAAGAAAGATAAATGAGAGGCCACTTAAGCACTCCAGTAGCGTTGCACCAATTCCTGTCTAATATTCTGCCTGCCTATATTCTGGCATTTTCAGTCACCATAATCAGAGGCTACAGGCTAATCAGTGTTGGCGAGGAAGTGGAAAGGGTGTGGTTATTAATTTGGTGCAATAATGTACTATGTAGGAATAGATGACAAGCGTTTTATACAGTGGGTGAGAGCATGAACTGTTATTGTAAAAGGAAGATTATGGTCACTTAAACCTCCACCAGCTGACACAAATACAGTTGAGTTGAAATCCTGCTGCTGTAGTTGGAGTGGGCCCGGTCTATTCAGACACAGATGGGTAAAATGTGCATTCTGAGAAAGCTCAAAGCTTCATCAAAGCAATCACTTTTGCAAATAGTGATGCCAGTGCATTAAACAATGCATTGTGTAGCAATTGCTGCATGGGTCTCTTCATGTTTTTGGTTTAATTATTATTCAAACTCAGCTCCCAAATGCTGAGGTAGCAACTGACAGCTTTAGCTAGATCCATACAGGCTGAATTTTATTGCAAAGACAATGCAAATGGTATGCATTGAAATGGAATGCACTTCTGAACATTAAACCATGTGACTCCAGAAGACACGCAACATAACACCTTGAGGCTGTAAATTAGCATGCTATAGGCAATTTATGACCTAGAGTACATATTTTTTTTAATGCTCCCACCAGTGCTTTATGCTCTTCTTTGATTGTCTTCAGCCTCCCCACAGCCAATTCGTATTCATTAAGAAGCAGTATTTCAGCATTTAGCACATTTTAAATGCTCAGTATTACAAGTGACAGGTGTGCATGTCCAAATTACCACTGCTGTCATTGGGTGAGAGGCATGATAGGTTGCCAGTCTATCAGAGAGAGATGAAGAGAAATCTTAGACTTATGTTTGCACTGAAACATGTTGCCTCAAATAAAAAGTCAAGTAGATTAAAAGAAAAGAAGGCGAGGAAGAAAAACTGTGTAAGTGACAGATGTATCGTTGTAAGAATGTAATCTGGCATTTATGACTGCAGTAATCCAGCCAGATGCAGGAGTTGTGCTGTATTAGAAGTGACAGGGTCTGGTTATTTATATGACGAACACTAGGTTGATGTTAAGTATCACATTATCGCTATGACAGCTGTAGCTTGTACAGGGCTTGTAAGTGATGGAGAGGTCTGCACATGTGTGTTGGATTATTGCAAAAATGCACTGTGGGTATTTTTTTCTGCATGCATGTGCAAGAAAAGTGAGTATGTTAAGGGTCTGTGTATTCATGTATTCATTTTCTATGTTTATGTGCCTGTGTGCGTGTGTGTGTGTACCTGCGGCTGATGTGTGTTTTCCATTTTGTGTGCTGAGGCTAGAATTGGCCTGTCAGTCATAGTGAAGTGGGAAGGAGAGGGAGACGACAGGTGTCGGGACTGTTAAAGAGATGGATGAAGAAGCAGAAAAGGAGGAACAAGAAAGCAAAGTTTGTGTAACTGAAGAGAAAAACTTTGGTTATTCTCTAAAATGAGAAATGCTAATGAGAGTGGAATGAAAAGGTTCAAGCAAAACTTGTATGCTTATTGAAAGTAAAGTCTTTTTGGAGATAAAACAAACAAATAAGTGTTACAAGTGTATGAGTAATACCTTATTTCAAGACTGAGACTTATAACAATTGTTCATTGAGTTATGCAGTTAATAAAAAAAAAACATTTAATATTACTCAGCAGTCCAAACAGAAATAATGGGCAGCAATGTCACGCAACCTTACTGCCATCTGTGTGTGCATTTTTTTGAGCAGTTTAAGCTTCATATGCCAAAATAGAAACAGAAAAAAAGTCCACAGAGTTTTAAACAGAACATTATGACAATTTTCTGACTTTTTTTTAAATTCAAGAATTAATCATCAACTGGAAAATATATTGCATCTTCATAATAATACAACTCTTTATACTATTGCACTTTATAATTATATTTTTGATTTTGTCCAAGTGTACTTTCCTAATGTATAGTACACATTGCAATTTAGAGAATATGAACGATCCAGGACGAAAGTTAAAGCATAGATCAACTGGGAGGAAGCCAGCACCAACACAAATCTTTTTTTTTCTTTTTTCTACCTCAGCACCATGGACAGTGCCAGAGCTATTAGGCCACTGAGGTAACAAAGCCATGGTCAAGCTCATATCAAACTGCCACAAACATAAGTCAGATAAAAGATCAATGAGCCAGACAGATTAGATTAACATATTCAGTTAAATTATCCCGCTCCCTGTACTTGCTGTCATGTTGTTTAAAAAAAGAAAAACCTAAGACTTGAAGCGACTAAAAAATGAAATCTTTTGTACTACACATACTAACTACTACTATTTGATCATGAAAAATTTTAATAGGAAAATTGTAAGCAAGTGATATATCAGAATGGTTTAACACTAACTACAATCATTTGCACCCCAGTCCCCCAATTTATAGTGATTTATATTTGTATTATATTTATTGAATATCACTGTCACTGATTGTAGTCGTTGCAATGCATCATCCTGAGTGGATTTTTTTCAGGAAAGTTCTAGGGATGTTGTGGCAAAATATTGTGATGTCAGCAAAAATCTTACAAATGATTTTCTTTACTGAGTTATCTTAATTTGGCTCCATTACATTTACAGTTTGTTTACTCGTGTTATATTTCATTTACCCTCATGTTTTAATTCAATTCATACAGTGAGATTCCCTCAGCACACAGCAATAAACATTTACAATGACTCTTTAAAGATTCTAAATTACTTAGTGACATTTGGTATAACATGGAATTTCCCCTTGGATGTTAATAAAATATTATTGAACTAAAGTGAATTGAGTTGAGTTGAGTTGAATTAAATTGAATTGAATTGTTAGATCTCTAAAGCTGTGAGTAGTGAGTAGCTGAATTTTCTTCTTTAACCAGAAGCAAGTATTCACTGAGATGTTTTATTATTAAAAGAGGAACTATGGAACTAAGTCTGACTCCTACTGTTTCACTGGCCCTTGTTAAGAATAATGTAATGTTCACTAATATATTCATTGTATAATTAAAATTTCTTGGAACTGTGCAGTAATTGCTGGATATCGGATGGAATGTGTCCAGAAAACCCTGCAGAATGGCATAAATTTGCAAACATGAATCAAAGCTACTCTTTTTTTTATGTAAAACAGAAATTGTTTATATGATGCAATGAAATATTCTAACTTGAACTTTCACTTGAACTTTCATTTAGCTGTTAAACTCAAGTTAAGTTCACTCATGGCAATGGCTAATGCAGATTGTTACATCAATTTTATTAGTCTCTTATTGGTTTGTTTTTTACAGTGAAGGAGATGATGGAGAGAAGGGAAGGCAGGTTAACAAGGAAGATTCATTTTCGTAGGAAGGCTTCAGGGATCCCCACACTCATATTACCTGCTAATGTCCTTTAAAATGAATGTCATTAATTTAATTGTGTTGGGGCAATATAATTACACCTTTTATAAATGTTATGTTAAAAATATTGTAATTAGTAAGTATTTAACCAGTGATTTGTTTTAATCATTTCGTGCACATGCATAAATATTTGAGTTATTATTCAAATACATGCTCCATTTTCAAGCTCATCATTTATCAATATTTTCTTTGTTATGGTGTGACGTGCTGTTCCTTCCTTCTTATATTTGCTCTCATAAGGTCTTGAAGATGCTGGTTATGAATATTTCACAAAACCGCATTCTTGGGTTATCAATTATAAAATGCCATATTCTTATAAATATTCTAAAAATACACCTGGACTCTGCCTTTTCCCTGGTGCATTAAAAATTCATACACACCTAGCAAACTGCTAAATATTCTACCACAGCAGACCCATATGGACACGACTGCTAGAGTGTGTGCAGGTGTTTTTACTTTTCGGGTTTTGTGTTTGCATGTTTGAGCATGTTTAAGTATGTTTGTTTTCCTCCAAGCACATCTTCAGCATCTGTAGCACAGCGACTTGGCATATCAGACCAGTGAAAGCCAGGAAAGTGCCAAGAGAGGTGATTCACAATGTCAACACTTTGAATAAGTACACCCTATTACGATCACTTCAACATTACAGACAGATGAACAGACACTCATGCTTGCCCACACCCACACAACATTTTGCAGCCTCACATACCATCTCTTGCTCTCTCAGTGTGATGCATGTGTGCAAAACTGAACTGTTTGTCTCTCACACACATCATTTCCCCTTCTCACCGTGGAGAGATATCACAGCCCTGTTGCATGAAGGCTCCCAGAGAGAACCACAGGGAGTTGAAGATGCCAAACTCATTGGGAGGCTGGTCAGTGGGGCCTTGCTCTGTGGCACCTTCCTCTGGTTCCTCTGCATGCCACTCATATGGACTAAAGCGACTCACCTGAGACAGCAGAAGGAGAGAAAGAGAGATAGAAAAAATGTTTGAAGGAAATTTGGAAGACCATTAAGATAAAAAGGAGCAGAGCAGGTCAAAAATAATTACAGAACCCCAATTTCTAAAAAGTTGGACGTCTGTACATAAAAACAGAATCCTACAATTTGCATATCTCATAAGCTCTTTTTTTTAAAGAAATTCTCAATAGAACATAAAGAACGTGTCAGATGTTGAAACTAAGATATGTTTGCATTTCATGGAAAATAATAGCCCATTTTGACTTTGATGGCAGCAACTCATCTCAAAAAAAGTTGGAACAGGGCAATGTATTCCACTGTGTAGCATCTCTTCTTTTTTTAACAACTGTCTGCAAACATCTGGGAAGTGAGGAAACCAGTTGCTGAAGTTTTAGGAGAGGAATCTTTCCTCATTCTTGTCTCATGCAGGATTCTAGCTGCTCAACACTCCTGGGCCTTTGTTGCCAGGATTTTTGTTTTATGATTGGCCAGGTCTTTTCTTTTGGTAAAAGGTCTGGACTGCAGGTCCATGGTTTCCAAAGAATCCAAGAATTTGATTCATCTGACCACATAACAGTTTTCCATTCTACCTCAGACCATTTTAGATGAGTTTTTGTCCAGAGAGGAAAGCTGAGTTTCTGGATCATGTTCACATATGGCTTCTTCTTTGCATGATACAGCTTTGACTTGCATTAATGGAATGCAAACTATGATGATTTTTGGAAATGTACTTAACTCCACGCTTTGATGTCCGGTAGAGAATCACACCTGTTTTTGATTCAGTGCTGCCTGGTAGCCTCAGGATCACATACGTCCAGTTAAGACCTTTGGCCTTGTCCCTTGCGCACATTTATGCACCGTAATTGGTAGGATCTTTAAAGTCTTTGCAAGTTTAAGCTGAAGAACTTTTTTTTTAATTGTTCCAAAATTATCACAGATTGGCAAACTTCTGCTCATCTTTACATCCAAGGGGCTCTACTTTTCAGAAATGCTCCTTTTATACCCTGTCATGTTACTGACCTGGTGCCAGTTATCTTAATTAGTTGTCAAATACTCCTCCATTTGTTTTTTCAGCCCTTTGTTTCCCCTGTTTCAGCTTTTTTGAGATGCGTTGCCGCCATAATTGTATAAAGTTAATATTTTTAATATTTTCCATGAAATGGTAAAATGTTTCAGCTTCAACATTTGGTATGCTGTTCATGTTCTTCTTTATTCTACTAGGAATAAAATATGGATTCATAAGGATTTTCAAATCATTGCATTCTGTTTGTATTTTTGTTTTATACAGTATCCAAACTTTTGTTAATTGGCATACTGTTTACAGAAATTATTCTGTTGACATGAAAAAGAAAGCACATCCCCTTCTAGGCTTCTATGTACCAAAACAAAATAAAAATGAAGAAAAAAAAAAATCACATAGAAGCAAAAAAAAGCAATCTAAACCAGTGACTGTTTTTTTTTTTTTAGTAGTTCATCCCAAGGTCAGACTGAAATTTTTAAAAACTCAAGTCAGATAGCACAGTCAAAAGAATGTTCACACAAAAATGGCTAGCTTGGAAGAGTTGCACAGCACAGCTTGCAAAATTGTACTTGGACAATTACGACTTGGAATTGTTGTACTTGTAAGTACTTGGAAGATTTCTGGAACAGCGTCTTTTTGACATAAACATCACATTTGAAGATGTAAATTTCAGTTTGGGGTTAATAGTATTTTTGAATTGAATTGAACTGAACTGAACTGAGTTGAATTGAATGGAACTGAATTGAATTGAATTAAAGTGGAATTGAATTGAACTCTCCACCACAACCCCAGTGCTAATACAGAAAACACATAACCTGGTCACCTTGCACTTGTTGGGCCACAGTCATGTGTTAACACAAAACAAAGATTAACATCAGAGGGGCCATAAATACTGCAGTCCCCTTTGATCTTGATCTCTCTTCCCCCTGAAAGCTGTGAAGGCACATCAACTCTCACGTTATCTCTCCTGACACTGCAAGCTGTGATGGCTGCCACTCTTCCAGCTCCTACTGTAGCATAACAAGCTACCAGCCAAGGCCCTGAACTCCCCAGCACCACGTCTGAAGCAGACCTCTGGTTACCAAGAACCGGCAGCTACATGTCCTGTCTGACTGTCCGTCTGACAACAAAGTGACCCACCAATGCAATGTTCTGATACTCCTGCCACTCGTTAAGGGGGCACCTGTGGTGACCTGATGATGTGAAGGTCTTAAGATGGATCTGGGAAGGAAGACAGTCTAAACGTGATGTATGGGAAATTAATGATCTTGCTTTATGTGATTTACGTTCTGCCCTTTCCTCCCCTCTCTCTTTTTGCCAACTGACCACACACACTCACTCCATCTTTGCAATAGAACATGTAATTTCCTTTGATCCTTTTGATGCCCAGCCATTCTGGATGTGGTGAGTCACAACCTTGTCTGCCATTTTTGTAGTCATCACCAAACATGGGTAGGAAACCATCTTGTTTCACACACACACATCTACATTCCCTTTGACACAATCATAATCCAATCCAATCTATCTTAATACATTATTAATAAACTTGTATATACTGTCCATCCAAAAAAAAAGTCACACTCTAATATTTTGTCACCTTTAGCTTTGAGTACTACATGGATTCACCATGGCAGCATTTCAATAAGTTTCTGTGATGTCATAACATTTATTTCCATCCAGAGTTGCATTCATTTTTCTCCAAGATCTTGTATTGATGATTGGGAGAGTCAGACAGCTGCACACCTCAAAAGATTATCAGTGGGGTTAAAATCTGGACTCTGTGGCGACTGATCCATGTGTGAAAATGATGTCTCATGCTTCCTGATCCATTCTTTCACAATTTGAGATTCATGAATCCTGACATTGTCATCTTAGAACATGTTTGTGCCATTGGGGGAAAAATATCTATTGATGGAATAAGCTGGTCATTCAGTATATTCAGGTCAGCTGACCTCATAACACTGCTGATCCTAGACCTGACCAACTGCAACAACCCCAGACAAATTTGTATGGTAGACACTTGGCATGATGGGAGCATTACATCATCCACCTCTCTTCTTACCCTGATGCACTAATCGTTCTGGAACAGGGTCATCAGACCACATGGCCTTCTTCCATTGCTCCAGAGTCCAATTTCTATACTGCCTAGCAAATTGAAGCCTTTTTTTTCTGATTAACCTCACAGCTAAGTGGTTTTCTTAAGTCTACACAGCTGTTTAGTCCCAATGCCTTGAGTTCCCTTCACATCTTGTGTGTGAAAATGCCCTTTCGCTATTAAACATAGCCGTGAGTTAGACTGTTGTTTTTTTGTTTTTTTTTTGTTTTGTTTTTTAATATTTGATTACACCAAATGTTTAAGTGAAGACATTTTTTGACCACATTTCTTCCTGGAAGATAAAGATTCCCCACTATCCATTCAGTTTTTGATAATGCGTTTGACAGTTTTGAACCCGATTTTAG
>JBAMYA010000005.1:11606659-11620160 GCA_037176975.1 Arrhamphus sclerolepis
TGTCTGTGGCTCTATAACCCTAACCATTTTATAGCCAATTGTGTTAACAACACATAAAGCCCAACATAATTACTATTTTGACCATGACTTCCTTCGTAGACCAAAAACATTCTTGAGTCAAATGGGAGGCCACTTGTCTGAAATCCAAATCTTCCAAAGGTCACAAGAAAAGATCCAAAACATGCTAGCAAATACATACGTAAGGGCTGCAAAACAAAATAATTAAAGTGTTGCAATGTCTCACTGGAATAGACTCTGATGTGGAAAAAGGAAAGGAAAAAGAAAAAAGTAGGCCAAAATTTCTAAACAAGACTGTAAGAGAATGATAATATCATACAGAAAATGAACAGTTTAAGTTATTGCTGAAAAAGGTGGTTCTAAAAACTATTGAATAAAATGGTTTTACTTAGATTTTGAAGTACTGCTTCTGCATTTGGTCTTTTTGTTTTTGTTAAATCAATAATGATAGTGTCAAATGCCATGTGTTGTTCAGCTGACATTCATGAGGTTTTAAGAACTGGTTCTTGTATGTAAAACATTATGATTGAACAAAGTCGTGCTTTCCTTTGTGTATTACTTTACACTGTTTTTTTTTTTTTTAATAATTCTATTTATACATTCATGCAATCTGCCCCAGGAGCTAATTTTTTAAACTAAACTAACTTTTATCATTCACTCACCAAAAACAAGACAACACTGACTCCAATGTAGGCAAACACTATGCACATCCAAATCTCGTAGGCAAGTGGATCCAGGAAGGAGAAGACACCTGGTTTAGACTTTTGAGGCTTCTTGATCATGATGGAGATTCCCAAAGACATGAAGGGCTTAGAGAAGTCTATCACCTCCTCCCTCACCAGAGTAATGGTCAGAGGAGCCACAGCAATTTCTGCTTTCTGCAAAGAAGAGAAGATAGTGGGGGGATAAACTAACTGACATAATAAATAATGTAATTCATTCATATAAACAGTTAAGTAGTGAGGGAAAATGAAATGACTTAAAAAGCATAAAAAAGAGAGGAACTGCAGGTGAGAGAAGAAGGGGGAGAAAACGACTGAAAGGCACAGAAGAGGTAGATAGTAAGCCAGAATGACAAAGGAGTAATTCATACAGTACGTTGGTCTGAAAGTGACACGTCCAGAATATAAATTAGTCAGGAAGGTCTAAGACACAGCAGTACGCCAAAACACTTGCATATAAAATTAGAAGAAGACTTACAAACGTTCATGCAGCCTGCACTGCTTCTGAATGTATGTGTATTTAGTGATAATAGTGGAAATTAGTTTTGGTTGAAATAACTATACTCAATTCATTTAAATGATTCATTCAAAATAATCAAAGAATTGTTCATTGCTTCCTTTCCTTGAACTGAAAGCAGTGTATAATCTTCATAATACTGAAAACTGGTAAAACTGGTAAAACAATAAATTTCTTTGATAAATACTCTCAGCTCTATTTGTCATTTTTGGTCATTTAAAGTTTTCTTTGTTTAACATATGAAATGGCAGCTGCTTCTGAATGCCACAAAGTGCATTTATTTATTTATTTTTACTCACACCCATGTGCTCAACATGGGTGTGCATCTCTGGTCCAGTTCTGAGTACAGTGCCGGTCACCCGGCCAACCCAGCTCTGAATGTTTTGCAAACATATCTGATGTCAGAAGGAAGAAATATATTAAAAAGCAAAATCGAATCATTCATTAAATGTCCAGATATTTTTAGCAAAGTTTCCTAAAAGCATTTACTTCATGCTACCTGACACCAAAGACTGTTCCTTGCATTTACATATTTTACACATGGTGAAGAGACAGAACGACACAGAGAACATGAGTTACACATGTTTCTCCGCTGTTTTGTAATTATTTGAAGTTTTTTTTCCCAATGAAAAGGAAGAGCTGATGAGCATAGAAGGAGACCAATTACTGTAGCAGCAGAGCAGCTTCATATAGACAATCATGTTGGCGAAGAGGAGAGATCTTTATCTATCTAATCTAGCTCAACACACAGCTGGGACACCGTGAGCACTGGACAGGTGAAAAACAGGATATAGAATCAGCTAAAACAGCCCATCTCCATTCAAAACCAATCCTTGTCACACAGTGGGAGCAGAAACAGTCAAGCACTAAAGCATAAGTAGGCATATTAAAAATAAATAAATAAATAAATAAGGTTTGCAGGATATGATTTATTATATGACTGTCATCAACATCATAGCTTTAACTCCTGCTAACAACAAAAATGATAACGAAGTCTTATAAAAACTCAAATTGTTCTTAATTTGTTTTTATTTCATGCAGTATAAACCAGCTTGTGTAAATGACACATTTTATAGCCATTTTACTCTCAAATATTTTAAATCTGAAATCTAAAAGATTTTGGGGCTGGGTAAGCCCGTATTGTTTCAACATCATAACAAAAGCCCTGATGTGATAGTGAGTTATTTGTAGTTGTAATAAATGTTGTTTCTCTTGATCCAGCTGGGATATTGAAGCCACCGTTTGTAGCTGGTAGCAGTTTACTTTGTGTTGCTGCACACCAGTCCTTCCCACTTCTCTCTGATGCTTATCAGGCTTGTAATTATGAAGCTGTGATTGTATTTCAGATTTTGTAGGAGCCTGTAATGTTACTACATTTACCTCTCACTGCTCTTAAGTGCCTGTTACCACAAACTCCCAATGAGGGAACGGAGATGGTGCAAATAAATGTGTGGATTTCCATTTTGTAATTTTCACTGCAACTGCAGCACTAGCAGCTGCAATGATGAATCAAGCATTTTCAAGTCTTTCTTTGAGCTTTGATTAAACTAACAAAATCTCATCCCTATATTACATATTTACAGTTTTTTTTTCATTTAAAAAGATTGTGTTGTGCTTTAACCCATTTAGACCAAAGCTGTATTTAACAGAAAGTGGGTGGAAAGGGAGGGGATGGAGGTATACTAAAAATGGAAAACTAAAAGTTTTTCCAGCTATTGATGACAGCAGAAGCATAAAAAAAAAGACTGTTGTCTTCTCCGACTTGACTCTAGAGGTCAACTCCAAGATGGTGACACAGGTGAGCATCAAAGACATTATATACCAAGGGGATGCCCTGTCCCTAACCCTCTAAGTCAGATCACCAACAAGAGCAGCTATGGGTACAAACTATGAAATGGGCTGACCACTTGTACATGGATCACATCAAGCTGTACCCTAAGAACAAGCGTGACATCAACTCCCTCACCAGGATCTCTCAGGATGTCATTTGGACTAGGAAAGTGTGGGAGGATGGTATCCACAAGGGGGAAGATGATCAAGACTGAAGGGGTTGAACTACCGGAGGGCAACATAGCAGATATTCAGGTCAGGCACAAATACCTGGGGATCTCACAGGCAGACAGCAACCATGAGGAGGCAGCATGGGAGTTCAGCCACAGTCAAGTACCTGCAGAGCAGGTCCTGAAGAGTCAGCTGAATGGGAAAAACAAGATCCAGGCTATCAACACCTATACCCTACCACTGATCAGAAACCCAGGTGGCATAATATCCTGGCCATTGGAAGAGATGCAAGCCATTGATATTAAGACAAGGAAACTCCTTACAATGCATGGAGGGTTTCACCCCAAGTCCAGCATCCTAACATTGTACACTAGGCGAAGGGAAGAATGCCGAG
Source organism: Arrhamphus sclerolepis (assembly GCA_037176975.1). Taxonomy (NCBI): domain Eukaryota; kingdom Metazoa; phylum Chordata; class Actinopteri; order Beloniformes; family Hemiramphidae; genus Arrhamphus; species Arrhamphus sclerolepis. The sequence goes on from JBAMYA010000005.1 coordinate 11,610,312, forward strand.
GACAAGTGAGCATCAGTGCCACTATCTAGGACGAAACAGCAGGCCTCCAGAATTCTTCAAGAAGATGGCCCTCAGTGATGACCTGCAAAATGAATGCCTCAGGCAACTGAAACCTAGCATGGAGGAGGAACCAGAGAGGCTATCATGGAAGGACAAGCTGCTGCATGGCATGTACCACTAGCAAATTGAAGAAGTGTCTGACATCGGACAAACATATCAATGGCTGTAAAAGGCTGGACTGATCAGGGCTGCACAAGAACAAGCCCTAAGCACTAGATCAATAGAGGACAGGATCTGCCACACCAGACAGGACCCCAGATGCCGGTTGTGTAAAGAAGCCCCTGAAACAGTGCAGCACATCACATCAGGGTGTAAGATGTTGACATGCAGAGCATTCATGGAACGCCTTAACCAGGTACAGTAATATATAGAATCATCTGTATGGACTGTATGGACTGAAGGTCCCATGGTCATGATGGAAGTCACCTCTAAAGAATGGGTCAAGATCCTGTGGGACTTCCAGATCCAGACTGAGAAACTGGTGATGGCAAAACATCTAGACATAGTGGTGACAGATAAACACTGGCTACTTCAAAGGTTTTGTCTGAGAAAAGAAAAGCCTGCACATGATTGTATCTTCATGAACAATCTGCCTTACTTCATCAGTAACTTGAATGAATGCATCACTACATGACCACTCATAATTGACTTTGAGTTTACCTGAACTGAGAAAAGAAAAATTTGTCTGAATAACCAAATCGATTCAGTTTCTTTGGTAACCTTCAGAATGTCAAATGAGGAGAAAACAAAACAGAAATTAAGGGGAAGGCTAAAGCACACAAACAGAAATTGCAGATGAAGTGGTAAGCTTCAACAGTATACAAGGAGTCAGAGGTGTTTTTGAAAAGGACTCTGGGGAAATTTAAAACTAGTTAGTCAAAGCAACAATTCTGCAGCATCACCTTACAGTACAGGTTATGGAGGATAATTGATTCAGTCTCTGCGCTGTATCTACTTTTCCACTTTGACTCTACCTCAAAGTGACAACTGACAATGTCTTCTGCATGTCGATAAGTCTGGATTCAGGCATCAATGTGAAATCACAACGTCTCAAAGGCACAATTAGCAAGCTGGGCAAATTCCCAACATTTAAGTGAACACTTCATGACACAGCATCTCTGCACGACACAAACCTGGTAACTAAGGAGACGAAGGGCTTGAGACAAGTTTGTGTACTGCATGGAAGTTATTTTTAGTTTTTCTCAGCTGTTGTATAATGTGACTGCCCAGCAGTTTCCATGACCTCTAAGAAGATTACAAAGTTTCTGCTGATGCTGTGCCAGATATGTGTTGATTTCATGCACATAATCAAAGGCTGTAAATTGTCATGTATCATTGTTACGACTTGCAGAGGATTATTTTCTGTCCTTACCCCATACACAAGTTCGCCGACCATGCCATTCCATATCTTTGTCTCAGGGTCTCTGGCTCCATATTTCCCATCTGGTACGATGGAGATCTTGTACTTGATTCCGATATGTTTTGCAATCTCTGAAGCCAAGTCTACACAGTATCCCTCATACTGATCGTTGCCTTCATAGAGCTCCCAGTTTTTCTTCAGCATCACATATGGACCCTCCTACAAAACCAGCATAAGGGGAGAAAAACAACTGTTTGGAGGAAGATTATGGCAACGGTCAAGAGAAACCAGCAGTTCCTCTTGATCATATCCAAAGAATAGTGAAAATGAAGACAGATTGATTAAAATAAACTTGTATAACATATTTTTAACTGATCAAAATGGCATGTCTCTGAATTTTGTCTCAGATGATTCACTGAAAAACATTTTGCATATTGACAATAGGACTGTAAAACATCTATACATCATTATAGTATATTTATTTGACTGCACATGTAGAAGCATCCACATTTGACACAAAAACTGTTCACAAACAAAACAACAAAAGGAAAACAAAAAAAGATGCCTCGTTAAGCAAATGAGGGGTATTAGATGTCAGAGATGACTTTTAACTCAACTCAACTCAAACTTTATTTACAGTACAGTTTAGAACAACCGAGGTTGACCAAAGTGCTGTACAGATTAAAAGAATGATAAAAAGTGACCCATATTAAGGCATACATAAAATAAAATGGGAACGTCTCATGTAAATGTTTTAGATCTTGCGTTTCTGACTTGCAGTGCCGGATTGCTTCAATTGACTCCACATGACTCCACTGGGACCCTCACCTGACTCAGTGCAACCATCAAGGCGAGAAAACAGAGGTGAACAAGAAAGAAGGAAAATACAAAAAGAAGAAAAGAACAGCCTCTGCATTCATAATGTGTGGCAAAAGGGAGAAGGATGTTTGGGTTTGCAGTAAAAGATTAAATAAAGGAAAACACATATAGAGAAAATCATTACTGTGTGTAAGAAATCCACAACTGATCCATAACTAGACAAAAAAATACAGGGATTTACCCTCTAATCCAACTGAAATCATGTTTATTAAAATCTTATCAAGCATTTTTTAATCAAAGAATGATCTAATCTAACTAATCAAACAGGCCTTTATAATATCCAGCACCATGGAACAATTCATGAAGATAATTAAAAGCAGTAGAAAAGAGGCTGACATTCTTCGAATAGAATCTCTCATTCCCAAAAGATTTTTCACAGTTAAAAACAAGTACAGTTTATTCACTAAATATTCTTTACACTGACAAGGGTTACATGAGCAATAAAATCTGTCTGACAAAGATCCAAAGAATCTTCAGGAATTTAGGAAATGAAATTAATTAAATTAAATCAGTATTAATATAGGACCTGGCCAACAAAACCAAAACATTAGATGTTGAAATTGATCTTTGAAACAATTTTAGAAATGCTCTTAAAATTGATAGCATGAAGAAAAACGCAGAATCTAAAACAAACGCAAAGGACCAAAATGGTGTATGCAATAAAAAAAAAACAACAAAAAAAACCAACAACTTCTAGATAAAAATCAAAATACTTTAAATATTAGTATTTCTGAGACTGGTGCACGCAGCACCAAGCAATATAAAACAATACAAGAGAGCCGTTTGCAAGGTTTGAAAACTAGTGAATTAAAGTCATCAACTAGCATAGAGTTAATTCTTCTAAGTACTTAAAAAATAATCTCACTTAACACTCACAGACACACACATAAGAAAAGCAGAAATATTTTGAAATTACATGCTGTACACAAATTGCGACAAGAATACATTATGATAAATATGAACTCATTTAATTTAAAAATAAAATCGCATCTAAAGAGAAAAAAAATAAACACAAGCGCTTTATTTTTTCCCTACATTTTTGTTCATCAGCATAACATCAGTTAGAACAAAAAGGAGAGAATTCAGACATCATTTCTGCTTAATTATTTTATGCTTGTCATCACTGCCAACATCAATACAAACATCATTGTCATTAAGTACAAAAACAAAATGGCCTTTATGTTTGGCATCAACATAAACAGTGAGAAAAAGAACATCTCCAAAAATGTCATTGTCAGACATTAGCAGTTCCTGGGGCTCATCCCATTGACTCAACATGAATCATAATGTTAATGAAGAGCAAGATAGTTTCAAGTGAATTCCTGCTCAGAGCCCACAAGTGCTATCGAAACTGTAAGGACACAGAGTACAACTGATAGTCTTGTCTTAAAAGCAGTTACAAAAAAAAACAAAACAAAAAACGAAACTCCAAAACGTTTATTTGTATTCAGCTTTTCTTTTTTTTTCAGTAGTGAATAACAATTTCATTCATCCATTTATCTATGTCATTTCAGGTGTCACATGAAGTTTCATAAGACCCTTTGGTGTCATACAGATCAAACATGAGTTTTCAATGTTCTTGAGAATTAGTGTTTACATTTCATCTTTACCCAACAAGTGTGAAGAGAAGTCTAATTTTGAACAATGTTTTAAACACTGATGTGGCAGTTGTGTTGCTTAAAAAAGTTCCTAGAATAGCGTTAAAAACAAAGTCTGATGATGCAGTCCAATGACCAACTACTCCCTAACACTCATACGGTGCTTTGATGCTTTTTTCCACATACTGGGCTTCTTATATGGTGTACCAGATGCATCATGACACAGTTGCCAAAGGACAAACATACATACGTAACTGACTGAAAATAGGTTGTTCTTAATAAAGTTGAAATAAATAAATAAGTTTTTGATGCACTTATTAAATATGACACATTTAGATACATCACCAAAAGCCTTAGTTTTAATCAAAGAGCAAGTTATTTCACCATTACGTTGTGAAGCCCATCTCAGATGCCATCTGGTGAGAGTATGCTGGACCACCAGTCCACCACAGGGCTACACTGACTCTGACACTCTCACTCATGCTGCTTTTTATCTAATGATTTTAATGAAATAATGTTTTTATCGTTCTGTTGTACTGGATTACCAAATGGTTTTGTTTGGTTCATTTATTTTGTCTTTGTACCAGTGTGTACAGGTGTCCCATTTAATAAACATGCATATCATAAAAATGGACATGTTTCCCCACAAAAGCCTTCACAAAATGAAAGTACACGTTTTGTGTAGCCATGGCAGAGCTACACAAAGTCACACTGACTGCTGGTAAATTTTAAATTGCGGTTCTCTTTATCCAATCAAGTTAATGAAATAATCACCCTGTTTTTAGCTTGGTGGTTAGCACTGTTACATCTTGGTTTAAATCCTGACAGGGGCCTTTGTATGTGGAGTTTGCATGTTCTCTCCGTGCTTGTGTGGATTTTCTCCAGGGACTCTGGCTTCCTTCCATGATCCAAAAACATGTTTATCAGGTAATCTGTGATTATAAATTGCCCGAGTGTTTTTTTGTCGATATGTGGCCCTAGAATGGGCTGGCAACCTGTCCAGGGTGTGCTCCCTTGCTTTTTCCCCTCAAGAGAGCTGCTATAGTGGATAAAAATAATAGACAGATTTATTAATGATTTGTACTTTGGCATATTATTACTCTACAGTGGAGACATTTGATTCATTCATTCTGAACCAATTGGAATGAGTCTGATTAGCTTCCCATAAAATATGAATCCATACCTTTGCCAATAAAAGCTATAACCAAAAGGGCTTCTATTCAGTTTAATTAGAAAGGGATTTTAATTTGATAAGAACAGCAGCTAATTGCGTTTTGGCATGTAGACATGGTCAAGAGAACCTTCTATAGTCCAAGCCGATCATCAGAGTGAGAAATAAAAGTGATTTAAGTGTCTTTGAATGTGGCATAGCTATTTCAGAGGCTGTTGATTTACTTATACTTTTAACATGATTAGATTACAATTATTTATCGGGTTTACAGAGAATGGTCAAAAAGTGAGAAAGTGAGTGACACTTCTGTGGGTGAAAGTTCCTTGTTGATGCTAAAAGACATGGGGGAATGTCCAAGCTTGATGAGATGACAGAAAGGCAACATTCATTCAAATAACTGCTCATTACTTTACAACCAATGATCATATTTGCGCGGCATTTTGAACTTTGAAGCAGCTTCTCTGAGCTATGAAATGGCACCTGAGAGTAGAGTTCACACAGACTCACCCAAAGTGGTCTGAGTTTTGCTGCATCATTCAGATGAACACTCAGATTTTGTGTATACAATGTGATAATATGAATCTATTCTGGCTTATATCACCAGTTAAGACTGGTGGTTGTGGTAAAATGGTATGGAAGATTTTTTCTGAATGCACTTATGTATCATTTAAATGGTCAACTCTTAATCACCAAAGTATACCCGTCTTCTGGTGGGTACTTTAAGCATGACAAAGGCTTGACTTGTTTTTTGATAAGGAGGTCACTGTACACAAACGCCCTCCTTAATGAGATACTAATTGAATGAAGCAGCCTTTGGGAAGTGATGGCATGGCAGATGGATGGATGTGCAGCTGACAAATCTACAGCGACTGGATGATGATCTTAATGTCATTGTTGACCAGGATGTCCAAGAAATGTTTCCAGTACCTTGCTGAATGAATGCTATGAAGAATTAAGAGTATTATGGCCGAAAGGAGCATCAAACCTGGTTCTAGTGGGGTGTACCCAATAAAATAGCTAGTGCAATGTCATTGAAATTCAGAAAGTGTACAATAGTTTTCAATCTATGGAAAGAGTGAACACCACTATGGATTTTATTTTGGGATCACACTTAAAGCACTACAAAATTTGAAAAGTCTGACAAACAACAATGAAAATTAGAAATAAATGCTTGGCAATAATAAAAGCCTGGGCCATTGCGATTTACAGTAACGTATTTAAGGCTTCTGCCTTTGTTTGAGAAAATGTGATGCATAATGTTTCTTAGATAAAAGCATAATCTTTGGATGTTGTTTAATGATGCATTATGAGTCAGAACATGAAAAGTTACAGGTGAGAGGAAAAGAAAGAACAGAAGTTAATGTCATTAAAAGTCAGGAAGCTGAAAAAAGTGAGAGCATTAGAAAAAGAAAGATAACAATGAAAAGGGGTGAACTGGTTGGATGAAACTATAAAAAGGAGATAATCTGACCGCAAACTAAAAATGCTACAGGGAGTGAAGAGGATGGATTGAATCAAAAAGGGAAAATGTGAGTCAAAGATTAGGAGAAATAATGATTATCAAGAAAAGAAAAAAGGAAAATAAAATGGACAGAGTAAGTGAAAAAGAGGATGGGTTGAGAAAAAGAGAAAACTGGTGCAGGGAGACAAGCTTTGTAGAAGCAAATGGCAGAGACTGATAAGACATGAAACAATTTACGCTGAAGCCAAAAAGACAGACAGGACTTGCTATGCGTGCCAGTTGGCCAGCCTGTGAAACAGACAGGCACCCAACTGGGCAGTCACCTCACTGTCCAGTCATTCATTCAACCTGCCAACCGGAAGCTCAGTCAGTAATACATTTAAAAAGCCAGATAGTCACTTAGAAGATAGGCAGCCTCCAAAATATTTGATCAGTCTGGGTGACATCTACACACATGACTAGACAACCAAGCAAATCAGTCATTGTCTGTTTCAGCTAGCCAGTTGTTTAATCAGTCTACTAAATAGGCACTTACTCTAATTATGGTACATAATCTTTGCACATTTGGCCAGTGAGTGAATGTCATTATCTCCCTGTTTTTAAGCCATGAAGAGAGCAGAGCAGTTCAGCAGCTAGGCAGACAAGACTGAGAAGTCAAACAGTGACCAGTAGACATAACTGGAAAATTTTTTGAACATTTTGATTGCTGTTTTGTTTACTGGATTGTCTAACCCAAAATAAACAATACAGATGAGGAGTTTGTTGAGCCAGGATTTGGTAAGTCACAGTCCTGGTTTCCTGATTGAATCAGTTATATACTAACTAATTAATTTCCCTTCGGGAATTAATACAGTATTTTTCAACTCAATTGAATATACAACATAAGTGAGTTACAGAACGCAACAAATGACTCTCTTAAACCATCGTTGATGTCCACATCACCATCAGTGTCGCCATTTTCCCCAGTCTCAAAAACCGGCGTACGCTTGGGTCAGAGTTTCTGTGACGGACCGCACATTCTCACGTCAAGTTTGTTTTTTGTAAATCACAAACTTTGCGTAGAAATCGGCGTACACAAGTTTCAAGCCCCGTTTTGTACGTACGCAACGTTAGTAAATGTGACCCCAGACCTCCTACCAAAAATGGGAAATATACCAAAAATTGCAAAAGTACAAAAGTGTAGATGTGCAAATAAGCAATAGCAGTGCAAAGGAGCATGAGCAATCTAGGGGCTAGTTGCCATTAAGTTAATAAATTGCAGTGGGGACAAATGAAACCTGAAGTCTTTTAGTCCTCCTTATAGGAGCCCTAAAATGATAACCCGAGGACAAAAGTCAAACTCTTTTACAAGTGGATGATCAGGACAATCCAGAATAGCCTTCTTCAGGACCTGTCTGTTATAAATGGACATAATTCCAGCCTGCTGACTTCCTGAGATTTTTCCAGCAGTTTTAACAAGACGAAGAAGACAATTTTCACTAGAGAGGTTCAGGTTTCCAAACCATGCAACAAGGTTAAAACACAACATCTCAGAGAAAACATGGAAGGTTCTCATTTTCCTTAAAAAGAACATTTTTTGCTGAACCTTTATCAAGGTAACATTGACATGGGATTCGAAACACAGTTTATTATCAAGGACCACACCAAGGTATTTATAGCTTCCCACCATCTCAACATCTGCACCTTTGATAACAGTTGGTGGTTGAAGAGAGGTAGACTTACTAAAATCAATAACCATGTCTTTGGTTTTTGACACATTTAGCTCGAGAGAAGACCCTGTGAATGGTTCAGGTACCCTGGGACAATGATCACCACGATGCAGCTGCTTTGCAAGACAGTATTTTATTGATTGGGCGCTTTCCAGTGCACATGCACACATCCCACACAGCTTTCAGGACTGGCCGTTCCCCTCACTGCTGCTGCGCCGTCACTAAATAACAGGGAGACTGATTGATTACAAGGCCCAGGTGTGTCCTCTGTCTCCTATTGGTGCCGCTCCCAGAGCCACTGAATCACCTCCCCTCTGCAGCTGAGCAGAACCACACCCCGCCACCGCAGACTCATTACACCGAGCTACAAAGTTATCTAAAGCAGGTCCATGTTCCTGCTGATCCCCCTGAAGAAGACTAACAATAACCACATCATCAGCAAACTTTAAGATGTGTCTGTTACTGAAGTTGCTACGACACTCATTAGTGCACAAAATAAAGAGAAGAGGCGACAAGCAGCAACCTTGTGGAGAGCCAGTGGACCTCTCACACATCGTGACCTGTTAGTCAAAAAGTCAGTTATCCAACCAATCAGGTTAGAATCTAGTTTAAAGTGTTGGGGGAGCCTATCAGAAAGCAAAAATGGTTGGATGGTGTTGACTGCTGAGGAGATGTCTATGAATAAGAGTCTGGCATGTGTCTTCTGACCCTCAAGATGCCTGAACAAAAAGTGCCGTAAAGTAACAACTGTATCTTCTACATCTTTACCAGATCTTTATGCAAACTGCAATGGATCGAGATGTTTCCCAACATGCAATAAAATAAAATGGACATGATTAACTGCTGGAGGTAATTACAAAAAAATAATAACAAAATTTAAAGTGCCATGTGATTCATCTGACTTTGTATTTTATTTCAAGTTTTATGTAGACCAAAGGATTTTTTTAAAAAAAGGCCTTATTTTTTATGTATTGTTATTATTAAAAATAACTTCTTCACACAATTGTAAATTTCAGATCTCACTTATCCTGAGGGCTATTAATGAAGAGGGGCTTTCTCTAATTGTCTTGTTCTGATAAAATATTTATGAAAAACAATAAAGAGTGAGTGTTCAAAGATCTAAAAATAAATAAAAAAAGAATTATTTTGAGTACTATCTTCCATCAGTGAAATAGTTTAAAAGTAAGTGTACGACTGTGCACTGAGCAGCATCCCAGCACTTCAGTGAATAATAATAACGATTTTGATCATTTGTGTATCATCAAAAACATAAAAAAAATAGATAAAAATTAAAGTCAAATGTAGCTGATTAGAAATCATACTTATGCTGAAATATATTGAGCCAAATAAACTATACAAAACAACTGACATACTTTTTGTGCACTGTAATGAATTAAGATGACAGCATAAGAAAAAAAAAACAAAAAACATTTCCATAGTGGCTATGATAAAATGATTCCAATATAATGAATTTAACTACAATACAATATAACTGGACTACATAGTACTGTGTTTAATTGGACTGGATTGGACTCGTTTATTATATGTGCAAAGTGGCTTAAGATAACTTTTTTGGGGAATTGATACTATGCAAATAAACTGAATTGAAT
>JBAMYA010000005.1:11657369-11678376 GCA_037176975.1 Arrhamphus sclerolepis
ATGAGGGTTTTTCCAAATCTGACTGCCAGTTCCAGAGATGTCATGAAGTTGCTATCCTGTTAAGAGCAGGTACAGACACACCCAGTTGTGATGGCACACTTTGAACTTTTAGAACCAGTGGGTGACCCGCTATTCTGAATCATGGATATCCTGTCCCTGCTGGACAATGGAGTGATCCATACAGTGGTCACCGATTAACAACGATTGATACATGTTTTTCAAAAATTGCTAATTATAGTTCAAAGACAAGCTAAATACACTAACAGGATCTATTCAAAAGTAAAATGTGTAATATAGTATCATGTTTTAGATCAGTTGGTTTTAAACTAGTGAAAGGATTCTGTGATTCCCAGCCTCTTCATGTAATCTCGACCCAAAACATCGACCCCAACTCTTTGCATTATGTTCCAGTTGCTGTACTTCAGAAGTGGGAAACTGAATAATAATATGCAGAATAATGATGGAAATGTTCTAATTACGGAAAAGTAAATAAGTCCGCCACTTAATAAAGTAATTATTATTATTATCAGATGTTACAATCACCATCTGATGATGTTCAGATGAAAGGTGGCTTTAACATAGGTCAAACAACAGATAGCAACAACAAATGATAATGCTGTACAAAGTGGACCAGACAGACTTGGAGTCATCAGAAAAGAACAAAAAGATCATACAGAATATCTACCAAATTACATCAGAGAAATGTTCACTTCACTGACTTTAAACCTTAAAATGATGGATTGATGTGAATAAAGCATATTCTATGTGATGTGTGATTACCTGCTGGTTGATAACCTCGAGTCTGTGCTCTTTAAGATGTGTCCGTAACCACTCAGTAGCTCGGGATGACGGGTCAATCAAGAATGGACAGGCAACACTCTGAGTGGAGAACAAAGATCAAACACAACACTTCAGATTCTGCTGTTTTGTGGTAGTTCTACTAAGAAAGCCGCACATTTAGTGAGAAGGAAAAAAGGAAAAGGAAAGAGCAAGTGTGCATGTATAAAGTTTAGTTCTGTCAGTGTAGCCATGCTTATTGATCACCATCTCTTCTATCTCAGGCATTGGAAGGAAGTACCCCTCACTTCTCTCATTTTATCCTCTTCTGTTTTATGGCATCTTGCTCAAGGATCCTCTATGACAAAATTATTCCACCTATCAGACCTATAATTGTCAAGCCAGCCAAAAGATATAATCTCTTTCAGCTCCAGATGGGACATGTCCCAAACCTTTCCCCTAGGAGCCTTCCAAAGGCTTCCTGACCAGACGTCCAAACCTTCTCAGCTCAGTTCTTCGGATGTGAGGTTGTACTTCTAGTAATTCTAGTCCGAGCCCCTCCCAGATGACTGAACATCTGCTCTTATCCAGAAGGGTGAGCCCATTGAGAAGAAGTTCATTCAACTTCCCTTATTTGCAATCTCATTCTTCTCATAACCATATGTACTATAAGTGTTGGAATACTGGTAATAAATAGCTTTTATATTAAATCTGCAGAATGAAAAATAAGCCCTTCACTTAATCATGTCTTCAAAAATATACATAAAAGAAAAATCACATACTGCGAACATATATGAAAAGATCGGGACTTTGGAATAATACGCTCTGGACAGAAAACTCGAGTACTGATTTATTAGGTCACAATACTAGTTAAATAATAGCTGTATCTATTGATGTCTTTATTGAATAAATACATGTTCATTCATTTCTCACATGATTATTATATCATTACGCACAAAGGACAAGAACAAAAAACTGATGGAAGGAATAAACAAAAACAAAAACAAAAACTGAAAGACATAAACAGCTAAAAGAATCTAAGAGTAGGTTATGTGAATGAATGATGGAACATCTTCTTACCTGTAACTTGAGTGTGTTGATCTGAAGGCAGCAATGATAGAAACAACACACAAACACAATACATGCACATGGACAACAGATGAATGAGACAAACATAGATTTTTTTTCTCTCTCTGTGCTTCTAAAATGGAAACTATAGTGTATTAGGATTTATACTTGAATAGGCTCAATACTGAAAGGACATGGCTAATACTAGGTAGATCCTTATGCTGTCAAACAGCAACATGCTGTGAACCCCAAGAGAGATCTAAAGGGTTACAGTAGCATTTGATTAAATGACATTAGTCACAGATTCTTTAAATCCTGGAGAGTTGTAAGAAAAGGCCTAAATAGGGTTGGCCTTTTTTTTGTCCAGAATATCACAATTTGGAAACTAAATAAATACACAACTCAAACACTTTGTCGTGTCACTCAGATTAACATAACAAAGTTACCCTGGAGCTTTCTGCTCTGTGCAGAGAAACACAGGAATCTAAGTGGCTCTATACACAACAAGCATTGATGAGCAGTGTACATACAATTTTGGCCACAGCAAGAATTTATTAATGAATGTGATAAACTTGTGCTACAATGTATGCCCTTCTGTGAGACTGATCCATGCAATCTGGTCTTTTGAAGTCTGGATGGCCCTCACACTGATCACTTTCCTACTTTGGTCCACTTTGGATAGAAACAAACTCCTTCTGATGCAGTCTTTTAGCCAACACAATCTGATCTTTTTCAAAGATTTAGTGATTTCTCATCAACTTCAGCAAACTATCAACTTGTTGCCTGATACATCCTACCTCCTTTACACATCACTGATAATCAGAGGAAAACATTTTTGCAGTTGTGGCTGTTTGGTATATTTTGTTTTTTTTTCCCCTCTATTTTTAAAGAACTGGAGCTAAAAAAAAAAAAAAAAAAAGCTGATTGGAATTTTTTGGCTAACCTGGAGTATAACCAGTGCATTCTCCATGGAGAGGTCATCTGACGGCAGGCCTTGACTCTTCCAGATCAACTGCTCACTTTCCGAGCACAAGAACAACCGCAAGTCAAACTCTGATACAAACAGAACAAAAATGTTGATGCTTATTTGTATCTTTCATATTTACTCACCAAAAAGAGAGTTATGGCTGTAGTAGCATATAAGATATTTAAGTTACAATTCAAGTCACGATCCAGCTTCAGCACCTGAACTCATTATATCTTAGGTCTGATCACTAACTAATCACTTGATGACAACCAGGTTATTACTTATAATGGAAACATTATATTGATTTGAGTCGTGGTTCATAAGCATTAAAAAGGATGATGTGTTCAGACTATCAAGAGTTCTTAATGTGATGCTTAATGAGATAGCATATCAGTAAACACTTGTTACATTATGCACATGGCTGAAAATAATGGCATATTTTTGAAAAAACAGTATCACATTTGCAAATTACCAATTATTAACATTTCGTTAAAGCTAATTTTACTGTTATAGACTGTTCTGGTCCCTGTGAGCAACTGTTTATTTAGGTTATTAAATTTAGGAGTCTGCATACGCTGGTAGTAGAGTGTATGAGTATATTTACTCTGTAGTCCAGATTGAGCCATCCATGTCTCCAGACAATGTCTTCTACGGTCTTCTGAAGCGGCAGACAGATAAGTGATGAAGGCTGCAGCAAGCAGAGCCCTGATAGGAAGCGTGTCCAACTCATTTTTCATCTCAGACATCTAAAAGACATGGGCAAGACAAACGGGATTGCGGCATAGACAGACAAGAACGGGAATAACGTATGAAAAAAAAAGTGAAGGGCACGTGGAGTTTTGAGAATTAACAGAGGTAAGAATATAAAGAAATGCAAGGATAAAAGAGGAGGAAACTCATCGTGATACTGTAAATGGCAGATACACATTTGCATGAGCTCATATTTACTGACTTTACTGCAAGACTTCTAAATTGATCAGGATTCCTTTGAGGTAGTTTGGAAGCATGTCAGGGTAAACAAATGCATACGCACATCTTTAATGAATAACTTTGCATTGGGATTGATTTTTAAGCCTTAGGACACTTGTATTTGCACATCTCTGAAGCTGCAGGCTTTCGGGAGCTTGTAACCTCTTGTCTGCTATATTAATACTGTTAAGAATTCAGCAACATTTACTTGAACTTAAAACCTGTCTATTTCTGCACCACTTTACACTGCAGGTTTACACACTGCAGTTGTGTAAACCTTGCTTTCCAAGGTTCTTCCTTCTAGGGAGAAAGCGAAATAGCTTGAAGTTATTAACATATATCCATGCATAGCCACATTAGAGTATGCAAAAGTGTGTCAGAGTGAATGTGTCTATGTGAGTGTGTATGAAAATACATGAATAGAGAGTAAACTGGCCCTCTGGTACAGGCCTTGAGGAAGACCATGAGAGTGTGGGTGAGTCTGTCAGTATGAGATTGAGTGTTTTAATTAAGGTGCAGACAGATGCTATGGAAAGGAGTAAAAACAGCCAGGGGCAGACCCAAGGCAACAAGATCCATCCCTCTGTCACCCACCCACACACACAACCACATTCACTGACACCCACAGCTCCTGTTGCTCCTACAATGTAAATGAGCCTCTTTTGAGTACATCTGTAAAACCTCCCACAACAGTATACATATCAACACAATCATACATCAAACTACCTGTGCATTCCACCGTGTGTGTTCTCCATCCAGTTGTGATATGAGCTGTTGGGCTGCAGTGATTGTGTCCTGGGCCTTTGTCACTTCAGCCTCTAACTTAGCAGCCTCTGCAGTATGACACTGAAACCTGAGGAGAGAAATAGAACAGAGATTAAAAATAAATAGTATCATCTGAGATTTCCAGTACTAACTTTGGGGGAAATCTTTCTCCAAAGAAAGATCAAATAGACTGTAAACATGTGGAGCTCCCTGTATGCAGTAGGAAGCAGAAAGCCAATCTTTGTGTATAGAAAAGACTGCGACAAAGTTAAACTAGAAGGCGAGGAGGAGAGAAGCTATAAAGAAGTAAGGCAACTTTTAGTTAAAGGATGGCTGTTTAAACATGAACATAAAAAAGGAAGACTAATGGTTGGAAAGAGAGCAAAGTTTAAAGCAGTTTAAAACAGTGAAAGAAAGAGAACGACAGAGAGGGAAAGAACTCAGTCACACTTGAGTTCACTCTGCTGAGCTTTGACCTGATAAATAATGAGACAGGACTTTTTCCAAATCGATGGCCTAACTTTATTTACATAGCTTATTATGACATGAGAAAATGAATACATATCATGTCCAACGCGGTACTGGGGGCATATGTAGGTCAAGTAGCTGTGAACCAGGTCCTCTACTTGGAAGGACGAGTGTTCGATGCCTATCCAACCTGTATGTGTGTGTCTATATATATATATAGACACACACACATATACAAACACACACATACAAACACATATACACATAAAGAAAAAAAGAAGAGGAGACATACTTCTCTTTCAGCTTGTTGACTTTGGCTCCAACATTGTTGAGCTGATCTTCTAGTTTAATTTTCCTATTCTCTGTTTTTCTGAGGTTTCTGTCTCACACACACACACAAAAGAAAAAAAATTCTTAGTGAGCCATTGAATGTGTGTGTGTATGTATCATTGACTGTATGTGTACGATGAGCTAATTACAAGCTTGTTCAATACTAATTTTAAATATAGAAATTTAGTTTAAATGTAAATATGTATTTTGATCCCTCATTGAATCTCCACCTTAATGTGTTAGAGGTGCCTGCATGTATGTTATCTGGGGAATTAGATTTTTGTTGCCAAAAATCCAAGGGTGGTGACAACCTGGTCATGTGGTGGTTTAGGTTTGATCGGTGTGTTCCTCTCTGGAGTTGTGGCTCAAGTAAGCTGCATATCTGCAGCAGCGCAGTCCTTGGCAATGTAAATCGCGATGTCAGCCATTTGTCTGTCTCCACAAGCAGATCTACACACTCTAAGAACACACAATCTCTTGAAAAAGAGCGTGTGTTCAATTATTTTCCAGCCCTACGATCAATAAAGTACATCTTATCTTATCTTATCTTAAGAGCCTGACGTGCTAAGGCATCCAAAAGTAGCAAGTCCGTCATGACGCAGCTGGTTACATTTCTGTGAGTCTGTTATATACGGAGTCAAATTAACCTTCAATTAGTGTATAATTTAAGTCAAACAGAATAATGTCAGCATTATTATGGGGTACAATGAATATATTTATTTCCAATTGCTTCAAAGTGATTTAATAAACAATCCGTTAGTCAAGAAAACTTGATTCGAATAACAGCAGATTATTTTACATGACTCCTACGACAGGCCTGAATCACTCGTAACCTCTGTTCATACCTGAAAGAAAAAACTCATAATACGAGAAAATTGGTGAATGTGACAAGTTTTCTTAAATCACTCGTACGTGCCACTTTAGAGCAAATCTGTTCATACAAGCGGTTCTTGCATGAGGCCTATTGTTATGGGCTATCCAGTTCCTATGCAAAGGGAACAAGAGTTTGGTTTGCATTGCCGGTCATAACTCATATTTGTTTCCAGTGAGAGTTGGACTCCGTCAGGGCTGCCTTTTGTCATTGATCCTGTTCGTAACTTTTATGGACTTAATTTCTAGGGGTAGCTAAGGAGCAGAGGCATTCCGGTTTGGTGGTCTCAGGATTTCATCTCTGCTTTTTGCAGATGATGTGGTCATGCTGGCATCATCAGGTGGGACCTTCAACTCTCACTGGAATGCTTTGCAGCCTGAATTGTTGGGGATGACAATCAGCACCCTCAAATCTGAGACCATGGTTCTCAGTCAGAAAAGGGTAGAATTCCCTCTCCAGGTTGGGAGTGAAGTTCAGCCTCGAGTGCAGGAGTTTAAGTATCTGGGGTCTTGTTCACTAGTGGGGGAACCTCCCAGGGGAGGTGTTTCAGACCTAGTCAGACCCAGGACACGCTGGAGAGATTATATCTCTCAGTTAGTCTGGGAACACTTTGGTGCCCTCCCAGAAGAGCTGGAGGTGGTGGCTGGGGAAAGAGGTCTGGGCCTCTGAGCTGAGGATGCTGCCCCCACGACCTGGATATTCTGAAGTTAATAGATGGATGAATGGTAAATATTATCTGAAGATGTGTTTGTGTGTGCTCCTACTCCAGTAGACCAGCTTGCTCTCTCTCCAGTGGCTCTATTCTTTCTAGGACGAAGGAGTATTGGACATTGGCTTTGACCCAGGCGGCCAGTGGAGCAGCTGCAGCACTTGCCCGCTTTGCATTCTGACAATAACACCAACAGATGTCAAATACAGTTTAGATATAGCAGTCACAATGTCATCTACAAACACCAGCAAGAGCGGAAAAAAAGTCATCAGGGGACTCATAACATCCATCAACAACAGATATAATTCTTGACCCGCTGCAAACACTGCTGGCTGACCTTAGGGTCAAAGGAGGCCTTGTTCCTGTTGAGCAGCTCTTCCACGCTCTGGCGAATCTCAGGAGTAATGTTTCTGGCTTCAAATGTAGCTATGTCCTCCCTCACTCCACGTTTGGCCAGAAAGCTGCATTGAAGAGCAGTAGAGGAATAAATAATACATTTGATTAGTGAAATCCAGAAAAAGACCCAGTTGTCATGGCAAAGATGGGATTATCATAAAGAAACATAAAACCAAATAACTATCAATTTATCAGTTTAATTGAATTCAATTTGAAAATATATAGGATAAAGTAAGATTATTATAGATGTGAGCAAAAACCTTGTATTCTGACTATTTTATCACACATTCTTCCATTCTCCTCCTCCCTTACCTCTTCATGCTGACCCAGGTGGTGTCAAAGATGCCCATCAGTCTCAGTACCCCCTCTAGGATGTGTCTGATGACATCAGGGGGCATGCGGAGGGAGCGAATCTCAGACAGAGCTTCAGGCTTGATGTTTCCAACTGCACGCTTTGCTTCATCTACCAAAGGCTAGAGGGTTTAAGGGTAAGATGCAGAGGTAAGTGACGGATAAGTACAGATGGGATTGGAAGTTTGGAAAAAGGTGGCAGCCCCTTCTCATGTAACAGACAGACAGTCAGAACTTGCCTGTACTTCCTTCAACTCATCGTCTATCTTGGCTTTTCTCTCTTCAATTTTCGACACTTCTTGGGCCATTTTTTCTTTTATTTTTTCCATTTCTGTCTTCTGGTCACTGGCATTCTGTATAGTGAAACAAATGATGATAACAATAACAATAATAATAATAAGAAGAAAAATAATAAGAACAACAAGAACAGCGAGAAGAAGAAGAAGAATCCAGGTGCACTGGATTAAAACATAAAATACATATATATTTAGGGGTGGGCGATATATCATCTGCGATAATATCGTCAACATTTTTACGATGTGCAAGTTTAATTTATGGAGTGTTTAAATGACTTCGGCAAAAACAATGAAACACATGAGGAAACTCTTCACATGTTCTGAACCTTTTAAGCCCGAAGGGCCCGCCCACGGGTCCAACATAAACATCCACTCTAAGAGTGTAATAAAACAGGACAACATTATTTATTTTTAACAGTTGCTCAAAGTTTAGATCATAATGTCCACAAAGCACGAGAGAGTATTTTAGTGCAGAGATTGATGTTTAGAAAGGATTTGTAACGAAACATGCACCACACTCAAAATGTGGAAGAGGAGGAAAAATAGAGGTTTAAGCGATTGTAAATCCATCCGCGAGGTGGCATTGTTTGTAGTCATATGGAAGGGGAAGCTCCACTGAGTCGAATGATACCTTATATTGCAATAACTATAAAACCCACGTAACATTACATCCATGCGTAAAGAAATTTGTGCAATCACACTGTAAGAGGAGAGCGAGTGTGCGGAGAGGTAGTGCGACAATTGTTGTCTCAGCAAGTTTGATATTGTCATCGAGTTACCATGAGTCATATAACAGCGTGTTAGGTCTTTCTAGGAAAATGATACTTTTGCAAAATGAATTTACTGTGCTAACAATAATAATCACGTGGCAGAGCTTTTAGCTGAGCTCCAACGACTCTTCTGACTCGGGCAGCAGCAGGTTTATGAATACGTTTTTGTGTTTTGTTCTTTGAATTGTTGATTATTTGTATGTATATTTTCCTCTGTTGATCAAAAATTCAGAGAATTCCAATCACATTTTTCCCAAACGTCAACTAAGTATCATTATTGTCGAAATCCAAAAAATATCAAGATAATATTTTTTGCCCATCTTGCCCACCCCTACATATACATTATGTATACATGTGATTCCAAAGAAACTCCAAATGCAGCTCAATTTTAGAATTTAATTCTGATATAGTTTATCTATATATCTTCAGTCATCTAAGTAGAAATCAAATATTTAGGAATAGCCAAAAAGAGGCATTATGATCTGGTGTGAAAAAGTAAAACAGGATAAATGTTTGGCAGCATGAATTTTCCACTCTTCCTTTATCTGACTTTTTCCCCCCCAGATCTATCTATCTATATGATCACATCTTATCCAAAGCGAATCTTCTTATTGATCTTCTCTCCACCCACTCAACTATACCCATAGTCAATTGATGACTCTTTGCTATATACAGCATGCTCCTTATTTCCTCTGCAAATCTCCTTCTCCTCTGCGCTCCATTACCCCCTGCTCTGAATGTTTCTATCTTCACCAAGCCCCAGTCACTGTTCCATTTAGTTTGTTTCCACCCCTCATATCGCTGTCCCTGTCATCATCATTTTTCCTTCCACGCTGTCTCTGTCTCCACAGGCGACATGGCTGCTACAGACAAAAGGGATGGATCTAGTTATTAATTATCACTCTGCAAACTGTCTCCACTGACAGTTTGTTTTTGTTTTTTTCTTCTCCTACTTCCCTCAGTCTAACTCAAAACACACTCTCCTCTCAGGGTGAAAAACAAAATAATATCATATCTGATCAACAGATCCTTTTATCCATCAAATGATCCATCTTTCTGTCCTTGAGACAGAGTCCGCAGAAAGACAGAAACACATTGGGAGTTAGAAAGCACTGGAAGAGAAGAGAGGAGACACAGACCTGCATGGAGGAGGTGATTTCTTGCAGAGCAGCATCTGCCTCCTGTTGCTTGGTCCTCAGCAGTGCACTCTGCTCTGCAGCCTGTCTCTTCAAATCATCAACTAATGTTTTAGCTTCATTCAGTTTAGACACGCCAGCCTGAAAACACAAGTCTGATCAATAAATCACAAAATGACATTGTATAATAAATATTAATTTCTTCATTAATACATCTTTGATGTTTGCTAATAATATTTGTTTAATAGATTAATCAACAAACCAAGACAGATTTAACTATAGCAATCCCACTCTGTGTCACAAAATGCATTAACACTGCTTGCTCTTTTATTTTTTACTATTATCATGAGATTGTGTCCAACTTCCTCTAACACCTTTTTAACACTTTTTTTCTAATTATGAACACAGTTATGAATGTGTATAAAAGTATATTTTATTCCACTTATCTTAGTCAGGTCAGGCCGTTCCTGTGAATCTGCACAATATCTGGAAACACTGTACCTGTAGATGTTGCTGCCTTGTGGTGAGCTGGTTTTGCTTCCGGCTGTATAACGCTGTGTACACGTGTAGAAAGGCCATGTACTGACTTGGTGTTGCACCATGTTCTTTACATGACTCATGGACCACATGGAACAAACGGCACAGGTCTCCCTGCCCAGGTCCTGCTGAGATAAACATGAAAAATATCAATGTTTGTGAGTACAAATTGATCTGAAGAAGTTAAGTTGAACACAGACAAAATAAACGATATAGCTACACTAAATATAGCTAAAAAGCTTCCAAAATACTTTATGGTCCCTATGACAACATAACACACTACAATTTTAAACACTGTTTTCCAGAATCTTCAAAATTTACTCATATTATTGTGTGATAGGTTTTCATGAACACAAATCTGTGTCAGAATTTTCATAGCTAAATACTGAATAATTTATCAATAACAAATAAAGTTACTGAATACTGAATACTCAAAATCTAACACATTCGTTAATGAACAGCATTACAGGACACGAAAGAGCCAAAGAAACTTTCAATGAGGAAGTGGTAGCAGTGCCCTAATTATCCACAAATACATAAGGAATTTTGCTGAATGTGCTCTCACCTGAGCTATTCCTATTGGTGGACTTTTCCCTTTCACTGTCCTCCCTTTCACTTTCTGTTTTTGCCAGCAGCAACTCAGGAATCTAACAGGGAACAGGTACAGATTTACACACATAAAGTGTTACATTTAGAAAGCACCAATATAGCCAATAAAATAAAAAATAAAAAAAAAATAAAAAAAACATACTGCTTCTCTTGTTTAAAATAATTTGTCTATTCTTCAAACAAACAGATGAGCACAAAACACAAGTGTCTTTAGTCTTTCAGAGTTAAAAACACAGAAAAACTCCATATTCAGTACTTTTATTATTTACTTTTATTGGCAATCGCTGATTGAACATGCATTCTTGGGCATGTTGTCCTGCACTGACCTTCCTCATGCTGCTGTCAGACCATCCCTCCATCCACTGGACAGAACACTTGCGGTAAAAAGCTGGGTTGCTCTCACAGTTAATGGTGAAGTTAGAGTTGGAGCAGTCCATAATCAGGACGATGTGGAGGTTCCGCTGAATTCCTACACAACATGTGAAAACAAAAGGAATGTAACTGAACATACTGAGAGATATGGATATCATGACAACATGTCCAAAGCCCAACTCTGAGTCTGTAATATTTTCTCTTTCAGCTTCTACCTCCTTAGTAGAGTTGGACAGAGAGCATGAGCAAGGACCTCTTTGGGTTTTTATTTGTGACAAAGCAGAACTATTGAATTGACTCTATGGCAGAAAATTGAACCACTGTGACATGGTACCATTTATGCAGCACACACACACACACACCAATGCACAGCAGAGAGGCACAATAACAGTCAGGAAAAATCAAAGAGGAGCACAACTTGCGAAAAGAGATGTGGATTTATAACAAGAAGAGAACCAGGGAAAAAAAAAAAAGGCAGACATTAAAGGGGGCCTTACTGTTAGTAATTATACTGTACTCACGGTAGGAAAAGTAGTTATAGAGTGGTCCAGTAAATCCATCCTGCGAAGCAGCATCTTTGAGTGGCAAGAGTAAAGGTTCTAATTCCTCTGGAGTATACAGACCTGGAACTTCACCTGAAGCACAACACAACCTATCATCTCTCAGAACCAACTAAACATTCAAGACAACAGATCCAGATGACATTAAGAACAACAACCGCTGTGTGGCTTTGTGTCTTTTGTTGCTCCTGTAGTGCACGGTTCACACAAAACACTCTTAACAGTGTTTTGTCTTGTTTAAATTGCTTCAGCAAGACAGCTCCACAAGTAGGAAAGTACTTTGGCATATTACGGAATACAGCTATTGTAGTCCTTGTCTGACAGTGCTTTTAGTAGTCCAATTAACCTGTTGACCTTAACTTTTCATGAATCTGAATGTCCAACAAGTCAAACCTGGTCTCATAAAAATAAAAATACAATTCTAAACACAGTACACACCTGATGACAGCAGACTGTTCACCATTTCTAAGAAAGCTGGGTGGACAAACTGATAATCCTCCAATAATAAAACCAGTTGTTGGCCATCTAGGCCTGCCAGTTGCATCACCTAGATAGAAATTACACATATATTACATAAACCACTGATCCACGCACAACCCCACGTACAAAAAAGCTGGGACTCTGTGTAAAACATAAATAAAAACAGAATACCAGGATTTGCAAATCTCATGAACCAAAATTTAATTCCAATAGAATATAAATCACAAATCAGATGTTTAAATTGAGACTTTTACTATTTCATGGAAAATATTTGCTCTTTTTGACTTTTTCACAGCAGCACATCTCAAAAAAGCTGGAACAGGGGAGCAAAAAACAAATGGAGGAGCATTTGACAATAAATAAAGTATAAGTATAAAAAGAGCATTTCACAGAGGCAGAGGTTCACATATCTGTAACAAGCTGCATCTAAAAATTGTGGACAAATTTCAGAGAAATGTTCCTCAATGTAAAAACTTGACTTTGAGCATCCCACCAGTTACAGTACATAATTATTATCAAAAGATCAGGAGTGTCTGTGCACATGGGACAAGGCTGGAAGTCAAAACTGGGTGTGAGTGATCTTCAGGTCCTTAGACAGCGATGCATTAACCATGCAGTTCACAAATGCAAGTTAAAGCCATATGTGAACACGACCCAGAGAGGCAGTCGTCTTCTCTGGACCAAAACTCATCTAAAATGATCTGAGGTGAACTGGAAAACTGTTTTGTGGTCAAATTAATCAAAATTTGAAATGGTTTTGGAATCCATGGCAGCTGTGTCCTGCAAACAAAAGAGGAGAGGGACCATCCAGCAGAAATCCATTATATCAGCAGACAGTTCAAAAGCTTGCATCTCTGATGGTATGGGGTTGTATTAATGTCTATGGCATGGGCAGCTTACACATCTGGAACGGTGCCATCAACGCTGAAGAGTACATGGAGTTTTTAGAGCAACCTATGCTCCCACCCAGACAACGTCTCTTTCAGGGAAGACCTTGCATATTTGAGGAAGACGATGCTAATCCACATACTGCATCCTACACAACAACATGACTTCACAGAAGAAGGGTCCAGCTGCTGAACTGGTCTGCCTGCAGCTTAGAGCTTTTGCCAAAACATTTGGCACATCATAAAACTAAAAGGCCCAGGACTGTTGAGCAGCTAGAGTCCTTCATCAGACAAAATGGGACAACATTCCTCCCCTACAACTCCAACAACTGGTTGTCTAACTTCCGAGGCGTTTATTGACAGTTGAAGAAGAACGGATGCTACACAATGGTAAACATCACCCTGTTCCAACCTTTTTTTAAATGAGTTGCTGCCTTCAAAGTCAAAATTAGCTAATATTTTCCATAAAATGTCTGCATTTTAAAATCTGATTTGTTCTTTGTGATCTATCAGGAATTTAAAAGATGGGTTTATGAGATTTGTAAATCTTTGCATGAACACATTTTTATTAACAATCATTATCTCTGCTCTATTCAAGGAACAGGTGGTATTCAATTAAATTCAATCAGAAAAACACATTTAACTGAATTTCTGCAAGTTTTATCTCACTAGCATTAGTAAAAATTTTGCAAAAAGTAGTTAAGTAGTCATATTGTGAAGCAGTTAGAGAAAGTCTTTCTTACCGTCTTGAGATCATTGCTGAAATGCTTCAGAGTATAACCGCGGGAGATTTTGGGTGTGAACAATGTGTATCCATGCATGTGGGACACCAAACATGAAGCTGTGTGCCGACCCACTCCACTTCGCCCTGCTAGAAGCAGAGAGCCACCGGGTCGGCTCAGAACCCGATCCACCCTGGACACAAAGTCGCACACTTCCCAGAAAAGGAGGAGATCCAGCTCTTTATTATCCCGGCTGTACAGGACTACTCCCTAGCAGAGGAAAAGGGATGAAAAGGTGAAAGACAGACACTCCAAAAAATACACTGTCATAAAAATAAAAACACAAACACAGCAGCCTCAAGCGTTTAACAAAAAGATACCTGTAAAGGCAGGTGAAGACGCTAAGACACATTTACAACCTGCAATCTTTCATTTCCAAATTTTATTTGTTGGCAAAATACAAAATCCTCCATTACTTTCACAGTATTACTGTATGTTAAAACATATGCATGTGCACAAAGTTAACCCAACAAGACAATAATGATCAGGCATGAGCTCCTCACTGTCTACCTTCTGTATAACTTGCTTTAAATCAGCAGAATCCAGACGACCCAGCTGTTTACCATGAGGAGGCAGAGGAAGTCCTGGAGCAATTACAGCCCCCTCAGAGGCACCCCATGTCACATAGAAACCATCTTCAGACAGAAAAATATCAGAAATGATTGACAAGAGAGTCAGACACAGACAACATTAGGTAATATTTTGTTAATATCCATGATTCTTGTAAAACTGCTTTATTTATCTCACATCAGGAGGTGCTGTCACCTTTGAGTGACATTATATTCTCAATCTGTGAAATCTTAATAAAAACACTGTTTGTTTACAAGCCGTAATTTAAAGTAGCAAAACTTACAAGGAAGTTTAATGTATGTAAATAGAATATTTGCAGAAAAATTACCATAAGCAAAGCTGTTAAAGAAACTCTGAAGTAATCAAATGTTGTTTGAATCGATTTATGCTTTATGCAGTTTTTCCAAACTAAAACAGAATCCTTTCTGATCAGTACGAATGTTGGGATGATGAATTAGGAGCAAATGAGGAGCAATCTCATACCAGTTATGTTGTCAAGAGCATCAGAACCCCAGTCTCCTCGTATGATGGAGGACAAGATGTTGTCAAAGGTGTGAATGTCTTTAGAAGAAACCAGCCGGTCTCTGAACAGCCTCCTTGCCTCGTATGCTACCACCTCCATCACGCTGTCTGTCAAATTAGATTGTGCTAAAATGGAATACATGGGATACATAAGCACATAAGTGGACGAATACCCAGTAGGATATCTGCAGAAGCCTTTACACAAAAAGATGTGATGTTTTTTTTTATTTTTTATTTTTTTCTTAACCAAAACACACATTTAAAACTAAGTAATTTCAAATCAAATTTCAATTTATCTTTGGAGAAAGAGATTTTTATTTTCCCCTCTGACATAAAAGCTACAGATACAATGTATGAGTGTACATATGTTTTATAGTTCCAGAATCCAGAGCGCTATGTAAGACAAAAACTGTTGTTTTATTACACTTGTTGATTTTCTGAACAATTAAAAATTTGAGGAAACTATAAAAACACATCAACTTAAAAAAAAAATGATGATAATTCTTTTCTCAGTTTAACACACACAAACATATTTATTATTACAGATTGGTAAATTCCTCTGCCATCATTTAACTTCACATAAATAAACAAATATCTAAAACAGAAGGAGAGGTAATTATTTTTATATTTGTGTATGTGCATTTGGTGAGCATAAAGAAGGTTGGTGGCGGGGGTGTAGGGATGGGGGTTTAGAAAGTAAAAGTAAGTAAAAAATGATGAGCATAGGAAAAGAAATTCTTTGCTGACGCATTTCATTAAAATAAAGGTCTGGAATCTCTATCACAGCAAGAACACACTGCAGAAAGAAAGAAAGACTGACACAGGGAGAGATGAAAGGGCAGCAAAGGGATGCATATAAAAGGGGGAGAGAAAGATGAATGACAGCAATTAAGGAGAAAGAAGGAGTGAGAGACAGAATGAAGAAAAAAAAAAAAGGTGAAAGCTGGAAACAGCAGCGCTGAGCTGAAACAAAAGACACTAATCCATCTGGCACTCCTTTTTTATTTTTCAGTCATCAAAACTGTTACTCAGCAGAATATTTTCATGTGAGGACTACTGTATAAACACAAAAATGATTACATAATTTCTGCTTTATTTTGAAATAACAGTCTCTACATCGGCAAGAAAAAGCCTTTTGCAGACCATCAATCTAAACAGGATTTTTTTTTTTGAAAAAATGGGGGGACAAAAGACTTCACCCACAAATAATTGGAGGGAAAGTGCAGGAAATTCATATTTTTTCATATAAGTTTTGACACACCCCATTACTGAACAGTACCTGATTACTTTTGCATCATTTGTTACACTGCAGCACTGTTAACCTTTTTCATTTCTTCTCACTCAAAAGACTGAGACAAAAGACAATGTAAGTATTATATTTTTCCAAAGTAAAAAGTAGTTTGTTGCTTCAAAATGTTATATGTTTAACCTTTAACATCAACGTATGCATCATGCAGTTCAATATGAGTGAATTCTTACTTATACTGTAGCTTGGTTACCTGCAGTGAGGTCATATCGCAGCAGACTGAGCACCCATTCTGTGAGGATACAGGGGGTAAAGAGGTAGTGGCTGTTGTCATCTACTGTAAACTTTGCTTTCACCTAAGAGGAGAGACAAAATATGGCATTCTTATAAATAATTCAGTATATTTATTCATCAGAATTATCTTTACAAAACAGTTCTGCCTCACTAGACATCAAACCTCTAAAGCTTGCATGTCTTTAACTGCTATACAAAATGCACATTGTATACTGAAATCATCCTGCATGATAGTATAAAGAAGCCCACTTTAACCATACTTTGGCTTTTTTAAAGTAATCACTTAACCTATCACACAATCTCACACTGCAACAGTAAAAGATAAAGCAGTACTATGAAGGTTTTTTTTTTTTTAATCTCCCAACCTCATCCAGTTGACTCATGGAATGTCCAATGGTTTGCTTACAGTATTTCAGAACATATAACGTTGTTAGAAATAGAGAAAACCACAAATGTGCATCCCAATAAATGCAATACCTGTTCATAGAGCTGAACAAGAGACCCAGCCAGCTGTTGTGTTTTTCCTGCGCTGGCCCAGGATGCCTGGCTGCCCAGGCTATGTTGGAGAACTGGTTGAAGGTAAGCAGAGTAGATAGTGTGCAGCTGTTCTCTGTCTGGATAGCTGAAGGCAGAGTCATAGAAGCAGAGGGACAGAGAGTAAAAAAAGAAAGGGATTAAAATTCTAAAAAATGCTCTGGGTTTCTCAGAGGCGCCAAGAGACAACTTTGTTGTAAACGGACGCTATATAAAGAAAATTGAAATTGATTTGAAAATTAGAGGGAAACAAGCAGTAAAAAAAAGAAAGGGATGTAGAGTCCTGGTGGAAAAAATAATTGTGTGTGCAAGTAAATGAAATGCTCGTAACACTTAAGGTACTTACTCTATGGTGCAGATGCGTACAATGGAAGAGAAGCGGGTGGTGAGTGAATGGCTGACGGCCCCCCCTGTTGACATGGATGCCACCACCTGAATGTTCTCAAGACTGACCCACTCTAGATTTTCATCATAGAATCCTTTATAAGTCAACAACTGAAGGAAAGGCAAAGGATGGAAGAGACAATCCATTAAAACCATATCAAACACACTTTATTTTATTGATTTGACGCAAATATATATATATATATATATATATATATATATATATTAGTCTATGCATTTTCCATCCATTCAATGATTTGTTCCTTTTTTCATCTGCATTGTTGTGTATGTAGCGTTTGAACCTGTTGCAAGAAAGCGGTGAGGTTGCTGGTCCCCCATTTGTCTGGTTTGGGTAGATTGATGTCTTTTAAGTAAAGCACTAGGTTCTCACAGTCCTTAGGTCTGAACACCCGGCCGGTGTTTGAGCTGAGCAGCAGACATGTCTGGCTGAGCTTCTGTAGGACATGACGAGATGAAGTCTGGGCACTGCAGTGAACCACAGCCACTTGGGTCGAACGTAGCCGAGAAAAAGCGTAGCGCAGGAGCATGCTAGAAAGCAAACAATGGATACAAAATGGTCAATAAATGCATACACTTGATTTTGGAATTAAGTATTCTTTCAAATTCCTATATGCTTCAAGTTCTGCACAGCTTGGTGTTCGGATCATGTTAGGAAGCAAGAAAAGAGAGGAATAAATGTTTGTTTGTTTTTTTGCCAGAGGAATCTGATGACAAAGCCAGTGACTCACTGGCATTGTGACCTTTTAGAGGATGCGAGGCAAGGATAGGGGATGAGAATGAGAAAAAAAAAAAAAAGACTGAAAGAGACTCAACTCAAGTGTAAAAGGCAAACTGAGTGGCCATTGTTCTTCAAACCCTTGAGGAGGGAAGCAATTACTTTTGCGGCAATGACGCTGAGTGAACACACACAAGTCTGATCATATATAGCACACAGGAACCCAAAGTCACAGTTTGAATAAATGTTTTGATTTCACCGTTGATTGTACGATTTAGTCATTCTGAGCATTCGCATTAGAGATTCTGTCTGCACACTTCTCTGTGATCCACACTGTGACCAACACTTTTCTAAAGGATCTTCAACGTGACAACTACAAACTCTTTAAACATATCTTCCTTTTATGTAAGATATTTAAAAAAACACAGAAATTTTATTAAATCAGATTATCGTAGTTTTAGTGCATCAGCAAAAGAATGTTACTCTCCCTTTATACACAATGTCTCCTTGTGCAGGAATAACCTTGCAATGATGTGTGCACACCTGCTTCTTGTGTTTTAAGGTGTGCATGTGTAATTACCCCTTTCCGCAACCCTCAGGCCCTACCACCATGAAGGGCTGCCTGTGCTGAGCAGTAAGCCACAGGTAGAAACCATGCAGACCTCTCTGCATGCCAGGAGTCTCGATAACAGGTAGCTTGTGTGTGTTAAAGAACTGCTCCAGTGAGAGACCCTCCGGACGCTGGAATGCATAGGCAGCTAGATGGCCACTGTCAGGATCATAGTAAGTATCAAGGGGCTTTCTGGGCTCTGGTGGGCTTTCCCTAGCCCAGCTTAACAGCTGCAGTTGTAGAAAGAAATAAAGAAGCAGATTAAGGTTTGAAACATTCATCCGCGTCTATTTGTAATGACTTAGAGAAGAGGGAAAAAAAAAACAAGTATCTTTACCTCCTTAGCAAACTCCTGCCGTGTTTTGAGATTTAGGTTTCCTCCCATGCCTCTCAGAAGAGCAATGATAAACTGTCCTCTCTCAGTCACAGCACCGAGGTGCGACAGAGAATTGAATACTGTACCCACCAGACTAGTCTCGACCACAAAGTCATTCTGATGATAAGCCAGAAGACATAACAGAATATATAAAGTTCATGCAAGATAAATATGTCAGAAAGAAAAAAACATATGTGCAAACATTATTCATCTCAGCGTGATAAGAAATCTAGATTTGTACATTCAATTTTTACATTGTCAAAACAATATTTACCCTGTTAGCAGTGTCATAATAAACAATGCTCTGTATAAACCAGTCAGTGAGGGAAGCTGTATCTTTATAATATCATGTCCTGACATTATTACTCTCTCCAGAGCCTTTTTGTCAGCTGCAGTGCAGTTTTTGAATTCAGCGCAAGTACACACTGGGTGTCTTTGGGTCTCTGGTGTGATGGGGGAAATTGTACCTGTTTGAGGACCCAGTCCAACGCTCTTTGGAAGTAGTCTCCAAGCCAGTTTTCTAGGTTACTGCGACACTCATCCCGCTGACCTCTCAACCATGACTTCAGTAATGCTCCGACATCAATATCTTCATCACTTCAGATGTAAGTAAGAAGAACATGAAGTGAAACAACAGAAAGAGTCACTTAGAAAGATGGAATTTGGTAGAAATAAACAATGCATTCAAAGCCAAACTGACCTGAGAAAGATCATGCCCATGCGTGATATAGTAGCTGGGGATGCACAGCTGAGGTCGTGAGTTTCAAATAGAAAGTTTACATTTGGTCCAAATTGGATCCGCTCTCCACTGGGCATGGTTAACAACCGATTATCATCAAGGACAGAGTTCAGACTCTCAACCCACTCTGGGTCAATATCCCCATCACAGACTATCCAGGAGTTTACCTCTATAAAATACAAAATTAAATATTGAATAATATTCGCAATGCAAAGTGCAAAACTGTGCAATCCTCTGTGGAATACAATGAGTACAAATCGACCGATAATGAGCACAAAACTGCAGTTGTGAAATGTCTAAGTACTTAACAGTGATTAATTTACACCCTTTGAGTGATGTGTCCCACTTACCCTGTGGTTCTCTGACCACAGTCCTGGCACTGTGTGTGAGAACGCCATCAGCCCATTCTCTGGTGTCCATGTCTATATGTCCCAAAAGCTGTTGTCTGGGCATGGCCTTTGGATTCATTGTGTACTGCTTCACCTTGAAATATCAACAAGAAAACACTCTGATGAGGTTTTTATTTTTCTCTAACTATCCCAAAAACTTGTCATACTCCTTTAAGTTGTAAATAATATTGGTGTGAAATTGTATACAATGTAAACTTACATCATGTCAAATATATTCTTTCAAATTAAACATTAAATGATGTGTTATATATAGTAAGTATGGTCAAAGTTGTTATGGACTGGCTCAAGCCCATAACAAAAAGGGAAGCAGACACAAAGGAGCTAATATCAGAACAACTTTTATTGACAAAAACCCAACCCAACCCAACCCAACCCAACTCAACCCAACCCAACCCAACCCAACTCAACCCAACTCAACTCAACTCAACTCAACTCAACTCAACTCAACTCAACTCAACTCAACTCAACTCAACTCAACTCAACTCA
>JBAMYA010000005.1:11686464-11703558 GCA_037176975.1 Arrhamphus sclerolepis
CAATGACCCACTAATTAGAGCCAGGTGTCTTTGAGCAGGGAAACATCTAAAACATGCAGGACAGTGTGCCTTGAAGAACAGGGTTGAAAAACACTGGCCTAAAGGATACCATTTTCACAGTACTCAGGTAGCCCCTAGATGTCTGACAGCTACTGATTCCCTTTCCAGCCAAAGGTTGTGAGCTGGCTGTGCTTCACCCCTGGACCTCCCAACCCCAATAAGATCAATTCTAATTTAGAAAATACTCTCACAGTCTCCAATCAACAGTTATATTGCAAACTAATTTGAATGGCACTTTAAATTACTTTAAGACCAAAATTCTCCATATGTATCCACATGTACATGCATTTGTATACACTATTTATCTCTGCAATAGCTATTCTCAACACACACCTCCATTTCTTGTTATTATATATAAAGCCTGTATCTTTATTTTTTGTATATTGTATTTTATGTTTTTTTCTTTTCTATTGCAAAAAATAACTTGCTTCTTAAAAAAAGAAACAAAAAAAAACATAATAGGCTTTTTGTTTTGTTTTTTTAAACTTTATTATTTTGAGCTGGACTAACACGTGAATTTCCCCACTGTGGGAACAATAAAGTTTTAACTAATCTTAGAAAATATGCTATAGAATTATTTTAAATAAGAAAAAATGTTGATGGATATGAGGCAAGCTGGCTGCTTGTCTGATATAAACACAAACTAAAAGATCATATAAACACGACTGAACAAGTTAGTTATGCTCTGCGAGCAGTAGAGGGGGGAGAAAAAGAGCCTGCCCCGTGTGAGGCTCGAACTCACGACCTTCAGATTATGAGACTGACGCGCTGCCTACTGCGCCAACGAGGCTTAGGCGGTCGTCGGGGCACCGCAGAGCAAAGACATGAAACGAGGAAGAAAATACGATATTTCTTTTTTTCGCAATTTAAAATCCAAAGACAACTGATTATTAGAACCGAACGCCCCGTTTTAACTTTGTAATGTAATTCTGAATCTGCATCATCAGTTTGTGAAGAATTACAAAAATGTTTTTTTTTAAAATGCTGGAAGTCGAGGAAAAATCTACTCACGTGCACACTATGCTTGAGATCTATTGATGAAACAGGAGCTTGGCGCTCCTTCTATAATCATTTTTGCCTGCGTGTTGGCTCAGCGTTCAAGATCTGTTTGCCTTTAATGTCATTCTCAAAGATGAAAACCTAACATTTGGCCAAGCACTGATGTTTTGGAGCACTGTTTGTTTAATGTCTAGGTTTAGAGCCACTCTTGGGTCATGGGAAACTTGAAAAGGGGCACCGTAAGGCCACTGGAAAAACAAAATATACAACTAATGTTGCCAACTGTTTTCCAGTCTCTCTGTAAAGCAGCTTCCACTCATTTAAACTGCAATTTACCTTTATTCAAGCTCGTGTCTACAATAGTACAGTACAGCCATCTCTGTAGAAAAGCTTCACTGATGCACTAAAATACAGCGTGCATTTGTGCTGCAGTTAAATGTTGAACTTTTCTTCAGGAACACAGATGAAGAAAACTGAAGCAGCTGGGTCCAGATATGCTGCTCTATGGAGAACTAAATTTGAGTCAACATTTTTTCGTTTGGGGTTTATTTGCATTGCCTGTGTGATGCTTGCAGCTTTTCTCCAATTCATATTCAATAGTTAACATTAATTGAGAATACAACTTCAATTAAAGCTTACTTTCAGGAAGTATTGTTTCTTGTGTGGTCTCGTGACCCTACTAAGAGTAAAAAAAAATTCTGCATTCCTGTTGTGGTCATTTTTTGTGACAATTATATTAAATTCTCTTCATAGTGTTAAAATTGACAAAACCTTAGTTTTCATGTGCATATATATGAGTGAGAACAAATATATCTAAAGTCACCAAAAGTGAAGCTCGAGACAACAGACACGCACTATTATGTCTGATATGATGGTGTATATGGTGTCTGGTTTGCTTAATTGTGGTGTATATACAGTGAGGAAAATAAGTATTTGAAACACTGCCGATTTTGCAAGTTTACCCACTTACAAAGAATGGACAGGTCTGTAATTTTCATCGTAGGACAACCTTCAACTGAGAGAGACAAAAGAAAAAATCCAGAAAATCATATTGTATGATTTTCAAATAATTTGTGTTTTGTTGAATGAAATAAGTGCTAGATACAATAGCAAAACAGAACTTAATATTTGGTGCAGAAACCTTTGTTTATAATTATAGAGGTCAGACGTTTCCTGTAGTTCTTGAACAGAGGCCTGTATCACGAAGCGAGATTTTGCTTTAGCGAGGTAACTTCATGGTTAACCCTGGGTTTTATTTATCACAAAACTGAGTAATTGCTTGTCGAGGTACATCACTGGGGTAACATATGCTGAATGACTAACTTGCTCCGGAGTAGGATAACTCTTAGGATTGAATCCAATCCTTTATAAAGCCCCGCCCACTGGCAAATGATGGGCTCTCCCAGACAGCATCATTATCAGTGGCATTTACAATAGTTCTTCTCTATGGCGCTGATTTTTATATAGCTACACTCATTGCGCAACACACATACAGACGGCAAGATTAAAAAGTTTTATTGGAAAGACGTCTCATGGAGAGTTTGTTCATTGGTAAAATGTTGCCCAGATGTTGGCCCATAATGGAAGAATAGAATAAGTCAAATTTCGACATGTCATTTGTAGGAGGAGACTTTAGCTCTCAATGCATTGCCTGTCGGAAGATAGCGGGTTTGATTTCTGATCCTGCAGTTATATTTTGCTTTTGTAAAATGTTACAGTTTAAGTTTACAAGCATCGGCCCACTTCTTTCTACCACAGCTCAATATCTGGATGGATTTTATTAATTTTATTCTTTGTGAACTTCCCACTGGGATGAATAAAGTATCTATCCGTCTTCAGGACACTATGGATATGATTTAATAGTGGCCAAAGCTTAAAGCTTATTCCAGCCTGACGTTATATTCGAAGGACCAACTTAGTGAACGCAATTATGTTTTTATGTTTATTTTTAACCTGCTCCCACGTCCTTGACACCCCCGATGTATTGCATCTGGGGAAGATTAGACTTAGACTGGGGAAGATTTAATGATTGTCATACATTCTATTCATTAGCACAGCACATTGATTTTTATAGGATTCACGGCTGTGATCAGTATCAGATATAGGTGTAACTTATGCATTTCTGCTGCCTGTTATGTGTTGCCAGGCATTTTCGCCTCCTTCTGATTTCTCACGTAGGTTGTCTTTTTCTTCTTCGTATTTTATCGGTATGAGTCGCTGTGAAGTGGCTTCGAAGTTAAGTGAAGTGTTCTCACTTCCCCATATGACGCTCATGATTGTGATTGGTCCGCTACTTCGGAACCTGTCCTTTATACATGTGCGTTCACGGGTCTTCATAAGGTAACCCAGGGGTGAGTTACCAACTTGAGAGACAGCGTCGTGATACCGATTATCCAGATTGGGTTTGTTTGGGTAAATTGAACTGGATAGGTCTGAGTAACCCAGGAAAACTCAATCCTGCTTCGTGATACTGGCCTCGGGTACCAGGGTTCCTTAGCTTCTGGCACCAGATCACAAACTGCTTGCCGTCTCCGCCGTTTTCTTCTATTCATGCCCAGCGCCACTTGTTTTTAAGCCCCTTGTCAACTGCAACGTTTTCCCCTGGCTTCATGAATTCAGCCTCCATTCTTTTGATTTCGGGAGAAACAACTGCCGGCTCGCCTCGGATGTAGCGTCCAAGACCACTCGGAGATAACGTGTTTGTGTGTGTGTGTTTTTTTTGTTTGTTTGTTTTTCTGAATCATCGTCAAATGCAGGACATTCGGCATGGTGGAAAACTTTAAGCCCCGTATATATATCCTTCTTGGTTTCTTAGGTTCAGTTTAGATGGTTTAATTAGTAGCACTACTCCATAGCCTCGAAAGCTACCTGGTTATAATTAACAGAGCCAATAAGTTAATGAGGTTTCATCATAGAAAGTACTGCTATTTCATACTGTATATTAAAAGCAGAGTTGTTCCTGCAAGATAGGCACAAAATGAACAACATGATCTGTAAATATATTACAGTCCTAAAAATCAAACATGGCTGGCTTGCTAAAGTCACAAAGAAGGGAACATTTACCCATAGTAACATTTTATAGAAGAGAAACTAAGCAACTGCTTTCCAATTACATTTTATATCACAGAAGGGATTCAGAATTTAGAGCAATATCCCATGAAATCATAACACCACCAGTAGTATACAGGCTTTTCATCGCATGCATGAACAAGAAACCTTGATCTAAATATGAAAGAGTTTCCTGTAAATTCAAGTCTGAGGAAAGAAAATCATCATCATCATGCGTCATATAGCCATATATTCAGCCTTAACTTAGTATGCAAGCTACTGCACGCACAACTTTGAAGAATACTGCCCCTCTGCCTCCTTTTGAGGCTCACTGGCTATGAAGAGATTCACACAAGATCAGCCAGGAACACACCATGATTTTGATCAGAGCGCAATCACTGACAAGACAAAAGGAATTCTGATGGTGGAATAAAATGCAACAAATACCTTGCCAGAAAAAAAACATTGCAAAGATTGTAATTGTTCAAGTTCTTCTGTCTAGCTCTTAAACAATCATACAGATGCTGGGATTCTACAGCAGTAGTGTGGAATTCCTCTGTGGTAGGTAACTATGGAGGACTTTCATTGATTTACTTAGTTTCGATTATTAATTTTCTTTCAGCTAAAGAGGATCAGCAGGGTCGTGACTTTAAGAAGGTGATTATGGAAGACACAGGGAGATGAATATCAAATGCTTTGTTTTTGCTGGAATAAATAGTTGTTGTTTTTTTCTTTTCCCATGGCGATAAAGTCTGTCAGTTATTTCAGGATGCTTTATGTATAAAAGCGAAGACCTGTAATGGTCTGGGGTTACATCCTTGGCAAAGGTCATTTAGTCTGGACGGTACCAGTCTGACCTGCCTGTTCTAGGCCTGAAATGCACAAATGGGTGTACATTAATAAAG
Organism: Arrhamphus sclerolepis; assembly: GCA_037176975.1. NCBI lineage: Eukaryota > Metazoa > Chordata > Actinopteri > Beloniformes > Hemiramphidae > Arrhamphus > Arrhamphus sclerolepis. The sequence continues at coordinate 11,691,477 of JBAMYA010000005.1, forward strand.
TAAATGAAGTCGGCTGAAGAGAAATAATATCAAATATCTAGGGTTCTTAGGGCAAAAAACTCAATAGACACTGACAGAGACGTGGGTGGATCAAGTATATCAAGAGCTTATGCGGACAGCTTTTTACTTTAATTAACATGCAATGAAATGTTTGACATCATAAACTGAATATTTTACTGGCTGCATTCCACATAAGTTTTCCACAACATAATTGAATATATATGAAAGGCACAAACCTGAAAGGGTGCAACAAAATAAGTTTAAGGCAGAGCCTTAAACCATTTCATCCTAAAAGTACAAACCACATAATGAGATGACTTCAGAGCTAGTTCTGGTAATGTAACATCAGCAATATTTTTCATTCTAATCACATTCTCAGGCTCATTGGTCCATTTATGGGAGCAGACGGTGCCCATATCTGCCTTCCAACCCATGAAAAACTGCCACGCTTGCTGCTGCTCAAAACTCCCTCCACCTGTCTACCATCCACCTGCAGATTCTGATTCTCGATCAGTACATCGGATCAGAGGGCTTAAGTTGTTGCACATCATTCTTAATATCTCAATGTAGGAATTATCTGTGAAGAGGTCTGTGAAGCGTGTAGACACCAAACTACAAGTGATGTTAGAATACTGATTGGAGCACGAGTTGACCGACAGAACGATATTAATTAATATGATGTTGTGTAAATCTACTTCACTAATGCTTGCAGACTGATTGTCTGACAGTATGGCAAGTGTAGCAGATAATTAAAAAAATGTAAGATGCAGTTAAGAAGCTAACAATAATAAGAGTTGTTGTAGTATTAATGGCTGTAATTTACATACATATTTTTACCAATGCACACACAAAGAAAAAAACCATACCTGTGTTGGGATGGTCATCAACACTGGTGTCCACTGTGGTGTAGTGCTCTAATTTGCTATTAAGCTCCTGCTCCAGCTGCTGCAGATTGCGTTCTTTTATTGCTTTCTCTGCATCCTCAGTAAATTGTATTTGCTCAGACAGACACAGAATCTACATCAAACAAAAAATATGTCAAAGATTTTGGTATATTTTAGAATTGAGTAAACAGATGTCAAGAGTTTGGATTCTGGGTAACTTGTACAATGTTTTATGATAAGCAAATACATGTATAAATAGAACAACAGTATAAAAAAGTTAACTTGATATTGTATTTTAGAAATTGTTTACATAAATGAGTACGTGTACCTGTGATGGATAGCGTGAGGGGTCCACCTCCCCCTTCCTCCCTGCCAACAAACATTCATAGAGCAGGTGCTTCAGAGTCTCCTTCATTTCCACAGACAGTTCGCTTAACCATACCTTCAAAAAAAGTTAACACCTGATTTGTACCTCACTTCTGGCCACATATACGCAACATATAAATCTTTAAAGAAGCAACAATATCCTCTGCTTTAAACAGAACCTTCAAAGGTCTAGTCAAGCATGCATCCACCACATAAGAAATACAGATTCAAAACTCCAAAAAGGCTTTACCTCAACAAGGCTGGAGATGTGAACAACATTTCTGAGTTGCACTACTTCTCCCTCCAGAGAACACATGGCAACAATGTTGTCACACTGTTCATCAAACACAACACTGTGGATACCTGGACAGATAATTCATACACAGATGACTGTTAGTGTTAAAAAGAATATTATTTTATTACACAACATGGACAAAAAAAGTTAAAATGTCGAAAAACATGAAAGCAAGAGAGCTGATCATTACAACAAAACAAAGAGGTTTCTGACCTGCAAAGAGTTTCTTGAGGTGAGACTGGATGACATTTGGGTTGGTTGCTTGTCCCAAAATTTCTAAAAGATCATCATCTCCAATGAAATAGAAACGTGGGAAGGCAGAACGCTTCTCCTGCATTAACAAAACACATGCTCATTTAAAAAAAGCTATGTTTGTAACGCATGCAAAAAAAAAAGTGCTGATGTTTAATTTAAAAACACAGACTTGTACCTCCAAGAACTCATTGAGTGACTTTTGGCAGCGCTGCAGCTGATCCAGTATGGTGACAAGAGAACTTCGGATGCCAGCTCTTGAACTCAAAGAAACAACTCTGTTGTCCCTCTGGATGTCTGACAGTATACACCTTTTATAGAAATGAAAAAATGTTAAGTTAATGCCACCCATTCTCATCCCAATGATATATCAGACCTGCAACATAAAAAGAAAATGGAAATTACAAACTCCAGTCAAAGAAAAGTTGGGGAGCTGAACACAGAGAGCAAATATTATAATGGTGCTATTTTCATTTTTATCTGCTAGGTGGCAGTAATGCATTGCATTTGGACAATTTTGCAGACACAACTCCTGATAAAGAAAACCAGAAAAGTCAAGCCAAGTAAGCATACAGATCATTCATTTCATGTCATTTTCTACCTTTAAAAACCATGATAGACTACTGCAATACAGTGGAGTGCAAATCACATAGCTACTAAATCAAAGCTACATATCTATCTATGCAACCAGATCCTGTCTACTTTGCAAGGAATAATTGGAGGAAGCCATTTGCATGGGAACATCAGAAACCCCCAGATGAGTATGAGTGCTGCCGCCTCACACGTCATGTTCCATGGTATACATGTAGCTTCTATTCAAGTAGAGTACCTGAAGTCTTCATCAACCCGTTTGAAGCGGGCTTCCTCTCGAGGCAATGCTCCTCGTCCAAAAATAGGCTCCAAGTAAACCCAGCGCCTCTGAATGGCATTCAGATTGAGCAGGTACTCATCTAAGTCTGACAGACGAAGCTCCCAAAGGCTGACCTAGACAGACATGGAATAAACTTATTCAAATAGATTCATATTACTTCAATAATTAAGAACTCAAGAATAAGATCCTGACATAAAACCTTACTCCCAAATAACAGATGTTGATCAAAACAGTCCATTAATTCTACGCTGTTTTAACTAAATATCTAGTTTGACAGTGTCAACAATAAAATTAGATAACTTGAAGGTTCTGAAAGTTTCTTCTTAGATTTGAAGCTTCTGGACTGACCTTGTCCTGGAAGCTGCGATAGTAGGGAGAGTCTTTCAGAGACTGCAACAGGCAGCGGTTATCTCCCACCTGCAGGGGCAGAGAAAGATGATTGTGGCTTCTATTTAATTAGAGGTTAGCTCCTTTAACTAACCAGTCTGAAACATCTCTAACAAAGGTCAAAGGTCAGCTTCCAGTTATTCCATGGCAATTTCTGGCCATGTAAATGATGACACCGACAGCTGCATTGTGCTCTACAGTATCAAAGTTAGTAGCCATTCAGTTTAGTCTCTTATCAGTGACAGAAAATGTGATAGAGAGCTAAACAGGTTTATATACATTCACATACAAATAGATTTTAAAACATGCTGGACACACCCTAAAGTGTGAAAGAGGAAATTTGAGTAAATCAGTATTTATCAGACTTATCTTATTCCCTCCTTTTTTCTTACTGCATAACACTAACAGACAATTGTGTCATCGACTTGGTGTCTACGCACTTAAATTTTATGTAGATTTAAAAAAAAAGACAAAATATGCTCAGCGTGTATTCAAATGTAGCCTGTGTAAAGAAAGGTCAACAACTGCCAAGATTCCTTTAACATCTCACTGAAATTAAACAGAAACAAGTTTGTGTTAGTTTGTGTTGAATTTCCTTGAGATAGGAGGCTGAGAGAATATAATGGGAAACAGAAATTGGGTTTTTGTGTTGTATGCACCTTACAAATAAAGTAAATGAAAAATTAACAGTGTGATTCAATAAGGGAATAGGTTAACTTTGATTAAATCTTTTAGTTCTATCCCAAAAGCAATTCCGCATCATGATATCCAAGCATGCGATGTTTCTCAGGTTCCTCAGTCAGATTCAGTTATGAACAACAAATCATGGTTAGCCTCAGTGGAAACACAAAGCAACTGTTGTGTGTCAGTAATATACCCCTCTCATCTATACTGCATTCATTCCACTTTGAAGAATATGAGTTATATAAGTGAAGCTCATAAAACTATAAATACACAAGATGTCTGTACTGTATGTTTCTTTGTACACATTATGTGAGTTCATGTTTGTTTTGGTGTACATGGGTGCGTACCTGGTTGACTATGTCTTTCCAGTCCTTGATGAGGGCAAGCGCGCATCCACTGCTGTCTGTGTACTCGGTGAGAGTGAAGGTAGCAGCAGCTCCCCACAGATCCAGCTCCCTAAGTGCTTCTCTGATTGTCACCTCTGCCTGTGCACGACTGTTTAGGTCCTATATGGTAAATGCACATGAAATACACGCACACAAACACACACCTGGATCTCTTTTCTTGAATGGAAGTGAAAAGTTTTTAGTATTCTGTCAATAATATGCCCTGTTAATTGTGCCCAACTCCATTTGTCTTATTTAGATATTCTAAGTGGCATAACCTTCCTTTACACGATTTAAAAGGATGCAAAAAAATATGAACCATAGAAAAAGTTGTATGTCCAAACAGAAGTGTGTGCAACTGGAGTGACTACGTGCGCAAGTGTTTGTACAAACCTTGAGTTCTAATGCCTTCTCGATGATGGTGTTTGCCACACTGAGGAGGTCATTGAAAGTGAGTCTCTCTAAGGTCGTCCCTCGTGGTAGACCCAGCAAGCGGAACATGTCCAGCCAATGGTCCTGAGACAGGTGTTCCCCACGTACATACTTCAGTACAGGCACCACATTCTGGGTGGAGAAGTGTAGATATTAAAACACTTGCCTCCAAAATATAAAATAAAGTAGGATAATAATAATAAAAAAAAAACAACTAAGTATCTTCCTGGATAAATCAAAGACTATCAAATCAGAATGAGGAAATAACTCACATTTGCATAAATATCAAATGCTAAACTACATTGACAATGGTGAAATATGAAAATGTTCTCAGCTTGAAAATAAAAAAAATCTTATTGCGATAAGAATATACTTCCTCAAATACAAAAATGACTCAATTTCCACAAAATACATATAAAAATATGATGACTGATTGTACTGACATCTGATAAATATGTTTATGTTTCACAGAACAAAAAAAATCCCTTTGCATTTGGGGATTTCATGTCTCATCTAAATTTCTTACACAGACTAAGATTTAAAAGGCATTTCATGGTTACTGCTTCAGTCCACACACAGAGCCCAACGGTGTAAAAAGGTGTCTTTTTAATCTCTTTGTGTACACAAAAAAGGAAAGAATTCTTATTCTTCTAAACAATTATGCTTTTGACTGTGCTACTCAGTACCTTGTATTTGTCCACTTCCCCTTGCAGTTTGACAGACATTGCAGTAGGTTGTTCTAGTTTCCTTAATTTGTCCTGCCATGTAAATAAAAACTCCTCAAATAGATATGTCTTGCTCCTGTAATTGTGGGAAAAACAAAATATTTTTGGGGAAAAACTGAAAACATGGTAAGGATGAAAATAAAAATGAAAAAAAGATCTGCCAGAACATAAACTCCAACCTGAATGTGATCCAGTCCTCCTGGGACTTCTCTGTGAAGCCTTTCTGCCACTCCTCATACAAACCCCACATTTGGCTGCATTCCTCCATGTCTGCCTTCGTTTCTTCTGCCAGAGAGAAATCTGGAGCCTCCAGATCAAAACAGGTACAGTCTTCACTGCAGAGAGAACACAAGTCTTACATTCACTTCACCTGATCTAAACTCTTTAGTGAGCAAAGGTGCAAATGCTGACACGTTTTTTTTTCATTTATTTGAAAGTCTAGAAACATGTACATTTTTACATCTGTTGTGTCTGCCATCGTGCTCTGAGCTGTGGTGTAAATAAGAGAAATATGTGAATCGCAAATTAATTATCATTTCAATTTGTATGTGTTTCTCCGTCTATGGCAGAAACACACATATCGATATAACACTGAGTGGGTTTATACACAAATATCTAGAAAAAGATGCACAATATAGTCACTGAAAAAATTATTATGAAATATAATCTTCTGTTACACAAAACCAACATCCAAAGCACTTGAGCTATTAACAATCTCTGTAAAAAAACAAAAACCATAAATTAACAAAATTAGAATAAACGTACAGCAGTTTGCAGCGTACAAGCTCTAGTTCCTGGAATTCTTGCTGCTTGTCTTTGATGGTCTGAAGACATACAAGCAGGGCAGCATGATCACTGGTCTCAAGCATCTCATCTTTTGGTTTAAGCTGGTCCCAGCGTGCTTTGAAGCGCTCCAGATCAGCCCTGTAGGCACTGATACGACCTGCTGCATGACTTCGCATTACCTCCATCTAAGAAAGGAATAAGCATGAAAGTGAACAACACAGAGGCCACACCACATCATAGGTCACACTGCACGTGAAAAATGTAAGAATTTGAAATATTTGGATAAGTCAAAACAAGGATATTGTAGGACAGAACCAAAAGATAAATAAAAGAAAGAAGCTGCTATGACAGAAAGTTTGTAATGACAGGGAAGTTGATGTCACCTGTTCTTTGATCATAAGTTGGTGGCTCTCCATGACAAGTTCCAGTTTGTCCCACTTGGCCTTCAGTGTGGACAGAGAGTCCAAGCCAGACCCACCTACAGCACGCAGGAGGCGGTTTTTGTCCTCAGCAGATTGGAACTGAGGTAGAATCTATACAGACACATTAAGAGTAGTTTTACCATGTCCATACTAAACACTGGTCCAGTCTCAAAGGAAAATGCAAGGTACGAATAGAAGACATAAAATACCTTATTTATTTAACAGATGGCCAAAATGTTTGACTAAATTCTGACAAATTAATTAGGCTCATTGACATTAGGGAAGGGTTTAAGTTGGGTTACGGTTTGGGTCAGAGAAGTTCTTAATCAAAGCTTTATAATGTGAAAGTCTTACTTCTGGCTTCTGTGCAAGTATCTGGCTATATTTGCTACTAGCTGCACCGATCTCCTCCAAGCTTTCTGGTCGTGTGGACAGGGCCTCCAATGATTCTGTTACAAAACAGTCTATGGCTTGTGTGTGACCTGAAAGCAAAGAGGGAAAGAAATCATTAATAAAGAAAAAGAGAAAGGGAAAGAAAGTAAGAGCAAATGGGATGAAATGGGACAAAGAGAATGCAAAGCTGCATCAAAAAACAAAAAATATCATATAAAGCAATAATAAATGAGGAAGGGATGGGGGATAGGGGTTGATGAATTGTGAATTTAGCCTGTGAATGATGTGAAATACTTTTTTTTTTATTATTACACTGACGTTAAATGATTTAAGTGCTGTAAAAGAAGATAATTCAAATGGGACTAAGATTAAAGTGTTTTAATCATTTCTAAACATAAAAAAACAGCACAAGTCTGTGCTTACCTTGTATAGACTTCCTAAGAGATAAGAGCAGCAAGTCAAACAGCCTCTGGATTAGGTCATCGATAGCAGCTTTTACAGGCTCACAGTTGACTGTAATACAGTCAACTTTCTCCTGACTGATAAAGAAGAGGACAAAGTGGATAGGAGTGGCGAGTGACATATTAACATATCCTTTATGTGTTGTATCAACTGAGAACAGAGATGCATTTAATAATATTTGTGTTTTCTGTGTGTGGCATGTACCTAGGCAGACGTACTGACTCTCTCCCTCTAGTTTTCAGGGCCTTGAAATTTCTCTCCCAGTCTTGTACAGAAATCAGATGCTTCTCCATTAACTTCTCTAAATCCACCTGGCCCAGAACCACCCACTCCTACAACACAAAGGCATAGATTGTCACACTGAGGTTGGCTATAGTGTCCATTTCCTTTTTTGTCTTTTTAAATGTGCCTATGTCTAAGATGACAGAAACTGTGTCGCTTAACAAGACTGTTGAAAAGATATAAACAAAATTCTATGAGGGGAGATTTCAACCAAGCGTGAAGTGACTGAGGGTATCTCCCCATTGTATTTTTGATATGCATGGCTTCAGACAAAAGGGAAAACATAACACACTCTGCTCACTGTGCTGTCAGGGTCATGTAAAGGGAAAAACGTTGACATGAAAGAGCCTTACTGCATGAATAGTAAAGCAGAACTGATCATCCTTTCAAGGAAAAGAGATCAGCTATGGCTCAATGAGCAAATGGTGACAAAAGATTAAAACATTAAAATTTACAGGAAAATGACATGCATCAGCAATATAATGAATAAATATTTTACCACTGGAGGAAATCATTTATAACATACTCTACAAGTATTAGAAAACATCAGATCTTTAATTCTGAGGCCCAACTCAAATCTGCCCTCAAATATAATAAATTTCCACACTTTTTGGAAAACTGCTGAAGCTTTCTTACATAAATGCTTAACCAAAAAAAAGAAAACACAGAACTCAAAATGATAAGCTGCTGAAGCACCTTGAATTTGTGCTGAACAGCCTGCAGACGGCTAAAGAGGTCCTCAGCCTTGCTGAAAATAGTGAGGAAGCCAGAGGCATTTCTGTCAATCATGATGTTGAAGATAAGCTCCTCCCCCTGGACACTGACACCTTTGAACTGGTTTGGAATAGAGATGAAACGCTTCATCTCCTTAAAATATCGTGCTCGCACCTCCTCAAATGGTGGACGAAACTGTAGACGGCCCTGCCTGTTGAGAAAGACAGATAAGTGAAAAAGAGTACATTTTGCTCGTTTACAAACCACAAAAAGATGAAAGACAATGGTGAGAATTGAGTGGCGGGTGGAGGAGGGGGAAAGCGAAACTCCGCTAAAAAGGAAGGAAATTAATACGTATAAAAACAGAAAGATGGTAAGCCACAAAAAAAGAAACAACCAGTGAAAAAGTAGATCGAGACTGAAAGTTAGAGCAGAAACTGAATGCACTGACTTGAAAATGAGGTCAATATGTATCTCCGGCAAGTTCTTATTCAGAGCTTCTAATCCACCCTGATACTGGTGTTCTAGAGCCTTGTACAGCTGATGGTTCCAGTGCTGACGCCATGCCTGCATGTCATCAGACCTGAAGCCCTACAAACACACAAACACACACTTACCATGCATAGTTAAATATATAGCGCACACGTATTAACTCTCAGTGATGAAAAATACAATTATTTGCTTTGATTTTCTTTTTTAATTGCTTCAAGAAAAATATACAAAGCAATACTTAGCAAAATTACCCCCATCACAGAAAAAGTCTGAAAATAGATAACATTCATTACGAATTTGATGGAATTGATCAGCATGAGTTCTTAAATCACTTTATTTGTTCAGTGTAACTCTGAACCAACATAGAATTAGAAATGTACCTGTATGGTCAGTCAAATAGAAAATAAATTATGTATTCTGTAAAACTGATTTATTCTGTAACTTGGTGATACCTGAGCCTCCAGAGTGGCAAAGCCAGTACGGAGCTCCAGAAGGCCATCTTTCCACCGCTGCTGGTGCCTCAGCAGATCAACATTCATTAGTGTTACAACCTAGCCATGTGGTAAAAAACACATACAGAACAACAGAAATCAAATAAGTAATATTCTATTAAATGTAGTAATGTTATGGCTGTGAACGCCAGTAATAGCAACAATTCAAATTGCAGCTGTGTTAAGTGCATCTGTGTGCTAAAACAGCAGCCACCTTATCAATGAAGTCCGTGTGCCATTTTCGTAACTTTCTGTTCTCGGTCGAGAGCTTCTCAGCAGCAGACTGCAACTTTGTAATATAAAACTCTAACTCCTTGGGGTTATCCCAGGTGATCTGCAGTTTACCACCCGATTCCCTCGACTGGGAATGAGGATTCTGACAAAGTAAAGCAGAAAGATATTCAGTCCCCAGGTGGAAGCTGTCCAAAGCATTTATTTCCTCAAAATATGTTGTTGGGTTTGAGAAATAACAGAAGAAATTGAAGTTCTATTTCTAGCTCTGCTTACATACTGTATGTATATGGAGCAGATAAGTCATCAGCAACATATAAGCTTAATAACTTAAATATATTTAAAATCTAATAAAGACTATAAGAAAGTTCCTTCCAGTTGTGCACAGCACCTTGATAACTTGTTCAAAGGCCAGCGCAAGACCAAGCATCATAGGCCTCTGAGAGCGAATCATCTGCTGGTCAATGGTGTTGTAGAAATGAGCAACCTAAAACACAGTTAGACTTTGTTACAACACCTGCAGGAAACATTTTAACTCTAACATATTAAATGAGGAAATACTGTGTTTCTTAACTGGCTTCCTCACCTGTTTTAAGACAATGGCTTGTCTGTAGAATTTGTCTGCTGTATTAGCAGCTTGCTGTATCTTTGCTGGGATTGGAAATCCCAGTGCAGAAAGCTGCCTCACCTCCCTGAGCAGGCTGACCAGTCTGTCTGAGTAATGAATCTTGAGCCTGCCGTCCACATGATCCAGGTCCATCACCCGGTTACTTGCCTGAAGGCTACACACAGTCAGAGAGATAATTTGGAGAACAACAGAAATGTAGAATCATTTCAAAACACAAACTAACTAAACTAAACCTTATTATTTATTTGATGTTATTTACAGTACTAAAATATATAAATATTCACAAAATTATTCTGCGGCATAATCTTTCAGGACAGCAACCAAACATGTGTTTCAAACCTGATCCCTGACTTTGGGTTAGCCAGTCCAGACATTATATCCCTTGACCAGTCCTCAAACTGCTCCTGTTCATATGCTCTCAGAGCTTCCAGCAGGTCATCACAGAAATGCAGGAAACCCTTGAAACCAGACAGGCCTGACAGAAGAGCCTCAGCTATGCGAACAGAATCTTCAACCTTGTGTAACAATGCACAAACCAAACAAAACAAAACATCATGGCTCTTTTTCAGTTGCTGGTAAATTAATCTGCATCTGTAACATCATTAAAAAAGAAAAAAGAAATAGAAAAGTCACATTGATATTATCGATTATTGTTCATATCATCATCATAAAACTAATTCTCTTAATAAGATTGCACGTAAAATATGTAGGTCAAAGACAGACCAGAACTTTCCTAATATTTGGTGTTAAGCCACATGTTTTAAAAAACAAAAAAAAAAAAAAAAAAGACACCTGCCTACCTTGTGGATTAGCTCTCGCACCCAAACAATTTTGTTGATGACTTCAGGGAGGTTCCTGCCAATGACTGGGCCAGATTTGTCTCCAGGACTTCCATGGCAACGACTCTCAAAGTCACTTTTCAAACCTAAAAACATCAACAGGAGCAATGTGCACCACTGACATTCCACGCAGTACAATTAGCATGTCAACATTCAGCCAAAACATTTATCATTAGTGGACACTCACCACAAGTGAATGGGCATACAGCATTGTTTTCGAGGGAACTAAATAAATTGTGAAACAAGCTCAGACAGTGGGTGTCATAAAATGTGCCCCCTGGTGTGGATCAGGATTTCCAAGTCAAGTTAAAGTCGATTTGAAGTTGATGTACTTCAAATGAGCTAATTAAGACCCATCACTTTAGATATTAGTAAAATAAATAACCATTCTACACTGACTACGTGTTATCTTTATAGCATTAGTGTGGATCTGAATCACAATGTCACTGTCTCAAATTATAGTTATTAGAGTTAATAAAATCTTTCAAGGACTCTTGTTATGAACACAAAGCCTGAGATTCATCCTGCTTTCTCTTTTTGCATCTTCATGTACACACAGAAACAAACATTAGTGCTTTGGGATAGAAACATATGTACCCTTGTTGTAATCTAGGAGTTTGGCTAGTAGTGTCTCTCTTTCTGACTGCAGCTCTTTGCTAATCGTGGGACGTCTGATCAACTCCTTATGTTTCTGGAACGCCTGTAACAGCTGGACAGCACACATAAGTTCTCTCATTAGCAAGTACCCGCTCAATATTCTGAAATTTAAGATTGAACTGAGGTGTTTTATCACCTGTTGTGGGTTGTCCTGCACGTCAGCAATATAGCTCTTTAGTCTGCCAGCAACGTCCTGCTCTGATGGAGCAATTAAACGCTCAAACTGGGACACTGCTGCTTTCCAAAGAGGCTGCAAAAATTAAACAACACAACAATCATTGTCTGGGGCAGATATATATCCAATGAGTGTTTAAACAGTTATTCTTCTCTACTGAGGATGAACTGGACCACTTAACACAAGTGTTATCATTCATTAGACCAATTGTCCTAACACAGTAACAAG
>JBAMYA010000005.1:11735120-11771411 GCA_037176975.1 Arrhamphus sclerolepis
GAGTTGAAATATTGTGCAGTGGAAGATGATAAATGATTAAAAATGAGGTTATGAAACTACCAACAGTACCAAACAATTCTAACTAGGCCAGAGGGGTAATTCATTGTCTGTTACTCCAAAGGAGGAGTTCAAGAGTTTTAAGAGTTTTCAGGAAAGATTTTCAGCGGTGCTCTGCAGGGCCTCTCAGAGTGAAACTTGACCTGGGTGCTTAACCAGTTAGTGGAGTAGGTGGGAGACATTGTTGAAGCAAGTTTGAGGAAGCAAATGTTGGGCAAAATACAATCACCTTCCTGAATCAGCTCATATTCATGCTACTGGAGTAGTTCAACGTCCTTTTGGAGGATTCATTATATGAGTGTAAAATGGAAACAAGTTCGGTAACAACAGTGTCAAAGTGCAGCAATCTGGTTAACGTGAATAACCACAGATGACTGTGGTAGTCTCCGGCTCCTCTGACCTGAGATTCACAGTCGTCTGTGCTTGCATTTAGTCATTACATCAATAACATTTACCAGGAAATCGACATGTATGTGAGAATCCCCCAGGATTCCACTGAGGGGAATATTGATGCGGTCATAATCCTTGAATAATTCCTCAGTGACCCAGGAAAGCACATACATACACACACACACACACACAGACACACACACGTCTATTCAAACTACATGCTTCTAGTTCAGACAGCCTCTAATGCAAAAACAATTTTGCTACTTATTTATTTATTGTATTCTTGCTGTTTGCTTATTTAATCTTTTCAGCTACTTGAATGGAGAGCCATTTACAACAATTTGGCTATTTCATTCCAATGAGAGTACTTTTTCTTCTGAGAGGTAAAGAGTGCTGTAAAAGCAGCAAGGGATGAGTGGCAGAAGGACGCAAAGAAAGCAGTAATTTTATTGTCTTGACCTACATGCTTTCAGTTAAATGAATAAAATGTTTTGTTGTTTTTTGGGTTTGTTGTGTTTGTTTGTTTGTCCCCATTCTGGGCTTGTTGAGCTGTGCTGGCTGCTGTGTGGCAGTGAAGGAGATACAAATATCACAGAGGATGTCAAGGTGCTTCAGCTGACTGAGTTCAGCATGTAGGCCAGAGACTGGAGGCTGCTCAGTTCAGGTACTGTGAGCGACACTGGGAATCGTCTCAACCTGGAAGTTACCATATATATTGAAAACTTAATGTGTGAAAACCTTATTTATTTAAAATTGTGGCATAAAGTTGCAATGATGTATGTTCTTTCATGTGCAGAAAACATAAAGATAAACTTAACAAAATCTGAAGATGACATGTCAAGCAAACAGTCCAGGAGACATGGTCAACTGAATGAAAGTTTTTGAGTTTCAGTTAAAAGGAAAGAGAAATCCAGTTTTTATTATTGGGTTCTCAGATTCAAAAATCTTAAAATTTTCACATTTAGTGATGTTTGACAGTTTAATATTTAATATTAGCAGGACACAATACCAGTGAAGAAGAACTGAGGTTTGTTTGGTGACATAGGCCTATGTGCAAACTTTGCAACAGAACACAAAAACTAAATCAATAAATAAAATACAAAGTTGAAGCATGTTGATCACAGTGATCATTAATACGTTCAATGAAATGTTAGAATCTCAACTCAGATAATTTTGTAAAACTGCAATATTCACAATAAGTGTTTGAATTTGAATTAATTTATTATGAATTTACAGCAAATTAGTCAAAGGTTTCCCCAGATCCAAGCATGGTTTTCAAAGAAATCCATGCATTTCTATATAATTCACTTATATTCCCACTACACCTTGTATGGTAGAATTAATCAACAATCCAGTTCATTTCAGTTTATTCAAGACAAAATTGCAAATATAACCACAAATCCTTTGCAGTCAATGACTGCCTGACGTCAGTAAATCCTGGCTTTCTTCCCTGAAGATGCTCTATCAGTCCTTCACTGCAGCTGTGGTTGCTGCTTTTTTTGTGGGCCACTCTGCCTTCAGTTTTATCTTCAGTAATTAAACTGCATGCTCCATGAGTTGAGATCAGAGTACTGACTTGGCCATTGAAGAATATTCAATATTTGTTTTGCTTCCAAAGACTCCCCAGTTGGTTTTGTATCAGTTTATCATTGCATGACTTTTGGAATATTTGGAAGAATGTGAATAGAAAGTATAGTCCTATATAACCTATCTTACTACTTCTCTCCACAGTCACATTATTAATGCTTATTTATTAATATACCTGCTGCATTAGTAGCCATTGATATAATACTGCCTCCACCATGTTTGACACATGATGTGTAAGGTTTTATGTCTTCAGCTTTTCTTTCTGTCTTCATACTTTTCGAAGTTCATCTTTGTTTCATCTTTCCAAAGAAACCTGGTTCAAGAACATGGGATTTATTTTTCTGGAAAAGTCTAGTCTGGCTTTCCTGCTCAGCTAATGTTTTGCCATCTCTCTTAAACATTCATAAACTCTGGACCTGTTTATCTGCTTCATTTGTCCTGAAGTAACAAGGAAAATTACCAATTATGGCCCAAAACAACAACAACAAAAACAAAACAAACAAAAAGACAAACTTTTCAGCCTCTGAAAATGTAGGTCCTTTGCTTGAAATTTCTGTTATTGCTAAATGGTAAATTACATTTTTATGAAGCCTCTTAAATGAAAGCTGGACGTCTATGCTTTGATCACATCGTAACTGTTTTATTTCAAAACTATTTTGGCAGCGTATAAAGGCAAAATCATAAAAATTCCTTCACTTTACACATATGTCTGGACCTAACTGTAGTTACAGCTGAACGTTCGTACACAAGATTTATATTTACATCATTGCAACTTTCTTACTGTACAAGAAAAAAAAACACTAAAAGACAAAGTCAAACAGTTTTTAATAACAATAATAATGATTCAAAGGTACTTTTTTGTACAATTTGTACAATTACACAATGATTATCAATGGCAAAAAAAAGAAAAAGAAAAATTGCTTTTGTTTACTATTCCCATCCCCACAAAGACTTAAAAAAGACATGTCAACATAATTTAGAGGTGTGACTTTTTTCCAGTTTGAGTAAGCTACTTTTTGCTGCCCATCAGCAGGGAGCTGGACTGCATTTAATCCAGCTATGGTGACTTTGAAAAATCCACCTGTTAAAGTACTGTGGCAGCAGACTGTGAGGAAACATGCCCCACTAAAGACTGAATTCATTAGTTCTCTGAACCAGTGCACCTTACAGCTGCTCGACAAACCTCCTCCTGCACCGGCTCCCAGAGGCTTGTGATTCTCTACTTCCTCCCTTTCATCTTGCTTTTGGTCATCAGTTTTTTTTTTCCCCACTTAGGACAGCAAGAGGAAAAGCACAGATGGGATGGACAGAAAGACGGAGCGCAGGAGGGTGGGAGGTACAAGACAGCAAGAGAAACACTGGCCATCTTCTATGAACTGAATTATGAGTACAGGCAACAGACTTGACTGTGTTTGGAAATTTTGCTTTCAAAGATAATTAAGTGCAGTTAATTGTTAAACTGCAAACAATGTAAATGTGTGTTGTTGTTTTTTTTTGTTTTTTTTTTTTTTTTGGCCAATCAAAGTAACAGGAACAATGGACATCCTTAATCACACTCCCACTCTTCTTACACTGTACCTTTTTTTTTTTTTTTTTAACTGGCCTCAGATCAGTCCAGAAAAGTGCCTTGATGACAGAAACTGTAGGCCAGTTCATTAGGAGATGACAAGAACCATTTGGCCAAATTGGCCCTATATATGTAAATAAATACATAAAATAAGCATTATAAACCATCATCATCCATTATACCAGTATAGAATACAGCATCAAATTACATTCTAAGATTAGGGAAATGTAAATGAAACAACATAAAGAAAAACAGCAAAGCTTTAAAAAAAGAAAAAGCACAATTCATTGAACAATCAAATGTCCCTTAGGATGATAAACAGTAACTATATTCCTTCAAAAAATATTTCATTCAGCAATTTGTCATATTTGTAAAATATTGGCACTGTTATACTGCTTTATCAATGAGATCATTTAACATTTTAAAGAGAAATCCCTGCACATGTAACTTCTATTTAGTGATAATCCACCCTATCAAAAAGAAAAAAATAAAATAAAATAAAATGCATTAATAATTGAAATGAATGAAGAAGAAAAAAAGAGAGTTGGCACTAAATGGAGAAGTTCATGAAAAGACTGTTGTGATGACACAGCAGCGGAGCCATTTAAACCGGACCTTTGTTGTCATTTATTTATACATGAATATAGAGTGAAAGTTTATCACAAAATTTCAGCACTAGCTATTTTCTGCCAGGAGAGAATAAACACTTCCAAATGAATATTGGAAAAATATATATAAGTTATCAAATTCTATACATTCACTACAGGGAATTTCCATTTCTGTTTTATTTCTTTTATGGTGACCTCTCAGTTAAGCTCAGCTTAATGAAGGTTTTAATGATAAATATGGCCTGTAAAGAGATTAGAAAACAACACACGGCTTTAATTTATATGTAGATGAGGGCCCCTTCATCCAGAATAAGTTAAATTTGTTTCCTGCAGAGGCTGTAACCCTCAGAAATAAAACAAAGCACAAACATTTGTTTACAAGCTTGTAAAAGATCACAATGACTGAAATCAGTAATTAAAGAAGATAGTTGTGATCATTTCAAAATGAATCTTGTTCATATCACTAACACCCTATTGTCAAAGACTCTACTAAGAATAGATTGTTTTGTCCACAGCAGCGATCCAAACGTACGAGGAACAAAAACGCAAACGTTTCCTGTTTCTTCGAGGTCATAACGATACCTCTAATAGTTCTGTTTTATTGTTCCAAACAGAAATATGGTAATATCTTTTTTAACAAGCCAACAATGAATATTAAAAGTCCTGCAAAAAAACAACCAAACAGCTGTTCTGTATGTAAACTAGTAAACTTCCCCTCAAAAACAATACACACATGCTAAATAACTTATCTCACTGTCTGACAAATCTCAAACATGTATTAATAAATACACAATTTCTCTCAGTTCTGTTAATTGTATAATAGACATCTGAGTTTTTTTGTTTTTTTTTAATACCTCTTTTTCTCTCCTCTATAGTATATAACCCGCGTTTAACACAGTCCTGGGAAGCGATCGCACATCAAAAAACACGAATGCGCCTTGCATGGTTATAAAAGCAACACTCACATCAGCAGCCTCAGACAAACGTACAAAAATACTGTTGATGATCTTTAAGACACAGAGACGCCATCTTCAAGGCCTTGGGGCTCCTTACTCATTGTAGCGAAACTGGATTCATCCAACACCTCCAAAAATACAACATTCAGGACACTGATATGCATCCTGAGATGATTTCTTCAACAGAGTTTAGAGTCCAAATACCTTTAGTTTTGTCAGAGAATGCTTTTTGAAAAAAATCCCACTAAAAATTAATTTGGACTATTTGGAAATAGTTTAAGTTCTACAAAGAAAACAGACCTTTCTCATCAGGTGGAGTCCGTAAATGATCAGTTTACGGTTTACAGTTGACATCATCCTTATTCTAAAATATATCCTTTTCAGTGTGTTTTTGTTGAATAATGTCATAATGTGCATGTAAACACCAATGGAGAGCAGAGCTGACTAAACTGTGAAGAAATATGACATTCTCACAATTGTGTTCATCATTAAGACAATAATGCGATAATAATGTGACTGTTGCAGGGAACTTCCAGGATACTAGCTGCCCTGACAGCACGTGCCTTTTTGGTCTTTGCATCAAATCAAAAGTTATTTGCAACTCCAGAGTCACAGCACTTCCTGAGACAGTTGTGAATCCACATACGTGTGCAGCTTTAGCCTTAGAGGGTTGTCAACACAACACAAAGTGCTTGAAAAAGTGCTGTAAAATTGCCTTTTTTTTTGTCAGCTGACAACTACACCCGCCAAAATAACCCCAACCCTCCACATATTACTGCAAAGTCTCCATCCAGCCTTCACTTGCTTGTTATTTGACTGAAACTACATATATAAATTGTGTCTGAAGTGACTACGAACTCAAACCTTTTTGGAAAAACAACAGTGTCTCTTTGGGGTCACCTGAAAGTCTGGCTCAGTGTGTCTTTCTTTCTTATTATTCATCACATCATGTACTAGAGAGGCAGTACCTGCTGGCAAAGAATGCCTTTGTATTCACCTGCATATGTGTCCAGTGAGTCTGACTGTGATTCTGATGTCATTCAGTGAGCTGTTCAGATTTGCAGGATGCTGTGACACCACAGACCTGGATGGTCATCTTTAGCACTAATGTCAAATCTTTCTGCAGAAGTGCTCAGAAGTCGGTTAGTGCAAATTTGTGATATCAATTTCAAAAGAACCTCCCACTGAAGAGGAGAGTGAATTAAAGATGTAAATGTTATTGTAAAGGGTGCTTTTGCACTGTATCCATGTGTTATTTTGGCCAAAGCACATCACAACCATTTCATTAAGGAAATGAAAAACCGTCATATGGCCGCTTTAATACTCAAATTAGGCATAAACACAGTTTCTCTGTGATCACTTGGTGATACAAAGTGTCTGCTATATGCCAGGAGTGGGAATTGAAACTTTAAGTGAATGCTGTATTGAAAAAGCCACAGACCTTGTTGGGACTAAGTCCATGAAAATATATTTGAAAAAATTAAAAATGCAGCAAAACAGCTTAACACAACAGCCTTGTATGATTTAAATAGCATGTTTCATTTTGATTAATGACAGAAAGAAAACTGAAGGTCAGTCAAGCTAAGACACACCTTATAGTTATAGCACCAAAGCAAATTGAAATACTATAACTGCGTCATGAATTACTGTGACAAAGAGTTGTTTTTTGACCTTTAGAGATTCCTGTTTGCAAAATTTTTATTAATCTTATTTTGTAAGAATGGTGGAATAATGCTCGATACTTTTCACATCACTGTTGTTGAGCTGACTAGTTGAAAAACAATTTTCACATTTCTAACACTATCTTTCCCTTCTACTTTGGGTAGGTTGTAGCCTTTACATTTCATGACAGATACTTTGATTACCATCTCATACCAATTAAAAGTGGCCATTGAAAAAAAAGATACAAGTTGTACAGTATTAAGGATAGATCCTGTCCTTTTCTGCAGAGACAGCATGGTGGAGCTTCACCCAGGAGGCTGCTACATGCAGCTGAAGTGCTGAAGCAGGCATTTTATTCAGAACACTGCCAGTGACAGCAGCACAGAAGCCAGCTCCTCCCCACAACATCTCAACAGTAGCGCAGAAGCTTTTGATAACTGGTCACAGATTAATAGAATTGGGTGAGCCGGTGCAGCAGGAAAGGTTATTTGCAAGAATCTTTATACAAACCTAAATATTGATTATTTTTCTCTTTTTTTCTTTAAATTACTGAATTAAACTTGGATCTAAGATTTGCTTCTCCTTATCTATTTACTCCCCCCACCCCCTCACACACGCACACACACCCTCCCATCCCACCCTTCTATTTGTAAACCAGGAGGTTTCTGCTATTTCATTAAACTGCAGAGACAGTCTAATGTTTGCATCTTAATTTATCTTGCAACATGTTGACCCAAACAGTTCAACCCCTTAAATATTTCACGACACCTTTGTCATTTAAATGTTAGACTCTGGAATTCAGACTGAACCAGAAATACACAGTGAAAAAGTGGATAAAAGTGGAACTACAGAGAAAAAAAAGGAATTAGAATCTTCTTTATAACTAGAAACCAATAAATATTGACTTTTCATTAAATACGTTCTCCAGAGAGAGAATGAAAAAAAACAAAGAAAATTTTTCAAATATGTGTATATATTTATATATGTATGTATGTATGTGTGTGTGTATATATATATATATGTATATATTTATATACACACACATATATATAATATTGCTTTCACACTTATAATTTGTGGAATGTTGATATAGAAAATATCCAAAACAATAGAAACATTTTACATTTACACTTTTTCTATTTTTATGAAATCACATAATACCCACAACCTAGTAAACTAGACCCTTTTACTTCCTTTGGCACAATAATAATAATAATATCAATTATTATCGTATTATTGAATAACAAGACATCTGAATAGGAATGGTAACTCACACAGTCAGCTTAGTAACACAGTTTCTCTAGTCGTAACACGTATTGGTACTCTATGTTGTACACATAGCTCAAAAACATCTTTTTTTCTTCGTTGATATGTAAATAAATTAACTTTCATCTGAAACAAAACAGAACTGTCTTTGCATGCCCTTATTATTTACAGAATCACTTTGTCTGAGTTTGTTCTTGGAGGCTACAGTTGAGCGTAAATGCTAAACAAAAATCAGACCACAGACTGCATCTGCATCAGTCAGCTGTCACAATTGACGAATGCACATGCTGTGGAAAATATAGAGATTGGGATAGACGACAGTTCACTCTTTGTAGCACAGATTTTTGCTTTGATGCCAGCTATTCAATTCACTTTCATGGAGTAATATAAGTAATAAGTAAGTAATATGTGTACCAGATATAAAAAATGCATGTGTTGTGTATCACAGCCTACTCACTTTTGACTTTGTGGCTTCTTTTTTTATTATTATTATTTTTTATTTTTTGTGATTAGCTGTATATTCGAGGGAGCTGACATATATCCATGGCCTCCCTCCCTCTCTCAAAAACATTTGAGGGAACGTATTCATTGGCCAACTGCATCTCTCTCCACAGCTCAGAGAACGTGTTGGCACATGTAAATACATTCAATTTAAAGGCATACCCAATTTTTTATTTTGTCAAATGTGCCATTTAAGGTTTTGTAATTCTGTTCAGACATCTACAAAAATGTTTCTTAATGCAAAACATTTAGTTTTCTCCCTGTAAACAAAACCTTGTCTCCTGCGAAAAGCATTTAATAGTGCCAAATGCCTTTTAGACATAGAAATTACCACATGGAGTAAGATTACTCACATTTTTCCCAACCCAGGAATTATGACTTGAGGCCAGACCTGACCTCAAAGTAATGGAGTCTGAGGCTGTTCTCAAAACTGCATACTGCACAAAAGTATATTGATTTGATGAAGGATGCGAACAATTGCATAATCTACAGTATGGTAAAATATACCCATGTGGTGTGCTACTTCCAGGAAAATTTCAAGCCTACCTCTCCCTCTGTATCCCATAATGCAATGGCCCACTACAATGAAAGCAAGACACAGTGTTCATGAGGCCGGCTCCTGTTTTTGCAAACTATAAAGCCTGATTTATGCTTCTGCGTTGCAGCTACACACTTAGGCACCGCCCCTTTGTCGTCTATACTTTTGCATTATTGTTTGGGTCCTTCTGTAATTACACCTACAACTGCTAGATGGCAGTGTGGGTTATTTTTCTTACCTTGCCTTACCTTGCAATGCCGATTTTCCTTTTGTTTGCTTCCTAAATGCAGCTCAGACATATGTACGTAGCAACAGAGCAAATAAAGTATTTTTCCATGAGTTGAAGCTAATAAATGTTGAGGACCAGTCATTTTTACAGACATCGCAGCAAACTATTGATCTACCTGATTTGAAAATGATGAAGAAGAAATCGGCGGGAAATGCGAATTCTCAAACAGAGAGCGGCCATGCCATATCCTACACCATAGCGTTTAGCATCTATGCGGTAGGTGTGGCGTAGCTTTGACGCAGAAGCATAAATCAACCTTAAGCAACCACAAATGCTGTGGCATACTACGTACTCAAAAGTACAGCAGCAGCACGCACTAAATAGTGAATGCTACTTTTAATGCATTCTATGGACTATGCAGTTTCAAAATCAACCTGAAAAATCACTGAATCACATTCTTGCTGAAAGCTAGGTGAGAATAGTGATACCATTCTTAAGCTTGTCCAATCAGTATGAAGCTTCTGTCATAAAGACTGGAAGCAAAAGCATAATGGCAACTGTAAGACTTGGTAATTATCGTGTTGCAACTTTTTCTTTTAAACTATACAATTAAAAAGTGAAAAAAAGTGTACATCCTTAAAGCAATGTATGTAGCAATACCACTTCTCATCACATGGGGGCAAACAGATCAGCTGTGTTGACAAGAGCCACTTGCAATACTGTAATAATGAGTGGGAAAGGTGCTTTGTAACGCAAGATGTGTGATATGCTGTCCTCATGTGGTCAGAAGCGGCATTTCTACATAGAGTGGCTTTAAGTGGTGCTATCATTACATAGCTGCTGGGTGAAACTGACTTCATCCATTTACTTAACTAATATTAGTGTACTGATTGTCTCCAATAAGCCTGACATGCACACCCAGCACAATGTTGCTGATCTTAGTTAGCAGTGGCACATCATTTCCTTTTAGTTGGCACTATGCACATGCAGATGGGTTGATAACAGTGCATGCTTTGGTTGATTCATGTCTCAAAACCAAGCAGAATGTAGGTCACACCAAGCCACCACTTTCCAAAGTACATGGAAGCAATCAACATCCAGGAGTTTATAATTACACGTATTAGTTCATCATTTTCACAGAAAGGTGCCACTAGAACATTTAAAGAGGTTACTTCCTAAAGCAGGCTAAACAAAAGAGGCGAGAGGAGTAACTCATGCCTGTTTTGGTGAATCAAAAGCTGAATGTGTATACTTATGATATTACAATGCAAGAGAGCTTTATTCAGTTATGTTCCCATATACTTTAAATCGTAATTCATTGTGTGTGTTTTCCATCTCATGAAGTTATTTCTTTTTGGATGGATTCAACAGAATGGAGGGAATAAAACATCTCCCTTGGTTTCATCTAACTCTCAGCAAGACTGTCAATTTGAAGTTGGTACAACATGAGGGCTGCATGATTTCTATGTCATTATCAGTGACATTTTGACTTGCTGTGCTGGATATCAGTCATCTCACAGTTTAACAGTTCAATCCTGTGAGACCAACAGAGATGTGGCATCATTACAAACTAAAAAGCTTTCCTAGTGATCAATTTTAAATCTGTTTGATGTTATTTGAATTCACTTTTTCTGGAAACAATTCAAAGTTATAGTATCTATAAAATATATAATTTTCAGATAGGCTTACTTGAATCAATTTTACCTCTTACAATGCCAATTCAATTAATACGACTCAAGAAAAGTGCCTCTGATGTAATGGAGCTACTGTTTCCTGTTGGCACTCGTGTCAAGAAAATGTGGGATCCAGCTAAGCCGAACAAAATGCACTGTTAAATGCCACACACTAACACGAAGCTTTGAGGTCAGGTTTCTCTCAATAATCCACCTGAGTGAGATTTAAAGACACTGATGTCTATGATAAAGCAAGGCCTGGTCTTGTCAATCCCCCCCACCCACCCTCCCCCTCTTTCTTGAGTTACAGAAAGCTACAAAAGGTTTGGTCCCAAACACTTCAGGATTCATGTAGAAAATATACATTCAAACTTTTGGAACTTACTGAAAGAGTAGAAAATACTGAAAAAACTGTCAGGACAAAAGAAAGCTGGATGAGACAGCGGGTCTGAGTTGTGTTGTTTGAGCATATTGGAGAGCTGAGCAAAATGAAAAGATGCTTTTCTTATAAAGGTCTTCACAGTAACATACTTCCTTAGTATGTCAACACTGTTCACACAATGCACTTTTGTTAGAAGCAGGTTGGAGTTTATCACTGAAGACAAATACCAACCTCTCATATATTTACATTGTTTTCACTTATATTGTATTCATATGGGTGTGCTCACACTTATGTACTTGAATATGTTTTGCACCTCTTAGCAAATATTCAGTATGTGCCCTTGACAGCCTCAGTTTAGTTCTTACAGGCTGTAGCGTTCCCTCATTAAAACTCTCAGCTGTCATGTTTCCAACATGTCTCTTACACAAAGATACAGCAAGAATGCACTCATGCTTAATAAAACACACACACTATCTCTAATTAGTTGATAGCTGAGTCACTTTAAGGCCACCACTCCAACCTAAATGATACCGTATAAACTCAAACCGTGAAGACTGCTCTCTGTTGTCGTTGATTCCAAAATGCCCCAGGGTTACAGTGGCCATCTCCAAAGCTCACTTATGAGAAAGAGCAGGAAAACACGACATTTGCAAGCTTCTAACACTCAGATCCTACCCCAAACATGTAAACACAAACAAGGCTTGATGTCTTCACCAACAAGCCCTCTACGTCTACTTTACCTCAGGTTTCTATTCAAAACACAGATGAGTGGATTTCAGTCCATCCGTTCCTCTTTTGTCTTCACATCACTTATTATCTCTGCTTCACAGTGAGGATGAACTCTGGCTGTAGTTTCTGAGTGTCAGTCTGGTGTACCTGGGTGAAGGGGGAGAGGGTGGAGGGTGGGAAGGGGCTGGGGGGACGCACAGACCCGTCTCTGAGATCAGGGACCCACTGCTGGATCCCACAGAGTCACGGAAGGGTGATGGGGGAGTCAAAGCGATTAACTCCTCTTCCAGCTCCGCCCTCTGTAATGGGGAATCGTTCAGGCAAGAAACCAGGCCTCCTCGCATGGGGGACAGAGTGGGGGAGATGTTGGCATGAGGGGGCAGCAGGGGGTAAGGTGAACGGGGGATAGGGTGAACAAGACACCCACCCCGGTTGGGAAAGCCGGGCTCAGCTGGGGGGAGGACCTGGACGTCAGCGTAGGTGGTGAGGGTTGGGGGCATCTGGATCTCACGGGGCAGCAGGTAGGGGTCAGGGGGGTGAGCAGCAGGAGGCGTGTGCTTGTGTGTGTGTGAGTGTGTCGGGGAGGAGCAGAGCATCATACTGTTGAGTTCAGTGATGTTAGCGGTGAAGCGGTTTACCACGCAGCTGATCTGATCCATCAGTGAACTCTGTTGCTCCGGGGGGCAGTCGTCGACAGCAACCAAACGACCGTCACTCCCGGCTGCAGCAGAGCCGCTGCTGGGAGGTCCACAGCTGCTGCCGCTGCCACCACTGCAGATGCTGCTCGGATACTTAGGAACAGCAGCCATCTGAGACTCCTCCGTTAAAACTGTGCCTATTCTCTGGCTGACTGTGCTGATCGGTGAAGGCGTCTGCGGCCGATTCGTCATCGAGTAGCGCTCCTCTGTTTCTGAGAGCTCATACAGGGTCTTGTCAGTGCCACTGTCGGGATGAGTGGGCAGTGAGGACATAGACGGGAGGGAGGGCAGAGGTACATGTGGCGGCAGGTCCGCCCCAGTGCAGTACCGTTCCCCAGAGGTTTTGGAGAAAGGTTTAATAACGGCAGTCTGATTGTTTTCTTTCTTCTTGATGTGGAAGGACAGCCGCTGCCACAGGTGGTTGCCGCGTGAACTGCTGCGCTCTGTCTGTGCCCAAGATACTGATTTACCATTGGAGCTGCACAGCAGGGAAGAAAATGAGAAAGGGAAGTGGGTGTTCAGAGCTTGGAGGCATTCTAACAAATGCATTATTTTGTTCATTATCTCTCTAAATACATACAGATATCTTGCCAAGAAATGTCTCTGTATAAATAAAACCATTTATTTGAGCATTGACTCAACAACAAAAACAAGCTTGATTCTATATGTTGAGTAATTTCATTACACTTATTTCCAAATCACATTCAATAGTCTGTTCTTCATCCCTCTTTGACGCATTTTAATCCTTCATCTATTTCACCTTTAATCTAACAGATTCTTCCACTTTTCTCTGCTTCCCATCAGTCACAGATGTCCTTTGCTACGCCTTCATCATTTTGTCAGGTTAATTAGTGTGATTAATCTATAGAGGAAATCCTGATTAAACCTCACACCACTGTGACTGGGAGTGAGAGATGAACTCAAATCACCCTTGGGATGCTCACACCTACACTTATGAGTGACACACGCACACACGTCCACTCACACACGTCCATATGCTGCATGATTTACACCCAAACATACACAGTCCCGTGACTTATTCATCTGATCCTCAAGGAAGCATCTTGCAGAGACATATGTCACAAATAAGTGCTTGATTGATCATTTCTCACAAACTAGTCTGGTTTAAATGTCTGGTTAAGCTAAACCAAGCCCTCTTCAGCAGTTCCAACATCTGAGTTAAGCAGCTGTGAAAAAAGTGTCACTTAAAAAAAAATAAGTCTGATCACTCTGGTGTGCTAGATTCATGTCTCTCTGCATCTGTTCAGTCTACACAATGAAACACAAACAGCACAACAGCTTTCAGCCTGACGCTGAAGTGACAGACAGCCCTGTCAATTACCACCACCCACAGAGGACGGTAGGACCAAGGGAGACAAAGAGGGAAAGAGAGAAATGAGGGGAAGAAAGATGGAAACACTCCTGACATTTCTTTTAATGTTATAACTGAAATATTGCTTGCCAAGCAGGCTGAGCTGCAGTAACCTGCTGACATGTAGATATGGGGTCCTGTCTTTCTTTTTTCTCTCTTTGACAAGTGGCAATGAGTCACTCCTTCTGAATCCTTTGATCAGTTCTGTGATGATGTTAAAAGTGGGGTGCTGGATCTACAATGTTGTCCATTTTTCCTGATAGTCTTCTTATTTGGTCATCTCTCTTTCTTCTCACCGCTACTCTTGAAAACTCAATCCATTCATCAAATTCTTTTCTTAATATATTTTTCTTTCCTCTCCTCCCCTCCTCAGTTCCCAGCTGTCTGTTCTCCTTTGCCATGTCTCCATAAGGTAATTTTCCACAGTTTATGAGGAGGTCAGAGGAGCAGTCAAGCAGTCTCAGAAGAATACAAAGAATCAATCTCTCTGGAGGTCTAAACACACCCACACACACCACAAATACTCTAAGTGGGGCCATTATAGAAATGGCGCCTCCGACTGTAACTGATGAGTTACTTGGCATTAACCTGGCCAACAAGCCTCTAGGGGACACACACACACACACATATACCTGAGTGTCTCTCCAGTTGAGCCTCTACGCTTCCACAGATTAACCAGACTAGAGGATCGGCTGGCAGCTGAGGACGATTTGCCGTCGCCCACATGCATACGCACCACTGTGCTTGTGGTGAAGGCACTGCGCACATTACGCTCTGGTTTGGCCAGAATGATGTACACCTGGCATGAAAAGAAACATATTTGTATGATCTTAAAACAAGGCCTACAAGTTAGGGAAAACAGTAAAACCACTCTGTGATTCTGGCAAAACTTTAAAAATAATCTTTCTGAGGGGTAATGGGGACCCTCATGACTCATTTTTAAACTAAAACTCCAATGAAGCAATATCTTAAAAGCAGCTATTTTAAGCTAGATTTTCTTCCTCATGCCCCACAACTTTATTGAAAGAACAACTCTATCAAACCTAACAGGGTTACTCTAAAGACTGCTGATGCAATAAAAACTGGATCATACTTTGTGTGAAATGAGAAGAAGACATCATAACATTAACAGGAAAAAGTTAATATTTACAGTGACAAAAAAAACAGTTTAAGTGCAGAGGGAGATGTGCACAAGTGGCGACAGACTGTGTACTGCAAAGGTCACTTTAATATGTTCGTGCATTATTCAAGTTCCAAACTAAACTAAACTATGTTTGTGGTTTCCTAATATGCACTGCTGATGAATGGTTGAAAGACAATCAGATCAAATCTTACCTTGGGTACAAACATGCAGCACAGAGCCACAGTGGCACTGAGGCTGACACTGAAGCACATGGTGATAATTTTGTAGTTGGAGCCGAAGTAGATGGGTACAAAAGCCAGCCAGATAATACAGGTGGTGTACATGGTAAAAGCAATGTACTTAGCCTCGTTGAAATTGGCTGGGACATTGCGGGTCTTCAGAAAGAGGGAGAAAAAGTGAAAAGAATAGACAGCGATTAGGAAATACTTCTGCATTTTTATGCAGTGGCTGTGCTCATCTTTTTTGTCAAATCCTTTTTTCATATTTTACATTTACATATTCTATATTTTGGGGCTATGGAGTTTTAATATCCACAAATCCATAGATTTTTTTTTCTTTTGAAAATTTTCACATTTAAACCATAGACATTTTTACTGAAGAATGGCAAACTTCCACAGGGCTCTTGATGTATAGACTCAGTAATGGATATTAAGATACTTAGACGTAGTCTTGCAAGTACCTTAAAGGCATAAAAGGTGCAGCTTAGGATGAGCAGGCCGTTGTATCCCAGGGGGGCAACCACACCAAGATTAGTGGTGTTGCAAATAAGATTGACCTGGCGGATGCTGGGATAGTCATGGATCACCTGTAAACATCAACAGCAAACATTAGTGAGCAACAGGTCAAATCTTGACAATTATATTGATTCAAATGTCATTCTATTACTTCTTCAAGGTGTTTGAGAGGTCAAAATGAACTAGCTACTATTCCATTTATTACACTGCAATTTTAGATGCTCCATGTCTAACCTGTCAACAAAGATTTCTAAACCTACAACCAAAGGAGAACAATTAAAACCTGAGGTTTTATGGATAATATCAACAACAAAGAGTGGTGATGGCAGTGAGTATATCACCCACAGCTCACCTCGGGTGTCTCCATGAGGAAAAGAGCCACAATGATTCCCAACTGTAGCAGTATGAGGAGAAATGTAATGATAAGCTGAGCGCAAGCAGACATGAAGCGAGGTTTCTTTGTACAGATCTTCTTCTTGCTCCCTGCCAGGATCCGAGCGATGCGGTTCGTCTGGGATCACATACCAACCATCAGCAGGAGATACAGCAATTACTTAACAAACCATTTATGTTTTTTGGAAGTACACTGGGATATCCATGACAGACATTATTTTATTTTTAATTAAATCATTGCAGTTCCCGTAACACCATACCTTGGTGACCAGTGCAGAGTAGCTCATGGCTGGTGACAGGCCTATTCCCAGTCGTTGAAGGTAGCAGTGAATAACATGCGGTTTTGCGATGAGGGTAAAGGTGCACAGGTACCCCAGACAGATCCCTGCCAGTATTATGTAACACAACTCCCTGCTGGAGGACTTCACAACTGGTGTGTCCCGGAACCTTAATACACACATTCAAACACACGTGTAAACTCACAAATGTTCAAGCCAAGGTTACATAGTCCTTATACCATCAATATTTTTTTTCTCTCTCCTGATTTTATTTTTGAGATAAAATATTTGTTACCGGATGAAGACCGCAGTCACAAAGAATGTGGCCATTAGTCCAAGGCAGGCAAAGACCACAGCAGCAATGGGTTCGGGGTCTCCCCAACGCAGGTACTCCACTGGTATTGGGTCACAGCCTAGGCAATGAAAGATGCAAATAAGTAAAGATGTTTTTTTGTTTTTTTCTGAGTGAAAATTAACCAAACATCGTTATATGATATCTTGGAAGTCCAACAATCCACGGTGTAAAATCTTCTTTTGGTAAGACTAACACATTTACAATCATTGCATACTTTTTGCTTTTGTTGTTCAGTTCATTTTTCTCCTTTACGCCCATATATAGAAAATTTTAAACCAAACGTTTAGGTTGGAGTCACGCCTGCTAGAATTCATTTCAGTTTATTTATATATAGAAGTGCAAGCCTGGAGGTGGGAAAAGACGACCAACTCTGCCTGCAGTCAGATCCTGCATGTGCGAGCCATCCTCTGAGAATGAGCCGATGTTAAAACAAGTGATGGACAACAGGATTTAACAGCTGTTTTTGGTAGAATGGACTATTAAAGCTGACCATTATGAAAATGTAAAACAGATGAATGATGACTTAATTTCTTTCTATCTTTAATTCATTCTTTCTTAAATTAAGAACAACTAGATTAGATACACAAACCAACAAATATATAAACAAATAAATAAATTACTCAGTATGGTTTCCTCATTAATCCCTGTTGCGGTATATATTATGACTTCATCTTTTCGATCACACTCTGCTCCAACCTGCCTTTGTAATGCCATTTAGTTATACAATGGAAAAGTAGTAATTTTCTCATAATTTTTGAGCTCTTCTCATTCATTCTTCTTACTCCATTTGTGCCTCAAATCCTCCTATCGATCATTCTGCCCTTTCTATATCCCCCTAATATCTCCCTTATCTCTCCACATCCTTTTCTGTCTCACCTTGTTCGCCATTTCTCACTATCTCCATCTTTTTTATTGGCAAGGAGATAACAGATCATTAATTACAGGGACAGTTCTAATTATATTCCCTCTTAGTGCTGAAATTATCCGGCTGGTCTATGCCGACATGCTTTACAGACAGAATTTACTTCTTTTTTTTTTCCTTTGACTTTCTGGCCCTATACTTTTTTCTTGTCTTGGTCTTGTCATTCCTCCTCTCTTTCTCTGGACACAGATGCTTTCACGCATTGCACAGCTTTTTCAGAAAATTACAAACAGCAAGGAAGAGACAGAACAGTCATTAAAAAAGATTTAAATGCTGAAATTAAATAACTTTATCTTAACACAATCAACAAAGTTTATGAAATCATGATGCAATTAGATCTGGGGGCATAAACGCAACCGTTTTCACTAAACAGGAAGCCAAGAGAAAAGGAAGAAGCAAAGAAAAAGAGACACAAGGACAGATGGAAGAACTGAGTTCAATTCAATTCAATTCATTTTAATGATTTATTAAATCCCAAAGGGAAACGTAATACTGCAGTAACTATCATCATTTTAGTTTTTTCATTGATTAATTGGTCATTGCTGTGTTCAGGAAGAGTCTCCTGTATCTCTCCTGTTGCAGCAGATCTGAAGAATCCTCTGACACAAGACATTCTGTTGCTGAATCACTGTGAAGTGGATTCTCAGGGCTGTCCATGACGCTTTTCATTTTATGAAGTATCCTCCACAATCAGCTCTAGTGGCTCCAAAACAGTTCTGGACATTCTGCAGACTACATTTAGGCAGACCTATATTTTCTAAAGGTTCAAAGCACAATCACAGATAACATCTTTGTAATCTAAACTTCGTGAGGTATTTAATATACAGAAAGTAAAAAAGAAAGTAAAGAAAAAGAAAAAAACATTAGTAGATATAAATTAATTTAAAGACTGCATTTCATCATACTGTAGGTTATACAGGACATTGGTTTGTATCATTTGTTTTTGTATCAGGAGACAATGCACCAGACCAGTTTTCTGGTGTGGACCATTTAGAGGTTAGTTGACATAAGGCCAAGCAGGGAACATGCGAACAATTATAGAAGCAATTGTGGATGCCAATCCATCTGGGTTGCCTGAGGCTGTAAGACCATTTCCAAACAATTTAGACTCCATCATTCTACCCTAAGAAAGAATATTCAACTGAAAGACATTCAAGACAGTTGCCCACCTTCCCAGGAGTGGACGTCTCAGCAGGTTCAGCTCAAGGTCATTCTGGGCAATGTTCAAAGAAATTGCAAATTAAAAAAAACAAAACAAAACAAGAGCCCATCTCAGCCTCTGCAAGCCAGTTGTGCTGTTGGTTAGGATGTATTTAACCTCGCTTTGCTTTAAAATTGGAACATGTTCAAATTGCTCCTATTATTTTCAGACTTTATTGCTTGTATTTAGTGTTTTTGTGAAAATTTGGTTCACAATATTATGTATGAGAACAATTGAAAAATGCAAAAAAACAAACAAACAAACAAAACAAAACAACACACCAACATGGTGTGCTGGGAAAATTTCCAATGTCCAACTCACCAGTCTACCTCGTAAGCTGTATCCCATAATGCAATAGGCCACAACAGCAGAGGCCAGTTACAGAAGTCACATGACTGGCTTCATGCATTTGATATAATCGATCACAGCATTCTCTCAGAGACTTGAACATGTTATTGGTATTAAAGGAACAGTATTAACTCAGTTTAAGTCATATTTATCTCACAGAATACAATTTGTTTAAGAAAATGGATACCAGACACCAGAGTTTGTCCTGGTTATCATCACTGTTCTGTAATTTGACCATACTTTTCACTCTATATGCTTCTACTAGGTACTATTATGAGGCAGCAAGACATAAACTTTCATTTCTATGCAGACGATACTCAGCAGCGCCTATCCCTGAAACCAGATGAAACTTGACAACTACTGGAATACAAACATGTCTTAATAGAATAAAGAGTTGGATGACTGCTAATTTCCTTCAACTAAACTCAGACAAGACTGAGATTATTGTCTTTGGACCTGAGCACTTCAGAAAAAGTGTTAATCATTGACTTACTGGACGCCATGACTTTGACATCCAGCACTACTCTAAGGAACCTTGGAGTTATTTTTAACCAGGAATTGTCATACATGAAAACAAGTTTCTAGAACTCCTTCACTTGAGGCATCACCTCATCCCAAACCCAAAGAGAGCACTCTACCCTTTTCAGACAGCATCAGAGGTGCTGATTCTCATCCTCGTCACTTCACACTTGACTGCGAACCACCACCTCCAGCAGGAGCTGAACATCACAGCTTGATGAAGCCAATAGACCATATCATCTAGAAAAAGCAGAGAGGCAATCCTGATGTCACCAAACGGAGCCCCTTCTGCTCCTTGGCACCAAGAAATTCTGTCTATAAAAATTGTGAACACAGTCAGTGATGAACAGAAGCCCTGACGGAGTCCCAGTCTCACTGGAAGCAAATCCAACTTACTATCTGCAATGCAGACCAAATTTGAGCTCTGTTTATACAGGGACCAAAAAGCTTATAGTCGCAGACCCAGTACCCCATACACCTGCAGCATCTCCCAGAGGTTTCCCTGAGGGACATGGTCAAACGGCTTCTCCAAATCCAAGTCCACAGAGCAGATGTGGACCAGCTGGGCAAACTCCCATGCTCACTCTTGGATCCTGATGAGGGTATATAACTGTGTTACACTCAGTAACACAGTGTTGATTCTAGTGTTTCAAAGCCAGAATCAAACCCACATTGTTTCTCCTAAATCTGATATTTGACTACTGACCAGACTGCCTTGTCCAGCACCCTATACCTTACAAAGGCTGAGGAATGTGATTACCCAGTATTTAAAAAGGGGAACCAGCACCCCTGTCTGCCTATACAGAGGGTCTGCCCAAGATATTATATAGTTTTTGAAAAAAAAAAAGGTACAGTACAGTCTTTAATACAGTGTTTTACAATACACTAAACTGAG
This sequence comes from Arrhamphus sclerolepis, assembly GCA_037176975.1. Classification (NCBI taxonomy): domain Eukaryota; kingdom Metazoa; phylum Chordata; class Actinopteri; order Beloniformes; family Hemiramphidae; genus Arrhamphus; species Arrhamphus sclerolepis. Next base: position 11,756,125 of record JBAMYA010000005.1, read on the forward strand.
ATTGAGGTAAGAGTAACCACTTGGATAGTGTACCCAATTTAAAGTTTTGTGGTGCACTCCTTCAAACACTGTTAGAATCACACTTTTTTCTTCTCTGTTGACTGTCCCTGGCTGCTTCTTTTGTCAGAACCTCTGTTTATCTCCATCTGTCTTGCTTTCTTCTCTGTCAGACTCACTTTTACCACCACTCCATGGTTCTGAGGCACTTTTTCTCTCTCTGCTTCTCTTTTATTTACTCAAAAGCTGTCCTCTAGCTTCGTGTGGTTTCACACAAACCTCCCATCTCTCCCCGTCAGTTGATCTTGCTCTAGTGCACCCTTTGTTTCTGCTTTAAAAAAAAAAAATCTCCTCTCTTCATTTCTCATGCTTTTAGTCTCTTTTCTTTTAGCCTAAGGCAGAAAGCTCAAAATTTCTGCAGATGGAAGAGGTCAAGCAGTTTGTGTGATTATTAGTTTTTTTATACAGCCCCATTTAAAGAGACATCTTCAGTTCATTCATTCAGGCATCAATTTTCCATTCCTCAATCCTTTTGAGGGTAAAAGGGGAGCTAGAGCTGGTCGTCAGTGGTCGAGAGATGGGGTACAGGCTTGACAGCCTTGATAGGTTGCTAGTTCATCACAGGATCGTATCTTTAATTCATTTCCTTTTGTTGCAACTGTCATTTTATTTAGTATATCTTTTTCACACTAGGTTACACCTTGTTTTAATTTAAGGAGACATCTCCGTCTGCCAGTGAGCACTCATCTGAATTTTTAGCCAGAGCTCGATTCATGTATTAATCATTGAGCTTGGTGCGGAGCTAGCAGCAAGTATAATGAGCAGCTGAAAACACAACAAGGCTTTACCCCAGCATTTCCAAAGCAGTAGAGGGGAAATAAATTTGCACTGCAACAGTTATGCTTTCAAATTGAAAATTGAAAGCTTCTATTGATGCAGAATAATTAACGCACTTGTGGCTGTGTTGACAAATGAAGAGCAGAGAGAGTGGGGGCGTAGATGGCAGGGAAAGGGAAGGGAGAAGAAGGATAGAGGAGGGAGTGTAAAATGGGGGATCATCACTTCAGTTGTTTTCGAAAGTGTGTGCTGTGTAATGCCCATACAACATTAGCATCACAGCTGTCATTAGTACATATGACTTCCTAAAAATTATTATACTATGCCATAACCAAAAGAATGAGTGTTTTTTGTGGCTTCCGCTGTAGTGGCCCATTGTATTATGGAACACAGAATGCAAAGTAAACTGATCAGCTGTAAAATGGAACTTTTACCCAAAGTAAAATACCATTTTCATAAACTGCAGGATGTGCAGTTTCCAGTGACCCTGCACTGGAAATAGCGGGTATAGATAATGGATGGATGGATGGATGCAGGATGTGCAGTTGTCTGCACACTGTATACTGCATACTGTGAACTTCATTTTGGAAAAAGCAGTACATATCAATAGTGTACTATGCTCTGAAACAGTCTCAGTTTTTTTTCTGCAGTGTAACATTGCATTCACACATACATGTGGCACAACGGAGAAGGTTTCTGATGCTTCAGGTTGTAGAACATAAAAAACAATCAAACTGATGCCTACAAAATAGCCAAGAAGACAAATGTTTGTGTTGACCTGCTAACTGCTAGTAACTAAGATCTAAAGTTGCAAGTGAGCTGATTTCCAAACATGTGGTAACTCATGAGATAAGGAACAGCTCTCATCTCAGTGTAACTTTGCTGAGCATCTTTTCTCTTTCTTATATCCCCACATAATTCACGCAAGTGTAACATTATCATAGTAATGTCTAAAACAGGGTAGAGCAATTAGGAACACACATTCATGCACTGACCTGTGAGTCCATCATTAGGCCAGGAGCCAAGCTCACAGGCTCGGCAGGTGTACTCATCAAACACAAATTCATTTTCTTTACAGGGAGTGCATGTCCAGCAGCAGCTCACCTCGCCTTTACGGATCACCTGAAAGAAAAAGAATAAGCACTTGTCATGACATCATTTGTTATTTGTCCATACTCTTGCATTAAGTTGGTAAGGAGATAATTTGTCTACATGGTAGCTCCAGCTTCATGGCAGCACCAGACATTGTAATCGTGTGATGGTGTTACTGCTCTGCCATTTTTCTCCCAGTGTGTTGGCAAGATGGTAAATGCCGCTGTGTGGTTTCTAACTACTGACTGGCCATCCTTTCCACCCTGCCTCAATGCCAGGACACTTGAGGATTCAACTGGGGCGACTCCCTTCCTTCCTGCCAATCCTACGATTACCCAGAATTCAAAGCCTCTAAAAAGTCCATCCAACTCTTCACTCTGGGCAGCTACAGTGGTTTCAATCCACTAAGACTCTGTGTGCTGCGCTGGTCTTGCAATTGGCGATATGTATAACTTTAAATTTCCAATTACATCTCGTTTATGTTGCATTTCCAACAAAACAACATGCAAAACTTAATCAGGTTACAATAATGAACAAAAATTATTTTTTACCTCGCTCACTTTTTTAATCAGTTTTATGATCAAATGCATAACATTTTTTACACAGTAAATGCTATGAATGGCTCCTTTTAATTGTGTATTTTTATTTTGTTTTTGTTGTACCTTAATCACTGACGACCTGTCCAGGGTGTATCCCTGCCTTTCACCCAAAGTGAGCTGGGATAGGCTCCAGCAGAACCCCATGACCATTTACTGGAACCCCATGACCCTGTACTGGGTATAGATAATGGATGGATGGATGGATGGATGGATGGATGGATGGATGTACCTTAATCTGTCCTTTATCACAGGGTTCACTGCAGACTGATTTGATGATGACTTCTTTGCTGGACCAGATTTCATCATCATCTATCTTCAAACCACTATTGTCCCAACTACCAACATTGATGTAGTCATAGTAGTCTTTCCCCATCTTTTTGAAGTTCATTATTTCATACCTGTCAATAGACAACAAAAGATCAGAGGAGATCACACACCAGACAATATATAGTAAAGTCTCTTGAACTGAACATACATAGCAGCCAAAAATGTCTGTCCAGTAAAAGTACCTACCTGCCAGGTGAGTCTCCATTTTCATCAAATAAGATTCCCTCCCCTGACACACCGGTGAAGTTCGTTTTCATTAGGAAGTCCAGCAGTGTAGCACCATCTATAGGTCGCATGGCATCACAGAGGCCCTTAAAATACATAAAAACTCATGTAATATCAAACCATGTTTTACTTACACTTTTAACAGCATCGTTTTTTTGGAATTAGCAATGCATATCAGAAGGGTCCAGAGTCTGTTGTCACACTGAAAATCTGTAATATTTTAAATGAACCTGGAAATAAAGGTTTTGTCCAGTTAGAAACATTTGAAGACAACAGAAAGCATTATGCTAGAATTATTATCAGATCAGAACTAAAATGGACAGAACCATCATCAACTAAGAGATAGAGAAGAAACCAGAAGAACAGAACTCAAATCAGAAGAAGCATTGTCAGTAAAAGGCTGCAGAGGATAATTAGCATTTCTAAACCACCTCTCGGTAGTTGAAATGAGACCAACTGCTGTGGAGGACTATAATATGCTGGCATTTGACACAAACACCATGCTGAAAAATTAAATATAGTTGCAACAGTTGCACAATTATAAATGCACAGTATAATAATAAGCTTCACCTGTGCTTCAAGTCTTTTAGGTCTTTACAATATATAATATGAAAAGAAGCATGAAATGAGCTTCATTAGACCAACTCTACTGTAATATAGCGACAGCAGTGGTCATGCTGCTCAAGCACATTTTTATACAATCATTCTTCCTCTGCATTCATTTATTGTCCAAATTTATCTCCATCTTTTGTTATAGTAATTTATTCCATTCATCTTGGACCTACCTGATAACCTGGACAGAGGGCTTGTTGCATGTTATGTAAGCCATATGCCATTGAGTAGATGGCATTAATGACAAATCCCATCTTGGTGTCCTGTGCATACTGCTGCCGGAGGCTCTCCCGCTCTGTAGAGGCAGACAGGTTAAGTTGGGTAGGTATTAAATTGGTTGGTGAATAGGGGTGGAAAGAGAAAGGTTACTAAATCTTTCTTTTTTTTAAAGACAGTTTTCTTTTCTTCTTCACATCAAAGACCCTTATTTCAATCTACCTCATGAGTTAGTTCCCACCCACACATTCTCATTCCTTTCTGCTTCTGTCTGTGTCCTGTTCATTTTTTTTTCATGTCCCATTTCATGAGAATACATGAAACATGACTCTCTTTGATGCAGCACACTGTTTTGCCTATGAATGGAGTGAATGAAACGAAGAAAGAAGGGAAGAGGATTTTAATACAAAATAATAATAAATTAAGCCTTCGCTATGGGGATGACTCAGAAAGCTCTGTGCATCCATATGATCTATGTGTTTTGTTTTTTATCATGATATTTGCATTAATAGTGGTCTTTATGTAAGCCTGTGGATAAAAGTGAAAACTGGCTGAGTAGCCTGCTTTGGTGGCCCAAAACAATAAATGTTACATGTTACTTTTTCCATATATATAATAGACCTCTAGTATTTAGATCTTATCCTGATACATTTCATTAATTCATGAAAACTACAGAATATTCTCCTTTTGTGCCTGTACTTACTGCCACAGGTACGATTGTACTTGTTGCTCTCTTGAGGGTGACCTTTCAATCGACAGTGAAAACGATGTTGCCAGAACTCTGTAAACCAGGGGTTCCTGTGGTTGTTTTCAGGACGAAGTTTAAGGTAGTAGTCATCAAACCATTTCACGTCGGCAGACTGGAGCTTGATGGTGATACCCCCTGCCGCTTCCTTGACATAACCATCTGTGACGTCATACCTGTCGGCCCATCCATCACTGCAGAAGAACATGTAAGAGAGGCATGCAAATGTTTAGCAGGTTTAGATTCACATCATGTCCTCCTCATATAAAATGCAATGATTCAGTCAGACCTTCTGTAAACATCTATGATGATTATGCTTTGCAGCTTTTTTAATAATATACATTGATTTGAGAGACGAGTCAGATAGTACTAAGATGAATAGAGGTTCCAGTTACATAGCTGGCACATGTTGCATAGACCAAAAAGTGGTCTTTTGTCAGATTGAGTAGACATCAAACTCATCATATGGAGGGCCCTGCCTCATGCAATAAGAGAGAAAAAGCAAATGGCGAAATAAACAAAGGAAAAAGAAGTAGCAGAAATTTGGAAAGTAGTAAGTCTGGTGACAGTGGAGGTCATGTGAATACAGCAACTCATGGTAATGCTCAAGAGACCAATTTGAGTTTATTTCAGCCTTGTGACATGGCACTTTTACCTGCTGGCAGTAGCCAATGAGTACATAGGTAGGTTGTGGAATTTAGTATTTCCGACCACATATCAATATATATATATTTGTTGTATATATTTATTATGTTGTATACATGTATTTGTTGTGTTGACAAGAGTCTCTGACAAAACTGATGTAATGAGTGGGACAGACCGGCACACCTTGTAATGCTACTTTCTCTTACTAGAGGTCCACTTCATTCCATCTTCCTCAGGGGCCTAGACATGAACTTTCTTGTGATATGCTGCCACCATGTGGTCAGAAGAGCTACTACTACATAAAGTGGCTTTAAACAACACCAATTATTACCTTGTACCCACAAAATAACCATGACACATTGTTATACCTTCATTACCAGCCTGAAACATTGATACAGAGCAGAATGGATCCGTGCTTTGACATTATTTATGTCAAATTCTGACAATTCATATATTAATGTAGAACTCAAGATTATCACACCAGACACTGCTGTTCTAATCTTCTGTGGCCTTAATTTCCTGTTCTGAGCTTAAAGGAGCCACCGAGTGTGGTCTGTAGCTGTAGTATCTCAAGGATCCAGATGTTGAGGATGCACAGTTGGTCTTCTGTATACCTTGGTTTTAACATCTGGTTATTTGAGTTACTGTTGCCTTTTTATCATCTCGAGCCATTTAAGCTGGCTTAGCCATTTATAAAAAGGCGACCAGAGGCATTAATCACACGATAAGTGAGTTTCCCTGCACTGAATAAATATAAAAATGAATTTCACAAATTTTGGTCTCTGACAAAACTGGACAGCATCCAGATTTCATTGTGTTGCCAAGAAATAGAGAACTGCTATGCACACATGACTAGGCCAGCCTGCTGGTGATAATGACCCCGGTTAAATTAACTTGCAAGACCAATACAGTCGCATGACAACGCACATTCACAGAGAATGGAGACCTATTGCTAAAGTTTGCGTTTTTCTGGTGGACATTTTTCTGAAACTACAGATGGCAAAGTGAGTTTGTTTGTGAGTAAGAAAGAGGTAAAGAGAAATCGGTAAGAGACAAATCCTTTCTTAACAGCTCTTGATTTTCAGCCGTCTTTCTTTCTTTCTTTGCAGTCTCAGTCATGTTGAAGATCAAAAGTGTTTGTGTGGGTGTCTGTGTGTGTACGTGTAATATATGCTTTCTCTGCTTGCCTCCAAGTGTGCATCTCTGTCTGGCTTTTCTCATTCTTACTCTCACTGTTGTTGCCACTGGCTGTCTCACAAATCACACATCACAACAGAAGCATCTCTGGATTGTAATCCATTACCAGCAACCATCCAAATAGATGTGTGTGAAGGTCTTATGAATGCAAATATGAGTCAGACAGGGTTGAGGGTTTTGGTTGATGTACACTGATAACCACAAATTCAAATGTTAGACAACCTTAAAGCCCCTGCTCCAATGCTGTCAAATAAATGAAGTTTGATTTATTCGTCTTTACTCAACATTGTGCTTTATCTTGATTGAAAATCACATTGCTGTAAAATTAGGCCTATTGACTGAAAAACAAAATTCAGTGGAGCTTGAAATAGTCTTGGCTGCTGACAACAGTCGCTTTCAGTGTTTTTAATTCCAGTGCCATGCAGGGACGATGGATCGACCAGAAACTCTCCCAAGACAACACCTAAAACAATGTAGGTTTTTTGATATTTCATGTAATAATTTGTTTCTAATCTGAAATGCTGTGTTTATATTATGAGGCACAAAAGAGAAGTGTAGGAAAAAGAAAAGGAAAGGAAGAGAAAATTAGGATAGAAAAAAAATCAATGAGGCTGGCAGGCAGAGGCAGTTAAAACAGGGACGTTTTAAATCAATGACATCAATCATTAATTAGCACTCTCTCATACACATTGAATTCTTTCTTTTCTGAAACAGACAATCATTTGTTTTTAGTTGTTTTGCTCTGTCATTCTGTCACTCTTCTTTGACAGACCTGAACCTCCACCTGTTTTTTTCCTTCCATCACAGAGCTAACACAGCAACAGACAGGCATGCATCCTCACACATACAGCTGTGGCCCCTCTAGAGTCACCAGTTAAAGAGAAATCTTGTCTTTGAACTGTGAAACGAGGAACCTGTCTGATGTGAGGCGGCAGTCATAACCACTTTAACAGTGCATCACTGGTTCCTTTTCTGAGCATTTCATTTTGCTTTGTTTTACTTCAAAATTATGTTTCTTTTTCTAAATCGTTTCCCTGCTTGTCAAACAGGTCACACCTGCAGCCCTAAACAGCATGTCAAACTGGCAACATACACATACACACACAAACAGAAACTTGCACATGGCGTCTTTTTTATGAATCATCTCCTAAAATCTAAAAACATTTTCATAATTACAATGAGCAGCTCTGTTGTTGGTGCTGAGACTTTCAACAAAATCTGCAATCTTTGTTCTCAGCCATAACCGTTGTGGATAATATTGTTTATACATCACATATAAAGGCCTCAGATGAAGAGTTAACAATGCATTACAATTTGAAAAGATAGTAGAGGGATGCCAAATCTTCTGTCTTCCGTCATCTGTCAACTTATCCAAGACAAACGAGAAGAGGCTCATAAATGATCCCTGATGCAGTCCCACTTCCACCTGAACCCCATCTGTTACTAAAACTGCATATCCGATCATGTCATGCTACCCTTCTACATCTTATATCGCTATTGAAACATCAACACCGAACAATGGAACTCCCCCAAAACTGCAGCCACACAGCAACAGCATTTCATCCTATCAGTGCTGATAGGATGAACCTAAATTTAGAACCTAAATTCATCAACATGCTGTTTAGACACTTAACCAACCAAATTTTTCAAAACAGTTTATGCATTTCTAGAAACAGACATGCTGAAAATCATCAATACGTCATTCCTATCAGGCAGATTTCCCTGATCGTCGAAAACTGGAATAGTCAAGCCCCTTCTGAAGAAGAGAAGCTTAGATGCTTCAGAATAAAACAATTACAAACAGATGTCTAATTTGCCCTTTATTGGGGAAATTATTGAGAAAGTTGCATCAGTCCAACTGAACAGCTTCTTAAATGCAAACTGCCTTTTGGACAGATTTCAGTCTGGCTTTAGAAAAAGTTCTGATCAAGGTCTTGAATGCTATTTATCTGAACTTTGAAGCAGGTAAAACATCTGTTCTGCTGCTGCTGAATCTTAGTTCAGCCTCTGATACTGTGGACCATAAAATCCTTCTGGATAGACTGTAAAAAACTGGGTGGGTTATCCAGTTCTCAGTTGGTTCAGATCTTTTTCTTGAAGGTAGGAGCTTTGTTGTTTCCATTGGTGAGAATAAATCTGAGCTTATTCCACTGACCTGTGGAGTTCCTCAAGGGTCAATTCTTAGGCCACTATTATTCAACCTCTACATGCTTCCCCAGGTCAGATCATATGTAGCAGCAATGTTGCTGATCACAGCTATGCAGATGACGCTCAGATCTACTTGGCTCTTTCACCAAATGACTCTGGTCCGTTAGACTCCCTCTGTCTTTACTTGGAACAAGTGAACAGCTGAATTCAATCAAGCGTCCTTCAGTTAAATCAGGACAAGACAGAAATAATTCTATTTGGTAACAAAATAGACAGAATGAGAATGGTCACCCAGCTTGAATCTAGAAGGCTCAAGACAAAATCCCAGGTTAAGAATCCTGGAATTTTAATTGACTCATTGCCACATGAAGGCTGTATCTAAGACAGCTTTTTACCACCTCAAACAAATCTCCAGAGTCAGAGATCCCATGTCTAGAGCTGATTTAGAGAAGCTCATTCATGCCTTCATCTCTAGCAGACTTGACTACTGTAATGCTCTTTTATCCCGTCTTCCCAAAAAGACAATCAGACAGCTTCAGCTCATCCAGAACAGCAAGAGGATATCTTTTCAAGGAATGTCCATGCATTATTAAACAAGATATGGCTGAAGAAGAAGAGGGTAGGGGCACTGGACTCGACTGCCTGTACCTGTCTCCACTGGAGAGTATCTGAAGAATTTTGAAATAAAAATGAAAATGCCAAATAAAAATAAAATAAATAACAGAAAGACCTGGAGGCCTACACTGTTGCACAACTGAGGACATCTGTTCAGGAAGAAGCTGACAAACTAAGGCAGTTCTATTACAGACATGTATTTGTATATTAACAAATTAAAGGAAGGTGATTAGAGAAAACACAATATGAGTGTCTGTGTGTATGTATTTGAGACGAGCCATTTATAATGTGGTTCCCTTACAGAAAAACCATTTTCTTACCTTACTGTTGGCAAAGGAACATAGATGTTCATGAACTAAAAGACTCATAAATCAAAACGATTCCACTGGAGTCCTGAAGAAAGAAAGGGGGGAAAAAATAAAAAATAAATGCCAGTCATTTTCTTCAATTCCTAAGGCACAAAGTTATTGTGTGAATGTTGAGTTTCTCTAAACGCCAGTGCGTTTGTGCATTTGTTAGTATAGAGCGTCACACTGAAAACAAAGGTGAGGAAGAGTGCTTAATGTCTTACCTGGTGCAGAAACTTTGAGTATTAATGATTACCCCTCTCCTAACCTTACATGTACTTTAGAGGCCAAGACATAAAAGACTTACCTTTCCAAGTCCAAGTTTAAACTCTATGGAGAGACAGTCACCCTATATGCCTAAACTATGTATGTCTGCAAGAAATCTTCTATTTTTTCCCTGAAGCACTGGGACGTTATTCCGCTGACTTTATAGGCTCTTTTCAAGTTTTAAGCTATGTGTAACAACATTTGACAGAAAACCATAGACACACATGCATGCAGGCCCTGCATCATCTGTGGCAGGTCACCAACCTCCACAGGAGTCTCACTCTTAATTGTAAATCTATTCATTTAATTGTTCACTCATAACCACTGACCCAGTTTTTATTATTAGTATTATTATTCATGATTTTTGATGTCTGACAAAAAAACCAAATGATCTGATTGATAACATGCAGAAAATTGAGTTACTTAGATTAGAATTGATTTGCATGAATTGTATTTATATAATGCATTTGATTCCTATACTATATGTAGCAGACATTTTTTTCTTATATATGTTTATTCTGTGCTATCCTTTTCCGGAAATAATTCATTTTGAATGTTGATCCCCCCATTACTTCTTTTTCATCATGTGCTTGAACCGCTGTCGATCGATTTTTCCTCGATCGACTGCGGTTTCTTGTTGCTATGCAGGTCTGCGCGACGCAACCGTTCTTTTTTCCTTCAGCAGCCAGAAGAGCTCCGTCAGTCAGTGTTGATAACCAGGCCATTTTTGTATTTATGTATCGTATATTCTGATTCCTCTTGCTTTGAGACATCTTTGCTTGAGTATTATTCGAGGTCACCTACACACATACACACACACACACGCACACAAAAAAATAAAAAAATAAAACAAAAAACAAAAAAAAAACGACGGCTGCTGTCTCGTCTTTATCGCATGGTGGCGTCGTTGAGCTACTTTGAAGTGGCTGCCCGTTAATACCACCTTCCCTCTGCTTTTCCTCCTCCGCCTGCCCGCTCCACTGCTGCTCACAACAGTACAGTACACACTCCCGGAGAGGCGACACAAATGTGTGCAGTCTCTGCCCGCAGCTTCAGTCTCTTCCGTCTATAAACTGGCTATTTATCATCAATCATGGCCGCCGGAGTACAAGTTTAACTGCTGTCTTTCCTCCCTGTCGACTTTCGGGGAGGATTTTTTTCCCCCCCAAGAAGCAAAGTATTACCTCCCCACCACCACCACCACCAACACTGATTTTTGGATTTCCTCTTTGGAATTACAATACATCTCATAAGGGAAATACCATTCATGTCAATACTTCAAAATGCAGCCACCGCCGCGGAAGGTGAGTGATTTCCAGCAGGGTCCGTTATGTTTCAGCGGCGCTGTGCTGACAGTAATATCAGACACATAACGGTGCTGTGAGGCTACATGTGGATGTATGATGTTATGATGCTACAAACGTTTTTAAATAAAAAGGGAGAGAGAAGAGCATGGCTAGCCGACATTAGCAGGCGTGCTAGCGTGGTGGGATATGGAGGGACCCTCGGTGACATTAACGTGCATCTGTCCAGCCGTCAAACGTCAAAACCACGTTAGGTGGAAGGAGCCGCGGACGTCTTAAACAAAAGCTCTGTGTTGGTAAACATAACGGGGATGCTTGTTATTTTAACACAGAAAAGCGTAACTTTAAATAAAGCCTGCATTTTCGCGCTAACATGTGGCTGTAAACGCTCCACATCGCAGCGTTACGTTATGTCAACAATTTGACGTAAATCCAGCTGCATTTGGCTCATTTGTGTGCAGTCAGATGCTGGCGGCTCCTCGCCTCACACGGCACAACAAAAGCTGTCGTCCTTTACGATGCAACTGTCTGCCGGGGTCACGTCGTTTCATCTGAGGAGGCTGAGCTGACAAAAGCTGAAATGAAACATAAACACTTCAGAAAAAAACAGTCCCCATAGCACACCATACAGATGTGTCTGTGAAGCATGGCCACAATTTAGTTCCCAAAATTGCCTGACACAATAGAGATCTAAAACAAACAAACAAAAGCAAAAAAAAACAAACCTCAAGATTTCATTTCTCACATCTATAATTTTCTCTACTTAAACGACCCTCGTGAAATGAAAGGTTGTATAGAGCACAAAGAGGTGAAAGCACTCTGGATATAAGGCAAAACAAATAAAAATATTCAACTCAAACTGGTGTGTAGAGGTTTCCAAGCTGTGTTGGCTTACTGTCAAACCTGCCCCTCATTTAAAGAAAATGTATTATTCTTTTAAGATAAGTTGGAATATCCGAACAGTTCACTTAATATCTAACATTAGTGGGAACTTTTGTGCAGTCACAGATATATTTTGGCCTATTTTTAAGATTTATATTTTTCAGTCAGATAAAATTTTTAATGACATAGATTTGGCATAAAAGGGCTAATAACCTTTGTGTCATGCATATTGTCAAATGTAAATGAAACAATTAAGAATGATATTTATGTAAACAAATACCAATAAAAACAATGTATTTCAAATACATTATGTCAAATTTATGTATCTATAATTTATGAATCTAATTTGTTTCAAATACATAAGGACCAGTGTATGTACACAAAGTTTATTTAGGCTTTTTATGTTTAATCTATGTGAGTCAAATGGATGGAAATTATATATGCAATTGAAATGCATACATCTTATAATTAGGCCTAAATATTTCTGTCGACTCAAGCAATAGTGTAGAGGATTATAAGCTGCATTGGCTTAGTAAGAACTGTCAAACGTGCACCTCACTGAAAGAAAACGTATTGTTCTTTTAAGATAACATGGCAAGTCTTCTCAGTTCACTGCATACTTAACGTTAGTGACGTGGGAAGTTTTGTGTCGAATGATGGTTGACAGATTCTGCAACGCTTAACAGCATGTGACATCATCATTTCACCGTGATTTTATATTGGTGTCTTGTAACGTTAGGTAATACAGGACTGTCACCATGAGCAAGTCGCTGCATTTGTGTGTGTGGTCTTTTTTTAAATTGTCAATATAACGTTTCTTTTCCAGCTGTAAGGAGTGGAACAAGTTCAGTAGGGAACAGATGTACTGTAGTTTCTGGTCCGCTGCTTTCTGTGTGTGGCGTCTTGAAATAGATGCATGAGAGGTGATTTCCGTCCTCTGAACCTCTGCACTGTTGTCTCCTAATTATCACATATCCCTCACACACCATGCGCGTGCTGGCTTTCTACATGCCTTATCATGCCCTTAAAACACAAACGCTTGAGCAGGTCCTTTCATAATTGAGGCTGCACAGACCACTCCTCCTCTGTCTGTGATCAATGACATCATTGCTGTCCCTTCCTTTTATTCAGTAGGCTGTCTTTGCAAGAATACAACAGAATTTTCTAAAATACTGACGTGTCACCCTGTACACACTCGGTGCACTCAGATCACAGCGGCACAGCCAGAGTGTATCAGTATTTGGCTGTTGGATACAAGTAATGGCTCTCCCAGCATGACACATAAAGCCCCTTAAGTGTTTGGTCCGTGTCTCAGCACATCTGCTTACAAACTGAGCTCGTTTGAGTCTCGTATATTAGTTTTATGCAGGCTGGATTAAAGTGGCTGCCTATGGGTTGATGGAGAGATGGCATTGCTCCACAAATATTGCTTCAATGCTCTGATTTATCTCTGTCTGTCTGTCATTGAGCAGGTCAGTGTGTCTGTCTGGGTGTACTCATTGAGTCGTCAGTATATGTATTGTATTTATTTTATTTGTGTTGCACTGACTTAAATGATCTTGCATCCTCTCACAGCAATGGTTGTAATCAGTCACATTTACACACAAAAAAAATCAATAAAGGTTTATAACTTGACTATATCCACTAGTGACAGCCACTCACTCATCTAATAACTATACTTTCAATATGTCACGACAGGAATCACTTCAGACCATAAAGAAGTAGAGGAGAATTTCTCATGTTTAACATGAATGATTCATCTTGGCATTGATTTTCAGTTTAATAAAGTCAAAGTAAATAATACACAGTTGCTCAGTAGCAACTATTTGAGTGGTCTGCAAGCATTTCACAAAATCATTAGAATAATTTATCTTCATTTGTCTAAAAACATCTGGGATCAAGTTAAGAAAAGTATTTCATTTCCAATCACTGTTAACCTGATTGTTTTCAAAGTTTGCTTCCCTTCTTCTGTCAAGGTTTTAACTGCACCAGAGCTGTCTGTTCTTCTAATATGACATTAGATGTATTTCATTGGGCATCTATTGTCATGAAACTCATAGATTTACCCACAAACCAAACAGTACAACGCAGTTGTATGGGCACGTTTTGATCTGAAGACAAATAAAAAGGGAGAGCCAAGGAGCATCCATCCGTTATCTCTGCCCGCTTCTTGCTGTTCAGAGTCACTGGGGTTCTGCTGGAGCCTTTCCCAGCTCTCCTCAGGAAAAAGACAGGGTACATCAAGTCATAGAGTTGCTCCAGTTTCGATAATTTTTAATCAAGATATTTTAATTAAGTCATTTTATGTTTTAATGATCATTATATGAGGTTGGTGTTTCTAAAGGTGGCGTGAATGTTGCTAATTGTAACCTCAACCATCATGTAAGGAGTCATCAAGGGTAAGGGCACGTGGATGTTATTACTTCAAAGGGGAAGAAGTCTGTCTTGGTTTTCAGAAGCAAGAGAATTTCTCCAAAGAAAATCATAAAACCACAGCTATAATGGACAAAATGCTAGAATTCATTGTCGTGGGTAGCCAGCCCCTTTTGGCATTGAAAATCTTATATATAATATATTTTTCGCCACCTATTTGGAGCTACGTTAGTTAAATGAATAAAGGCCTGCTGGCCCAGAGAAGTGTGAATGATGCTCTGATGATGATCATGAAATATAATGTAATTGGTGTGTGATGAGTACTCAGTATCAGACGATACCCAAGGCTCAGGTATCTGAGTCAGTGTCTGAATGTAAAAAAAAAAAAAGAAAAAAAAGTTTTGGGACATCCCTCTACCATGGATAGGTTGGCAGTTCTTGACAGGTTCACATATAGATGATCAACCAAGCCCATTATCATGGAGGAGGAAATCTGTCCTACAAAGTTAATATACATGGCTTTTATGTAACTGGCATATCATTTTCTGTTTTATTCTCTTAACATTTCAGTTTGCCATCTTTCTCAAAGCTGTTTTCCCAACTATGTCCCAGTACTTCTTCTTCTCAGCCTTGCCATCTTTCTCTCACCTCATCTGCTGTCTCCATCATTGGCTTAATCATTTACTTATTTCCACCCTTCTTCTCTTTCTCTGTACCCAAATTGTCTGATTTGTCCACCTCATCTCTGCATCCCTCTTTTCCCACCTCTCTGTCTCTCTCTTTCTCTCTCTCTCTCACTATATACATATACATATATATATGTGTGTGTGTGTGTATATATATGTATGTATATATATGT
>JBAMYA010000005.1:11783912-11805120 GCA_037176975.1 Arrhamphus sclerolepis
TTATAAACCTTTTTTTCTTTTTTAACCTTACAACTCAAGTCATGGTCTAAAAGCAATTTCCAAATGCCATGACATACTATAACACTACAAGGAGAAACTAAAAGTGCAAACAAGCTGAACAACGACTGAGTTCTTGTTTGTATACAAGCATAAATAAACCAAACAGAGCAGTTTCTAAGTACCCTTTCAATTGGTTACAATTTATTGGCATGGTGTAAGGACAGCTATAAATGATCTGAGCTGGAAATACTAAAAATCTTTAAAAAGTAGCTCAAATATTGTGAAACACAAACAAACAGTATGTGATGGCAAAATTAAATGTATTAATTTGAGGTCTCATTGTCCTTCTTTACAGGTTTTAAGATGTCTCACTGGTGTGCATTAATGCATTCTCACCCATGTTCATCCCTCTGATTGTCTCGGTTCCCAGCTGGTCCTTTGCCTTTTGCTTTTAATTCCTCAACTGAACCTCACACATGCCTTTAATTTCCAACTTTATTAAAACATGAAAAGGTTCATATACATTGGGACATTATAATGGACCTCCTCCATGAGTTATAGCCTAATGTGCAAGATGAAGGCGGACTAAGTGTACGCCTATTTTTTTCCTCCTTACTGATCAAAAAGACACCAGAGGTGACACTGTGGGATGGGATAATGATGCAGTAGAGGGGATCGATAATGTTTGAAGTTTCATAGCGGTCACAGGAGTAAAAGAGCCATTAACCTATACAACTTCACCAAGCATCCACCTAAAAGAGCCACACAGATCAAATCATTAAAGATAGAAAATCAATACAAATCTAATTGAAACATCCCACTCCCTTCTCTAGGATATAGCCCACTGATTGCCACCGCCAGCAACGGGGGCCTGTTTTAGGCTCTGCAAGAAAACAGACTTGTATGTGCTTTCCAATGTAATTTTAGCTTTTAATCTGATTCAGCCTATTTGTTATTCTTTTTTATCAGATTTTCCCAGTGACTTACAGCATGGATATGAACCTATATAATAGTAGTAGTTAAGCTCTTTTTTTCCCTGTCCTGCTGCAGTTGAAGGAACTACAGATTAAAAATACACATTTAAATAATATTAAGATCATTTATCTACTTATTAATCAACCTACAATAGGAAGCGAAATATATGAGAAAGCATTGCCCAGCTCATTTATAAAAGGATTCCCTGCACACAGACTTAAGTGGATTAGAACTAATAAACACATGTGGATGTTTATATTTTTCCAGTCTCTCCACTACATGAGGTTATTAGTCACTGAATGAAGAAGGTGGAGTCACATACCTTTACTCACAGAGTTGAATGCTCCTGCAGAAACACAGCATCTCTCACGCATATGGCATCATGCTCACAGTGGTTAATCTACTTTTTCACTATGGCAACAAATGAACTCTCTCTCTCTCTATCTCTCTGTCTGTCTCACTGCGTGCTCCAGTGAAGAGGCTTTGCCTCACAGGTCAACCTCTCTCACTCTCGCTCTTTCTGTCTCTCTCTGTGAATGGTCCATCTTTCCTCTTCTATCTCGCATCACACCTACCTCCAAGATACCATCTGGAGATAGATAGAGATAGAGTGAAGCCCAGGAGGACATCTAGGAAGAGAGGGAGATGGGTGTATGGGATAGAAGGGGGTTTAGAGCTTAGCTATGACAAGGCTTGGATTAATTTGTCAGCCAAATGCATTTGGGATTAGCAGAACATTAAAAGAGCATAGCCATATACATGCACACACATATACAGTTGCGCACATTCACACACTTCTCCTCATATACACACATGAAGGCTGGACACAGCTAGCGACAACCTTACTAACCCTCTCACTTTCCTGATGTTGTTTTAACACAAGCAAACTGGAAAATATAAGATTTGCATCACACTAGTGTTTATGTTTGTCTACCTGTAGAGAGTTGATGCCATGAATGTAAAAAGTATTCAACTCTTTTGGTCTCTTGGAGCCATACAGTTTAAATCAGAAGTTTACATACACTGTATAAAAATACATGTACTGTAACCTTTTGTTCATCTCACTGTCTGACATCAAATCAGAAGCTTTCCTGTATTGTGGCAGTTAAGAATACCAAAATTATTTCTGTTTGTTAAATGCTTGAATGAGAGACAGAGAGGTTTTATTACTGTCTTCAAAGCCAGAAGCTACATAATTTCCCAGGTATTTGGCAACATTACTTTTAAACTGTATGACTTGGGTCAAACATTTTGGGTTTCCTTCCACAAGCTTCTCACAATAGTTTGCTTTAATTTTGGTCGATTCTTCTGGACAGAACTGGTGGAACTGAGTCAGGTTTGTATTGCTCGTACATGCCTTTCCAGCTCCACTCACAAGTTTTCTAAAGGATTGAGATCAAGGCTTTGTGATGGTCACTCCAAAACATTGATGTTGTTTTCCTTAAAACACTGTGTAACTAATTTGGTGGTATGTTAAGGTCATTGTCCATTTGGAAGACCTATTTGTACCCAGGGCTTTTTCCTCCAAAATGTAACCATCATCAATATGACCACACAGTTCCATTTTAGTTTCATGGGGGGCATGGGGGTAAAAAACAAGAAAGAATGAAATGAAAAAGGTGTGGAGCAGAGGACGTACAGTACAAAATGCAAAATCAAAGAGACATACTAAAGGAAAAGATGACTCAGTCTAGAGAAGCTTGCAAGAGCAGGAATTATTCAACATGACGATTGTGACACTTTGCAGCCACAGTAAGGCAACCAAGTGAAGACACAGATGATGCAAGCAGAGTAAACAGTTAACGCTTTATTACATAAAAATAAGAAAGGAAGAAAAAAGAAAGAACTAGTGAAAGGGGGCATGACTGGAGAACTTTTCTTGCAACAGAAAACCAAAATTGTTTTCCCAGTGCATGCCCACTCCTGTCAGCAATGCCATTATGGTTCACGTTTGCTTCTGACTGAGTGAGTGTATTTTTGTTGGGAACCAACATTCTGGTTCCAAATCAACATTTTATTTGTTGAAACGCTTGAGAGATTGCTTGTGAGCTCGAACCACAGCAGTTCTCCACCCGTTGAAAATTCTCATGAACCATCCGAGTCTATGTTTTCACAAGTTTAAAACTGCGATGAAGTGAAGCTGTTGAGGCCTCGTTCCAGCTTCGGCACATCTGCTTCCACTCCTGCAAAGAGAAGAAGGCACAAGAGATGCCTTTAATTACACAAAGCTCATGCATCCTCTCTCGTCTTTGGAACAGGAAATAGTTTCCCCTCCATGTTAATCAAATGTTTTCCAATAACTTAGATGTGTTCAAGGAGTTGAGAAAAGAAGGAAACTTCTAAAAGAGTAAACCAAAAGTCAAGGTTATCTTATATGTAAGTCTCTGTTTCATAGCTTATATTTCCACCCCTCTACAAGCAGCAAACATCTCTTGAGAATGACCCAGTGCAGTTGAGGGCTGCTCATTGAGTCATTTTACTCTTCTAGAAACCACTGACACATAAAATCTGCCTTTTTCACACAGTCTGTTTCAGGTGGGACCTATGTGCCTTCATTGAGGATCAGCATCCTGCTTGTAAGCAGGTTTACAGATGCAGAAAGGGGGCTTGGAGTTAATGCACTGCTTTTACGCTTCCGAGCCAGAGACGGAGCTGAACTGACGAGTGCTTATGAAAAAGAGCCTGCGTGCTGGAAAACAGTGCTGTAACTCAGGAGGCTGCTGCCACTCAGCTGATTCCACATTGCTTGCTGTTTGTTAGCATCCACTGATGCAGCGCTGAGTGCCCCCTCTTCTACCTGTGTGGACAACAAAAGGGGAACACTAATGAGTTAACAAGGACATCCATTTGGTGCCTGAATAGCATAACTGCTGAGTAAAAAAAAAAAACGCCAGTGTTTCTGAACAAACATTTCAATGAGCAAGCAGCCCATATTTATATAATTTTCACTACTTTGGAGGTTTGAGGGACGGTGGTGGGTTGTGTCTGTTTGACTGGAGAGTGAGAGCATTGCTTTTTCTATTTGTTTCAGTGTCAGTCTTTTCTGAGAGATGTTTCTGTTTTCATTTTTTAACAATTTACTATTTTGGCTATATACACCTATATTTTATTTATTTATTATTTATTTTAACTAAACGTGATTAGATTTATGAATCAACACTTCTTAGGCTGAGGAAAAGGTTGGTTTCAACCTGTATCTTTCACACAAAGCATGACATAACCCTCATGACAGGGAAAGGAGTCACCTTCTATAAAAAGGTTGGCTCTTTTTTTCTTTTTTCTTTTTCAAATTATTGTTAATGTTTTGAAATGTAAATAACACAACTTCCTTCACTGGTGATTGTGCTGCTTCCATTTCTGAAGTGTGAAGTTGGTTTCTAATATCAAAAGCCCCAGGGAAAGAGGAGCTGAAGAGACTCTCATCAGTGGAAAATGACAAAGGATCTCTCCAAAGACTTTTGCTGGGCAGGTATCACTCAAGTCCTGATGGATTTGATGTGCCTTCAAAAATAATGGCTGGCATCTCATCACCGAGGGATCTGTTGTCTTTTGTAGTGATTAGTAAGATATTTGGACTCTTCGCTTTAGTTGTTTTATTTTCAGTTTGGTTTCATTCCTGTTTTGCTGAAAATAAAGCTTTCATTATCATCGCTGTAATACCACTGATCACAGGTATAATCACTCTTGGCTAAAGCTCTTTCATTAATATCATAATCAGACTACAAAACAAATAACACTGGATTTCATGACTGATTTAGAGTCATCACATGTTGTAGCAGTTTCGTTTTGTTTGTTTTTTTCATAGATGCAGATCATGCCATATCTTCAGTGATGATTGATTACTGCATAACCACAAAAGTGAGAACATGGTTAGTGTGCACTCGAATCCACTGTTATTTGTTTTTTTAAATTGACTGCTCTCAATGGATTATGGGACACAGATGACTGCATTACCAGATGTGTGCTGCAGATTAAGCTTTTCTCTTTTTGTGTGTAACACATTTGATCTTAAAATGCACACTTTGGTAGTTCCAGCCTCTGAATTTGGATCAAACATAATCCCTCATGTGTTCATATGCCCTGCTTTTAAGTCAAAGTGAACCTGGTCTTGGAGTTGATCATAAAAACCTCAACATGAAATTAAATAGAAGTTTCTGATAAGTTGTTCAACCCTTGATCTGTCACACAGACATCCAAGTTCCATACAAACTTCAGCACGGAGGTTTTTTCAGCCTGTTGTCACATCACATCATGTCATTGATATTCTAAATAGAGCTGGAATGATCTGAGGTCCCATTTCCATGGCAACCATTCACTCTTGTGGTAAAACAGAAAATCAACAAGCAGACAATGGATAAGCTCCATTTGTCTCACTACACACACAAATGCACAGGATAAACTCATTTGTCACTGAGGGGGACACTTAAAACTTTGACCGATGCAAATTTGGATCAATAAGTGAATTAATATTGATCAAAGTGAGACAAATCGATGACATCTAATAGAGTGAAGCATGTCGAATGATGGAGAATTAGACTGAATGATAGAAATCATCCTGTTAACATGGCATATGAGCATAATCTGACACTGAGGCTGCTAAACAGAGTTTGTGGGATCAACAGCATTCAAAACCTGCATCAATGTGTACATCACATACGTGTATCATCTAGAAAGTAGTGCTCCCTTTTTTTTAACCACACTCCTCCACGAATAACACATGCAATGTCACAGTTAGCAGACTCAATTATTGAACAACATTGCAAAATAACAGAGGACACCCATGGTTGCCAGAGACATACTGTTGATTTACAGGTTTGTCACTTTTCTGTGATATTTTATCTTCAAATATGACAATTTTGGAAAGAAACAAAAATATCATAATGTCAATGGACAAAATAGGGACATTACTTACGAAGAAATGTGAGCCCTGGTTAACCAAATGAGAATTGTGTCTTTAATTATATCTATTTGTCTTGGATACTAGACAAATTTATGAAGTGTGGCAAATGTTATATTTATGGTTTTTGTGGGGTTTTTTTCTATTAGGTCTTATAATCTGATATTATAACCCAAAGCTCACCTTGAAAATTGGTCTCAGCTGGTTAACACTGTGTCACTGGCTACCATAGAAACAACATTTTATGTGACATCCTGACAGAAGACAGGTCTGTATGCCCTCTTCAGTGTTATGCAATATAGCTTAAAATAAGTTTCACCTTATTTACAGCTCAAAACCTTATATATGTATGAAAGTGACAAAATGACAGCAGTCTTCCTCATGAGAGACTCCAGTGGGACAGGTATGGGTTGAGTACATACAGGATGTGTATATATTCTATTTAAATTTCTCATTTCAGACAGAGAAATGCAAATTTTAAAGAGTTCAAGTGAGTTTGTCCTGAAATCCACAGCAGGGTGTTCCAGAGTCTGGGTGCATACAAACCAAAAGTAGCCTCAGTATCCATGTAAACTGCCAGCACAGGCTGACAAGCTGTCACAGAGCCACTGACTACCAGGAGGGAAAATAGAAAAGAATTCACATTGCAGCTAAAACAAGTGATTTAAAGACATGGGGAAAAAAATAAATCATTGATTGTTTTCAAAAGGAGGTTCCCATAGTGTTTCAGTTGCACTGCATGAACTCCTCTATCATACTTACAGACTTTCTGGAAGAGGTCAGAAGATGTGATACCCTCTAAGCACCCCCACCCCACCCCCGTGACTCTGTGCACACACACATAGACATGCACGCACCCAGTTACAGCAGTACATGTCAGCACATTCAACAGTCAAATAAAAATTACATCATCTGCTTAAGTAAACGTGACCATGAAACTAAAATACTTTACTAGTACTTACTTGAAAAATACTTATGAGTCTAAGCAGAAAAATGTAGTTTATGCATTAGAATTAAAGTACAGTTTAAGCCTTTTCTCTTGCTTAATCAGTATTATAATATATGAAAAGATTAGGAATCTATCAAAATAAAAGCATACTTATGAAGGGAAAAGAAAAACATTTGGTGGAGCTTTTATCAATAATCATACTGTCTCTTGGGAATCTGCTTGTTCAATCTTTAACATCTGTCCTTATTTTAAAAACCTACTATATCCACTGCATAGCTTTATCTTTAAAAAAGGAAGTTGTCACAGGTGCTGTATTTAGAGGAGCAATTAAATGCAATATGTCCATATTAAATGTAGACATATGAAGATGTTAAATTAAATAAATAAGTCACACACACTTTTTTTAACTGCATGCATTGATTTCCCTCCTGTGAGAGCACACAAACAACAACAAAAACAAAAGCTTTGTCAGCACTTCTCTCCTTCAATCACTTATCCTGTGACCTACGTAGCTACTTCTGGTTAATATTTAAAAGTATACAAAAAAAAACAAGTTGTGGTAGCTTTAGAATTATGGTTCAACAAAAGATTTGTGAAAACAGCCTTTTCAAACTTTGGGGCTTTGAGTAAAAGGTGCAAACCATGTCTCTGTCAGTTCCATCTTCTATCTGCAGAGATGAGAAGGTTAATTCAAGGTACACAAGGTTTCTGGCAAGAAGAAATACGTTCTGCTGATCGAAATTTCAGTGATCTTAAATTTTCTGCTTTCCGATTCTCATCTTTTTCCATCTGCAAAGCTCCAAACAGCAGTTCCTCTGTTTCGCAGCTTGCACTGCCCCCTGGTGTCTATAACAGGCATGGACAGCTTAGTTTCTGACAGTCCCGGCCAGAAACTTCACTTGACGTCACGTGGTTGCTGACATTTTCAGGTCTGCTGTAACTTTTGAGGCTCTCATGAGGTGAGGCTAATGGTAGGTTCGAAGAAAAAGCTTTTACTCAAAGTCCTCCGCACGTACAGTGTCTGCCTCCCTCTCAGAGAGCCCTGCGGGCGGGTTTGTCCTGTGACAGTCATTCCTTTGCGCTCCACCGCCTTCCTGGAGGGAGATAAGCTCCATCCCGTGCCCGGCTACGGCAGCATGTGACCGGCTTGTGATTCTGAAGCTCGGGCAGATGACTTTCTGCCCTGAGCACAAATGTACCGGACTGCAGGGGCCCCGAGGAGGCCAAACGTGTGGAGGAAAGTCTCCCTCCCTCACCTTCCTCCAACTTTCTACACATGCTGCCTGGATGACCGTCAGATGATGAGGAAACTGAGATTATACTACATAGTCCAGTTATCAGTTATAAGAGACTTGTTGCATTTTACTCTGCTGGCTTTCATGTGACTAATATTTTCTGATTACATGAAACAGTTGAATAATCTTCAGCAGCAGTTGGCAAATATAGGTGTCTGGTTCATCTTTGGGCTCCAATACTGATTTTGCAAGCTACTATACTCCTGTACATGAGTCTGAACAATGTTCACACAGACTATGGGTGAAATCAGACTGATATATTTTCGCCTAAGTAAACATTTTGTCATAAATCTCAATATTATAAATGATGACTCCACAGCTGAAGACATCTGGTGCACCCGGCAGACTCCTGTGACCCTGAAATAAGGAAATGGGTTTAGATCAGGGCTGTGAAAGTGCGGATCGGAGAGCTGCTGTCCTGCATGTCTTAGGCCCAGGCTACATCCACACGAAACTGGCGTTTTCACAGCTCGAAACCGCATCTAGATGTTTCCCTGCTTCAGCACACCTGATTCAAATGAATGGATCATTAACATTATTGTGAAAAGATCAGTGGCAGGGAATTTAAGATATGCAGGGCAGTGTCCCTCCTGGCCTGATGTTGAAGACCCCTGGTTTAGATAATGGATGGATGAATGAATTAATTAATGAATGGATGGTCCAACATCCATACATTTTACCTTCATGTATATCCATGTGCTCATCTCATTTTGTTTTTTGCAGAACACATTTAGCCTATTTGATGAACAGTCGTGCACAAAACGCACACTTATGCTATCCTTATTTTATCGAAGTTTAAATGACTATGCAAATTATTTTTTTAGTCTCTTTATTAGGAATCAAACAGAAAATACAGTGCTAAGTATAGAGGTCTGTCAATGATCACAAATTTTAAAGAGAAAAATGGAGTTGGATATAGACAAACCCATAAGAGTTGACCTCTCGATAATTTGAAGACAAAATAAAACCACACTTCAGAGCCAAATGACTCCACAAGCAAAGGTCAGAGTTTCGTGAGACCTCTCTGAGAACCAAGCAGAGATTAAACTCTTTTTAACCCCACCTAACTAAGCCTTTGAGATTCCTGCTGAAAATGGACAAATGTCATTTAAAAGGAGCATAACTTGGCAACAACAATACATATTTGAATGAATTTGGTACCAATGAAAAATGTGAATAAAGCAGAAATGAACACATTACCAGCCCAGAATAAACAAATATGAAAGAAACAACAAAAAGTGAGAGATCCCATTTTGACAAAATGTTTTTATGTAGTAATAAAACACTTCATTCTACACGTCTTGATATTTAATTAGCCTTTTTTTTTCAAAGAAGATGTGCATGAAGATGTGTAAATGATATACCTATCCATATATTTATGTGCCAATAAATGTATTCATTCCTTTGTGATGTAATGGCTGTTGGTTTGTTTGCATCAGTTGACCTCTTCAGTTCACTGCCATGTTCCCCCGTGTGGTGCAGTCGCTCAGCTGTGGGAGTTTTTCTATCTCAGGAACAGCTCAAGCATTTCAGATATTGACACCTCCAGCGCAGTGGTGTGCAGCGCACAACTCCACATCCCTTTTTCAAATCAGGACAAAGAAAAAGGTGCATGTTCGCAAGATGCCAGCTTGGTATTGATTGTGTTTGTGACTTATTGGGATCACACTGAGTGGACTTTTTTCACTGGAGTATGATTTATGATAGAGAAGCATCAACGGTCGGACTGAATTCAGAGTCGGGTTCTAGAAACTGAAGTTGTTGGCTCAGCGAGCTTTTGTCGCAGAGGCTTCTGTCTGCTGGTCACTTTGGCACAATGCATTCTCATCTTTTGCTCAAGAAGATATTTGCAATGTTAATATTTAGGATTTGATTTTATTTAGTCTTAAGAGATTCAGGTTCTTGTAAATGAATAACATTGGTATTGGATTTTTGGCAAAGCAACAAGACTTATCTTTTTGAATAATACTGATCTTTTTTTCTGTCAGTAAAAGCTTTGATTGTCCGCAGGAATAACAAAGATTTGTGCCTGCCTGTTTCATTTATTTGGCATGAAATTGATTTGTTGCACAATCACTGTAGGATACAGATGACGAAGGAGTAAATAGAGTGAAGCTAAATAGTATGAATTCGATTTATAATTGGAAAATGGAAAATAAACAAGGCAGTGATGCTGATTCCACTCACTAATTTTATACTCCCCCAAAAAAGAGAAAGATTTTCTGCTCTTGATTTTCTTGCCTCACATTGTTCATGCTCTGAAACTTTCTCTGCAGCAAAAAAAAAGAGTAAAAATTGAAAATGCTTCCTGCAGTATTCAGAGCATCCAATCTCAAAACTTCAGTCCTTTATGTATATAAGACCAATTTACCAAATAAGGCATTTATGTATGATGATATTTTTGACTGCTTATTCTCAGATTGGACCAGATTCTGCAAATTTGTTACAAACATCATTAAGTTTTGAAAAGCAGTTATGTTCCTCTTGGCTGTGGATGCTCTTTGGAGGTTTTGAGATTCATGGACTGTGCTAATGCATTCAATTTTACTGTGAAATGCTGAAATATTAATATTGCCTTTAAGGATACAATTCTGCCTGCCACATCACTGTGAGAACTGTGTTGCTTATTCACAAAACTTAACTGAGACATAAGTAAATGTTAAACTAAGATTAGAGACAGAAGATGCGCTCAAACACTTACTGAATGAGACACAGTGACGTCGAATTACAAATTGATCATTAGTCTATTTCACAGCAAAAACAGGTCAGATGGAAACCGTTTCTTTCAACATCTTTAACGGTGAGGGATTTTTCTTCTTTTCCATTTAAAAGCTCACCAAAAGTATTTCCTGAATGATGAATGTCCTTAATTGCTGCTGATCTAATGTTTGTTGCTGAGGCACCCAGATATTGGACCGTACTTAAAAATCTGACAGGAAACTGATAAAAGACTCAATATCTTCCATTTCATCTAGTGGTACCAGTTTCAGTCTGATTCACTCCACCTCCTGCAACATCTTAACCAAATCAAACTACTAAATAAATGGATCATTGCACCTTCATCCAAAGCAGAAACTGATATACAGCAGAATGTGTCTATACTGAAAATCTGGAGTCATTGGACCACATTCTGATTAATATACTGCACATTGTCAAATTATATACCTTCTTATCCCATTTTTTTCCCCCTCTCACAACAGATACACTCTTGATCATGAGTAAATTCCTGCCCAGACTTTTCAGAGGGGGCTGGGCTTTGCAGGGTGGGAACATGATGTGCACACACACATGCCCACAAAACACATATTTTTCCCTGAGGTGTAATGGAGTGGAGGTCAGCTGGTCTCAAGAAAAAGTGAAGTAGGAATCAAGAGTATTTATCCTGAGCATGTGATGTTCATAATGTGTGTGTGTGTGAGAGAGAGAGAGAAAGAGAGAGAGAGAGAGAAAGAGAGAGAGAGAGAGACTTACTGCAGGCATGAGATCATAGACGTTTTTCAAAGGACAGCCCTCAAAAACGGTTCAATGAATTGGGCGAGAACCGGAGACTGTTGGCTGGGTGGAAGAGAGAGGGGATGGAAGGCTGGTAGCTGTTCAGATGGTAGTTTAGAGACACAGCTAGTTTCAAAACCCTGCAAAAATTAGGCATCGTCGTCAAAGATTCTGGTTGTCTCCACTCGTTTTTCATGCTTACTTCAGAAACCAACTCCTGATGATTTTTGGTCCCAAGCTTAATCTGCTTTTTAAATTTTTGCACCAACTAGAAATAAATTAGTGGCTGTGAAACTATCAATCTGTGCTTCTTTTGCTACGTCTAACCCCTACATCTAACCTCTGTAGTCTCAGAGGGCACCACGTTTTCAACAGGACCTTCTATTCTCTGGTGAAGACTGAAGTGGCTCCAACTTTTCACCATGACAAGCCTGTATCTGTCTCTTGTTCTGCTGCAGCTCACATGGCTTTGTTCAGGCCAGTTTCCTCGCCCATGTGCCAACTCAGAAGGACTGCGAACCAAAGAGTGCTGTCCAGTTTGGGATGGAGATGGCTCACCTTGCGGTGCCCTGTCAGGCCGTGGATTCTGTACAGAGGTGTTGGTCTCTGATGAGCCCAATGGGCCCCAGTACCCACACAGTGGGATTGATGACAGGGAGCGCTGGCCTTTGGCTTTCTTCAATCGGACATGTAGATGTGCTGGAAATTATGGAGGGTTTAACTGTGGAGAATGCAGGTTTGGTTACTGGGGTTCAAACTGTGCTGAATATAGAGAATCGGTGCGCAGGAATATCATGACCTTGTCAACAGATGAGCAGCAGAAGTTTATTTCTTATCTCAACCTGGCTAAAAACACCATCAGCCGTGACTACGTTATCAGCACAGCAACAAGAGCAGAGATGGGTGAAAATGGTGAGAACCCCATGTTCTCTGATATCAACACCTACGACCTGTTTGTCTGGATACACTACTACGTGTCCAGAGACACCTTCTTAGGGGGGCCAGGGAATGTATGGAGAGACATCGACTTTGCCCATGAATCTGCAGCATTTCTGCCCTGGCACAGAGTCTTCCTGCTCCACTGGGAGAATGAGATAAGGAAGATGACAGGAGACTTTAACTTCACAATCCCATACTGGGACTGGAGGGGTGCCCAGTCCTGTGAGGTGTGCACCGATGCTCTGATGGGCGGACGCAGCCCTCTCAATCCAAATCTCATCAGCCCTGCTTCTGTCTTCTCCTCATGGAAGGTAAGAAAAATGGTCTTACCCTGAAAATGAGTATGTTTACTATGAGAGCAAATCTTCCTTATCCCTTCATGAGACACTGAAAATTCATTTCTTTGCAAATGAAAGCTCATTTTCTTCCTCTTTCAAACTGCAGGCCTTTTGCTTCAATACGTGGCCTAATAATCAAATCAGATTACATTTTTTCACGTTACACAGATTATTTACTTTAAATAATTAAATGAGAAATTTTGTAGGCCTATATTGTAATTTAATCAAGTCATCCTGCGGAGGGTAAGTCAAAGTTTAATTTGTCCTAACGTCCTCTGAACTTAGGCCTGTCCTGCTGTCCATGTGAGTAAACATCAGATTGTTGTGTTATTGCACTTTACTAACACTGAAGTTTTATTAAGGCCTGTGGACTCTATAGAAACATGTGTGCTGTGTGTCCTTGCTTTCTGTAGGTGATCTGCACCCAGCCAGACGAGTACAATAACCGAGAGGCATTGTGTAACGCAACTGGAGAGGGCCCACTGTTGCGTAACCCTGGAAACCATGATCCGAACCGCGTGCCACGGCTCCCAACAAGGGCTGATGTGGATTTCACTGTAGGCCTCCGCGAGTATGAGACGGAAACCATGGACCGATTCGCCAACCTGAGCTTTAGAAATGTCTTAGAGGGTACATGCACACACATTCTTTCACTGTTTTGTGCTGCATCTTCATTGAATGTAACTCTTGCTTCACAAGCAAGGACCGTGCTATCAAGAAGTCCAAGCAGTTGTTCATTCGTTGTGAACATTGTGAAGATTATGAGAGTGCAGTGTGGGAATCACGAGGAGCTTCCAGATATGCAGACTCCCCCTGCGAGTAAAAGAGGCAGAGGAGAAGGAGAAGAAGAGAAGAGGGAAGCAGGGGCTTGCAGGGCATTTAGACATTTCTACAAAAGTTAGGATGGGGAGTGCTTAGTGTGTTGTAGTGATTCAGATGTTCTGCAGCTCCATTTATCAAGTGAACACTGACTCACTTCATTTACACAATTTAGTCATCCATCAGGGTGAACCTAGAAACACTGACATGTAAACTCAAAATTGAAGAAAAAAAAACAAATATGTACCCACTGACAGATGTGGAAAAACATGCTTGTGACTAAAACACGTGGATTTAAAAAAGTTTGCATAAGCATAGGAAGTATATTTATTTGTTTTATAAGAGGTATTTTTCAATTTAGAAATATCTTCTTGGCATTATTGTAAATGCTTTCCACAACTAATAGAAATATGGGAAAAAAAATGGTTTCTTTTCAGGCATTACATCATGTAAAGGTGTTACATGGTGATGTGGATGTGTAGCAGGAGAAATGTCTGAAAATGACCTCCTGTGGTGTGGAGTTTAGAAACTTTGCACACTTTCATATGCAAAAAGCAGGAACCTCCTGAATGTATACTACTAAGCTCACCATTCTATCCATGCAAACAACCCATCTCCTCCAACTCATATTTCATCTACTTTGCTTGTTATTTTCCCACCCTTTTGTCTGCACTTGAGTAATCGTCACTGTTTTTAATCTTATCATACATCTGCAGGTTTTGCCAGTCCAGAAACAGGCATGGCGGTGCCAGGCCAGAGCACCATGCACAACGCTCTGCACGTCTTCATGAACGGCTCCATGTCCCAGGTCCAAGGTTCTGCCAATGACCCCATATTCCTGCTGCACCATGCTTTCATCGACAGGTAAGATACACACGAGCACTCACAACTTTGTTGCTGGAGGAGGCTTATAAATCTTATCTTATCCATCTTACAACTCTGATTCCAAAAAAGTTGGAATGATGTGTAAAAGTTTAATAAACGCAGAATGTAAGGACTCAAAATCTCACAAATCCATATTTTATTTCCAATAAAACATAAAGAACATATCAGATGTTGAAACTGAGATATTTTACCATTTCAAGGAAAATATTTGTTATTTTGACTTTGGAATGAGGTCAACTAAAGGCTAGAAAAGTAATTGGTGCAAATCAAAACCAAATAGAGGAGCATTTGACAACTATTTAGGTTAATGGGCAACATGTCAGTAATATGACCAAATATAAAAGAAGAATTTCAGAGTGGCAGAGCCTCTTGCATGTAAAGATGGACAGAGGATCACTAATCTTTGACAAACTGCGTGTGAATGTTGTGGTTTCAGAAAAATGTTCCTCAGCGTAAAACTGCAAAGACTTTCTGATGATATGGAGTTGCAAATAGCAGACAACATATCTTTTAAGAAAGACTTGTATATTTCAGCGAGACGGCGCTAATCCACATACTGCATCCATCACAGCAACATGGTTTCGCAGGAGAAGAGTCCAGCTGCTGAACTGGACTGCCTTTAGTCCAGACCTTTCATCAACAGAAAATATTTGGAAAATCATAAAGTAAAGAATCCAGCAATGAAGTCCCAGAACTGTTTCGGACAAGAATGAGACAACTGATCTCCTCACTTCCCAGACGTTTAAAGCTGGTATTTAAAAGAAGAGGAGATGTTACACAGTGGTAAACATCACCATGTTACAGCTTTTAGAGATGAGTTTCTGCCATCAAAGTCCAAATAAAATAATATTTCCCACGAAATGGTAATTGAGGTTGCGTTCACTTTAATTTTCCGTAAGAAAATCAGATTGGCTGCTGTTCCTAATATTAAATAAAAAAATTCAGGACAAAATTAATAGCAGAAGTGATGAGTGGAAGGAAACAAGAAGCAGAAAAGAGTGGAAAAGAAAATAATTTATTGTTCTTTTCAAACTTTTTTTTCATCTCACTCTCATTGTCTACTTTTGTTCGTCCCTTTATCTCTCATCCAGCATCTATGAGCGCTGGCTCAGGACCCACCAGCCTCTCAGGATCAACTACCCACGTTCCAATGCTCCTATTGGCCACAATGACGGCTACTACATGGTGCCCTTCCTGCCCCTCTATAGAAACGGAGACTACTTCCTGTCCAACAAGGCTCTCGGATATGAGTATGCCTACCTGCTGGACCCCGGTTAGACCATAACTGCAAGCATCTCTACTGAGTTTTTGCAAGTTTTTTCTTTGTGCATCACCAACTTATCCCATCTGTCTCACCACAGGCCAGAGATTTGTGCAGGAGGTCCTGACGCCCTACCTCCAGCAGGCACAACAGATCTGGCAGTGGCTACTTGGTGCTGGGATCCTTGGAGCTGTTATTGCTACACTTTTCGCTGTACTGATTGTTTTCGCTCGAAGGAAGTGGAGGCGTAACCAGAAGAGGAAGAGGGCATCGAGCTACGGAGAGAGACAGCCACTGCTGCACAGCAGCTCAGAAGAAGGTTCATCATCGTATCAGACCACCCTGTAACACTCAGATCCTCTCCGTGCAGCTCTATGTTAATGCTCAATGAATGCGATGAATCCCAACACAATCCCGACTCTGTCGTTCAGTTCCTCTAAAAATTTCGAGACAGACCTTAAGATAACAGTTGTGGGTACACTTAAGCCAGTGAAGCATCTTTAATCGTCATTTCATCTCAGCACAAACTAATTTATTTGAATACTTGGTGGTAATGTTGAAAAATGTCTTCACAGATTCAGTCACACATGCTCGTTATTTTTAGAAAAACATCTGTACATTTTGGCTTTAAAGGGGATATATTATGGAGAAAAAATGTATTTGTATTTCTGAAATATAGGTAAACACGTTAAAACTGGTTTCATTTGCACACTTTGCAGAAACGTGGCTCATTCCAGCCCTAAAACCAGCTGCTGTGAACCCAGGTGGTAGGGTGTGGTTTAAAAGAGCGCTTTGTTTTTTCTTGTACTGTATGTCTGTGGTATTTTGATCAGAACACATTACAGACATTTCATTAATACCTCAGGAAAATGTATAGATAAGGGCATAATATGTCTCCTTTAATGTTAAGGACAATGTAGACAAAGCTGTGGGGGCAGGGACCCAGCAGAATGATATCCCTGATATTTTCTATATACAGCGCGTACAAGAAGGTTTGAGAGGCACACACGCATACACAAACACAAGGTCTGAACCATTTGGAGTCCATAATAACCCTGCAACATGTGTTCTACTGTAATACAAAAACTGAAATTCGTGTTGTCATGTGAATACATCAACAGTGGACCTCAGTGACTGTGAAGACTGAAATACAACGGGATCATCCCACCACCCATTTCACTATCTGTATTTTATCGCTATTTATTTACGCAAAAGTCACCGACAAGGCTTCAATTTGAATCAGCATAACTATGATCTAAAATCGACTACTTACCTACCCAAAGGGCCACATTTTATGTAATTTATTGTCATGTTTTATTACACTGTATTTGATTTTTTTTTTCCAGTTTGCATTGCAGTAATTCACTTTAAAGCTTTATGTTCCCTAAATTGGACAGTGTTTGAACTGAAATAGTAGATCATTAACGTCAGGTTTGGCTCCGGTTGCTCAGACTGTTGAAGCCATTTCATTTATAGCACACCAAAAGCAAAATATGGAAAAGAATTATGACAGGAAGTGAAGTCCAAGTTGATGTTTCTGATGCAATTTTATTTATCATGATTCTTGTGAAGAAGCAAAACTCTTGTAATTAGAATGGAAAAAATTAAAACTTTCCACAGATTGTCTTCAGCAATTAGCATACACTCAGTATCAAATATTTTCCTCTGTGTGTTAGCATCGGTGCTGTAACCTTAAGCAAAGAAAGTAAAATGCATTGCAGTAAACTCAAACTTGATTGAACATTTCTGTGATTTTGTTTTATTATGACAGAATATACTGTTTTCCCCAGAACAATCCCTTTTTTTTAAAAAATTAAATGGATCTTTATACATGGAAGCTGAAAGTCATGTCTGCCTTAGCAGATGCTAAATCTATGGCAACGGACATTTCGCATCACAGCTGACGTTACAAGCATCAAATGTGAGTTTTAGAACCCAATTTTCTTTCACCATTTCACAAGTTCACAGTAGGTCCCATTAATGCTATTAGGCACCCTCATTTGACAAAATAATGCTCACAAAAAAAGAGTTTAAATAATGCATTTAATCAGGATACAATAAATAGAAAATCTCTTTCATTCCATACTTTTCCTTGTTCTTAGAAAAGAAGATATTTCTGAAAGTAAACATACAATGTGACAGTTACATGTATTTCATTTTATTGTTACAAATATAGTTACAGTGGGCGATAATCAGGGTGTTTCATTGCAAAATCAGAAATGTGATGATTCTTTTAATCCTGGTGACAAGAAAAATAAAAGTCACATGAACCAAAGAAGATTTTTTTGCATTAACTTATACTTTCGTCGCTGTCCTTTTTTTTATCACTAACCACATTCAAGTGTTCACAACCTGGGGAACAATTTACTTAAACCTCAGGTGGTTTCACTGGACCTTCTGTACAGTGTAATGATCATCAATAAAATGTGACGAAAAAAAAAAAAAGACCAATAAATACTCATTTGTTTTGTATATAGAAGAACTTTGGTACACAGATAAGCAACAAAACAGAAAGACTGTATTATCTGACCTCTGTCTTTGCTTCTCTCCTTCCGTCTTTTAAAAGGAAAGAGCCTCAGGTTCTAACGACTAAAAATCTCACGGAAGAGTCAAATGCTGGACTCTGTCTCCCAGCTATGTCAAAGAAGTAGGAGTTTATGTGAAACTTCCTTTCAGGGTGTCTAAAAATCTGTGAGTGAAAACTGGGACATGATCCAACACCAAACAGTGACTGAAGAGCTCCACTCATCCACAGGTGAACTGGGGTTGACACTGCATTTAGGCGGTGGGTAGAAGAGATGAATGCTCACAAAACAAATGTCATCACAGATTAAGTCTATAAAAGAGTTCTTTTTAATGTCCTGCATAGAAGTACTGAGAAATTTATTTCATCAACGTTTTTTTGGCAACTGTAGGGTAATCAATAATTCTGTGGTGGCCCTGACTTGTGTCTTTTGAAATTTATTTTTTCATATCCAAAATATTAATATAATGTAAATATATAATCTTTTGGGTATCATTCAAGAGATAATTCATTTTAAAGTTCATTTGACGGACACTAAACTGGCAAAGTTGGTTTGCTGCATAATAAGAAAAACTATGTTTGTTTACACGAAAGGATATAAAATTGTGTTCAAAAAGCATTTAAAATGTGAGTAAAGCTCAAAATCCTTATAATAGCTTTTGTTTCCAAACACACAAATGCACTGAGCCAAACTGCATACTCTATTCCAAATCAAAACTTGAGGAAAAAAAATAGTTATTTTTACAGAAAGTTATTATTAGGCTGCTGAAAAGAAAAAAAATAGAACTGTTGTTCAGTTAGTGAGGTCATTCATTTTGTAAATAAATGGGTGTCAAACAATTGACCTTTATTTAAGGACAAATGCAACACATGATATACATGCTGTTTATAAAGCATTTCTCTATAAAAAAAAAGGGGGTAAAATGTGAGTGAAAGACACAAAAAGGAGAACAGAAAATGAGGCTGCCCCGTTAAAATGATCTCAAAAGCTTTAAAATGCCAACTAAATCCAGAAAGAAATACAAAACAATCTATACATTTAAAATGACTCAGCCAATGATCAGCTCCAGGGTGATCAAAGACAATCTAAAAAGAGGACAGTAACAAATAGAAGCCAAGATATCAGCAAAAACACAACATGCTTGAGAGCAAGATTGTTCCTTTTGGGTCTAGGGGCCACAGACAGTTTATCAGAGGACCCCCAAAACAATGAATTCAAGCCACAGTACACTGAAGACAGTGAAGCATGGTGGAGAAAGCATCATGATATGGGGATGTTTCTCCATGAGGTCAGGTCTGTTTATGACATATCAGGGCTAACGGATCACATCCTCACTGGCCCCCAAGGCCAGTAGATCAGAGTTTTACTTGCCCCTTAGGTATTTTCACTGACCCGCCAACAAAAATTAATATAACTCTTTTTCTTTTTCACCTAAATTTTGATTTATATTTTACAGGATGTAATCATACCTGCTTACTGTTTTGGCTGTAGCTTCAGTCTACATCTGCGCTTTGGACGTGTCTTAAAACAGCTGACAGGGCCAGAAACCTTTCAAAATAAAGTTCCCCAGTCCAGTCGCGCCTGTCCTCCGCTCTCCTCCGGAGAACAGTGTCCCAGGTATGTGGGAGACACGTTACACCAAGACGCTTTGACAGATCTGACAATGCTGAAGCTACAGCCGAAACTGTAAGCAGGTATGATTGTTTTGGATCGAAACAGTTTTGATATTGATGAACAGTACCGATTTAATTGTGTGGTAAGCGGTGTTGATGAGTTTAGTCACCTGCTGGTGATGCTCAGTGGCCCCGTCTCGCACAAATGTAAAGCGGACCGGCAGGCAGGTTACCTGCCACCCGCTTAGCCACCACACACAGCAAATGATTTTTATTATCTTGTCATGAGCATCGATGGCATGCTTTGTGAAATTTTCGGGACCTTTAAAAAACGCTCCTTTCTGGTCAGCCTTCGCTGGAAATTGCCGACAATCGCAACACAACATTTCACCTGTGTCGCTATTCCATCCACGAATAGCCTATTGTTGAGTCCATGAGGGAATAAAAAGCCTCTTTCTTCTTTCTGCATCATACTTCTCTTTAGCTGACATTTTCTTTCCTCCTTTGTCTAAATGACAGCTGGCAAACAACTTTAAGGTTTCTTCCCAGCGAAATTCCCGGCAAAATCCAAATCTCAAATTTTAACTTACCCATGACGTCATGGGTAAGTTAAAATTTGAGATTTGGATTTTGCCGGGAATTTCGCTGGGAAGAAACCTTAAAGTTGTTTGCCAGCTGTCATTTAGACAAAGGAGGAAAGAAAATGTCAGCTAAAGAGAAGTATGATGCAGAAAGAAGAAAGAGGCTTTTTATTCCCTCATGGACTCAACAATAGGCTATTCGTGGATGGAATAGCGACACAGGTGAAATGTTGTGTTGCGATTGTCGGCAATTTCCAGCGAAGGCTGACCAGAAAGGAGCGTTTTTTAAAGGTCCCGAAAATTTCACAAAGCATGCCATCGATGCTCATGACAAGATAATAAAAATCATTTGCTGTGTGTGGTGGCTAAGCGGGTGGCAGGTAACCTGCCTGCCGGTCCGCTTTACATTTGTGCGAGACGGGGCCACTGAGCATCACCAGCAGGTGACTAAACTCATCAACACCGCTTACCACACAATTAAATCGGTACTGTTCATCAATATCAAAACTGTTTCGATCCAAAACAATCATACCTGCTTACAGTTTCGGCTGTAGCTTCAGCATTGTCAGATCTGTCAAAGCGTCTTGGTGTAACGTGTCTCCCACATACCTGGGACACTGTTCTCCGGAGGAGAGCGGA
>JBAMYA010000005.1:11805220-11831900 GCA_037176975.1 Arrhamphus sclerolepis
ATTACAACTATTATAAAATACAGTAGTACTATTTACTGTTGTAAATCCACCGTAAATATACAGAAATTCAGGACAGTGTTCATTTCCTTCAAAGATGATCGGGATTTTGGTCTGACCATCATGTGAAGGTTCATTCCAGATGCCTGTCCATCGTAGGCTTGTATTATTGCCTTTCAAGCACTAAAATTGCTAAGATTTGTTTAATCATTTAATATTATGTACCATGAACAGAGAAATATGGAAATCCTTTTGAATCTTTTTTTGAGAAACACTGTTATAGATTTCCTCATGCTTTTGCTGACAAAATGCATAACATTTCGTATTTGCTTCTTAAAAACACAATTTCATGGATATTGTTGTACAAACCATTATAATAATCACCTGTTGACATATTTGTTTGAAATAACATATGAGTCCTTTTCAAGCAAATTATATTTCTTGCTTTTGGGATTGTTCTTTTTCAGTTTTGTTGTTCTGCAATTTTCCTTATTCTTCCAACTTTTTCTGATTTGCAGCTTTAGTCCAACTCATGCACATTCACTGTTAGAAAACAGCATCATTGAATTTGTCCTTTTTTTCCCCTCGTTATTTGAAGTGAAATCATTATTGTTGTTATTGTTTAACAACTAAATTTTAGTTTTATGGTTCCCTTCACCGGGAACTATAGTATGTTTTGCAACACCTTAGCTACCACCGTTTCATACTGCACATTCAGTGGAAAAGCTGCCAAGTACAAATATGAAAAAAAAATATATCAAGGATTATAGTGTTTACTTTTGTTGCATTGACTTCAGAAAGTGTTTAGAATGTTTAGATCAAAATCATTGTTTAAACAACGGCATATTTAAAGAAATTCATCTTTGCAGTCATTTACCAAATCAAAAAGAGTTGCAAAATCTGAATTTGGCCTCAGACTGGTTGTCCTGGTGCTGTCTGACATTCTGTATCTGAATTTATGCATTTTCTTTTTGTTATCTAATGTTAAGGTTTCCTAAAAGCCTTTATTATCGCTGTAACATCATTATTTACTGATCAGAAATAAGTTGTGAAAATATTTATGTAATGACACAAGAACTTTGTTGAAAGATTTTAATGAACTGATTAAACAAAAAAAAAATCTTAAAACTTTTTGGTACTAGCCTAAAATATTACAAACATACAGTATTACACTTTCATATTACTTTTGAGTAACAAACAAAAACATGGAAAAAAAAAAAAAATGCCAAAACTCATTGCAAAAAAGCTCAAATCAGTTGCGAGGTTTAAATAATCACAGACTTGCAGAGCGTCCCTTTAGCAACCCAAGAGCGGTTTACAATACTCTCGCCAAAGAGCAAATACACGTTGTAGAACAAAAATAAATAATCACAAAAAGGTCTGAGATCATTTAATCTGCTGCGGTACATAGATTAACACTCCTCCACACTGCTACAATAGTTAGTTTCTGATTAATATGAACAACTCCATATTTTCACAATCAGCAGCAAAATGCTTTGTGTAAAAGCTAACGAATGCAGGCCTTAAAAGTGTTGTGTCTCATAAAAACCCATCACGAGATCTTTGCCAAGCTTGTCCAATGACTTTCCTTGACAACTGGAAGAATGTCATACAATCCATTATTTGTTTTTATAGTCAATCAGAAAAGTCTGTACAAAGGCATGAATACTTAATGTCTGTCCTTGCGTCCTCCAAACACCCACCCTCTTCATCTCTGAATACCTCCATTGCTATTAAATGTCAAGTTCTGGCCAGCTCATCATTTGTGCGAGAAATCTGCACAATGTTGCCTGTAAACTTGAGCCATTTTCCCCAAGACAGCTCAATCGTTATTCGCTGCCAGTGACATCAGTAGGCCCACCCAGCCGGAGCCTACTTGCTTGTGTTTGCATCCTCATCCAATGGATGGTCACTCATGATGTGGCCTCAGTAAAGACAGATAATATGGTGGGCAAGAAATTACCTAAACTTATCTTTTTGCTGCTTGTTTGTAAATAGAGCAATAATCAATTATATTTATTCCAGCCTGGTTGCTGTAGTAGTTCTAGGTTCTTGGTGCAGAGTGACACCAGATAGCCTATGTACAACAAGGTCATAGTATTTCAACCACTTAAATTATGGGAACATCTTAGTCTTGACAATTTTTTCACAATTTTTTTCTGTTCAGGGAAAAAAAAAGAAAACACTTGAATTGGTGGTGTGCTCCCAGAATGAAAGTAAAGACTTAAAAAATAGAATGATGTACAGCTGTAAAGCCATGTGGGAAGCTAATTTTTTTTTAACCCCATTAACAAAAAATTTAAAATTTAAATTTGCATTTATGATGCTGTGAAATTTTCAATCATCCTATGCCACAAAACTTCTTGTTCCAGAGCCAGAAACCTTACTGCTCTGTGCCAGGTGATTACACTTTACATTCCACTGTCCTATGACATTTAATGACATCAACATAATGCTAGGCCTGCTTGCCTGACTATACAGGCGAGGGATTCAAAAATAAAGGTGGTGACAAACCTCTGAAAACACCTTTGAAAAGAAAATAAATAGGGAGGTAATCAAGAAGAATCCACAATGATTTTAACCACATCTGGGAGGTGTTGTTCAAGTATGACATCACACCCATCTATAGTAAACCATCTTCGATTGCACATTTGAAAAGTGATAATTGTTGCTGACCCCAAATGGATTTAACTAAGGGACAGCCAGAGGATGAAATCCTTAATGGTCTGTGTTTTGGTAGCAGTTAGAGGTATAGCTAAGAAGCACACGGACCAAAATGTTTTAATAAAAGGTGGGCTGGAGGATGAGGATGCAGGAGTGACACAGAGAGAGTAGTGGGATGGGAGGAACAATATGCAGGCCAGAGTTGCAGAATCAGGGAATGGCAAACTGGACCACCAGTTCCTCTTTAGCATCCACTTTGATTTGAGAGATTGCACTGTAAGCATAAGCTGCTATCTTGGACACCTGGAAAGTAGGACAAAACAGATTCTGTATGTTATGCAAGGTAAATGAATACACACAATTTAACCACCATGACAAAATAGTCAGCTGTATATGTCTTGTTTAGT
Source organism: Arrhamphus sclerolepis (assembly GCA_037176975.1). NCBI lineage: Eukaryota > Metazoa > Chordata > Actinopteri > Beloniformes > Hemiramphidae > Arrhamphus > Arrhamphus sclerolepis. Next base: position 11,808,289 of record JBAMYA010000005.1, read on the forward strand.
AATCAAAAACTGCAACACATAACTTTCATATCTATTTTAAGATATAAATGCTGCACAGCTCCATATGTTACACAATGCTCCTAAAAAAGTGTTTCTCACTATTGTTGACTGTACCTAAAAGGGAAATACACTACTCACAGAAAGTTAGGGATATCTGGGTTTTGAATGAAATTTCACAACAAGTGTCTGGTCCATGAATCACTGTTGTTAGCTGTTGTTTTGCAACAACTGCATGATTCTAATCAAGTTTCATGATATAACATCACTGTAGCATGAACTTCTTATATTTTCCATAAATGCCACCCATCAGTCAAATACCTCTAAGTTTTTGTGAGTAGTGTATATACATGACAGGGAGCAACGTGGTACGGGAAACACATGCGGGTATTTTGTTCATGTGCACTGACGTATGATTACCTGCTGAACATCCGAGTATGGAACCAGGTCACTTGCAAGCACTTGGTGGGGCTGACTGGTGAGGGAGGGGAGTGTGAGGGCTTTCTTTTCTGGCAAGCTAGTGCTCAACACAGCTAGCTTTGTACTAGAACAAAAACAGAATCACAAGCTTATTAAAATTGTTTATTTCAGGTTTCTTTTTAAAAATGAAAGTTATAAAAATGTATCTAAAGCCAAAATATTTGCATCAAACTAGCTTGTTGTGTTTAAAGATAAATAGGTGAATCTGCAACTTTATTTTGGTCTAAACAGCTCCTCTGATTGGGGAAAAAACATTCAATTCCCTCTAGATGTCACTGAATCTGTATTTCAGTCTAAAGATAGCTCCTTTGCTTGGTAGAAAAATCATTGAACTCCCTCTAGATGTCACTGGATCTGAGTTTCAAATTTAAAGGGAAACACCAACAATTTTGCAATTTTGTGGTTGAACGTCCTCCTTTCACATTCGAAACACACTTGCCAACACTTTTAACCTTCCTCAGTTATGCAAACAACGACCACTTGTGAACCACTAACCAGCTCCTACCTCTAAAAATCTAGCTGACTCAGTTATTTGACCTGATCATCTGAATACTTTTTCATAACATTAGAGAGGTACAACCAAATAACAGCATCATTGTCTATTTAACATCAACTTAATGACAGTTTTATTATATTAGAGTTACATCCACGCAACTCCTCATCGACGTACCTATATTGTCTAGCTTTGTCCATATATTCATGCTGCTCCATGACAACAGAGTCAGCTGCTGAGACATCAATGATGTTCCTGAAAGAAAACAATGACATTTAAATTACTCATAAATTATGTCTTTATTGTGAGTAAACAGATTGTGTAATCTAACCGACTGTGATGGTTGCATGAAGGTGTCTTACTGTGCAGTCTTTGTCAGGATGGATGTAAGGAGGGCCTGTTCATCTGTGCGTGCCGAGGGGACGCCTGGAGTGATCCAGTCGGTCCCATTTGGGGGTTTGCTGACAGGGTTTGGGTGGGGAATCAGTGGCTTAACCTCTTCAGGGTCCTACAACAAGATCAAAATATATGTGAAAGACAAATTAATGTCACTTAGATCGAATACTTGCTGTTCTTACAAAAGAAAAAATAAACATGTGAGACAAGGAGATGTTACAATTATACTTTAGAAATTGTTTCCCTGTTGAATGAATAAAGACAGTTCACGTTAAATAAAGGCAAAAACAAAAGTAAAAACAGACTGCTCAGCAACTAAATGATCTTTCAGCAGCACAACACTTATCACACACTCAACACATATCTGACACACAAACACGCACGTCAATATGTGTCTTCACAATCCCATCAAGCACTAAACAGCTAATCAACTTTCAATTAAAATTTTAAAGACAAGAAACAAACTTCTTGTTACTTTCTTTAACTTGACAAAAACTAAATTTTAGGTGAAAACCACTGCTTTATTTTTTTGTGTTCAAATCGATGGAAGTACTATGTATTGCGTTAAACGCTTATTATTTCTGTATTTCAACCTCATTAGGTAATATGATTCTGACTGTATGCATCAACTTAGGTGTAAATTATATATATTGTAAATCACATTAACACTTCTGTCAAAAATAAATTGATTTTTTTTTTTTTAAAGGTACGTTCCCCAGACTGTTCAGTCCTATAAATTACATTCATAACTTGTTAAATTGGACACACATTTTCAGATTACTATGTATAAAGTCGATATAACAGACAGAGAAACTTCCCTCACTTTCCCACTATGAAGATATGCTACTTAAGCAGGAAAAGATGAAGAGCATACTTGATTCCGTAAACTAAAAATAGCTGGGGATCTTGAGAGTCATATGACATAACACAGAGAAAGAGTAGACACAACTGATCATTAAGCTAATAAATAGTAATAAATTCTGACTCCTATGTAAAGTTTGAGTGACAAGAAGAAATGTAACAAAGACTCCAAAATGTCCTGCTGTATGTTAAAACAGTGGAAGATAAATTGACCACTCAGACTTCGTCAAAACACCCGAATTTGCTGTCATATGTGGAAAGTTTTGCCCAACTATGAAGACCTTCATCGATGCTAGCTCGGTGCTAACTCAGGCCTGTCCTCCAGGTTAAAGCTGCAACTGGTTTCACAGCAATAAGAGCTCACAAAACAAACCTTTCACATTCGAAACACACAATTCCTCTTTTTCAAGCAACACGGTCTCAAAAAAGTAAAATACTATCGGCAGTTATTTTCCAACATAAAACACTAAAGTACTTGTCGGTCCTCAGGCAGCTAGCGGCTAACTACCTGACTGGTGTTCTCGTTCTCGCTGCTGTAACAGCAACCCATGGCAAACCTCCCTGCTCGCTGTCACAAACAAGCCGCCTGGTTCTTCTCCAGCACACATAAAACTCTTCTTCCTGGGTGCGTTTACTTTGGCCGCATCAAAGGTTGGGAAGCCACTATCCAAAAAGCAGCTTTTCCAGGCGACCTACCGTCACATGACAGCAGCTGTGCTGCAACAACAACACAACGACTACTTCCGCTATTTGAGTCAACGACGGAGCTCGTCATGAAGGCGGGCTGTTCAAACTCCAAATGCGACGCAGCCGAGAGCGACTTTACCATACATTCTTATTATATCTGGAATAAAAGAGACATTTGTTTTAAACGAAAACATCTATTTTTAGAAGAAGAAACTGTGTGGAGGATTGTATTCTGCTTGTTAGTCAGTTGCATGTAAGGTGTTTCTTGAACTTTTTTTTTAATTGATATCATTCACTATGTAGCACATTTCTCATCTAATTTGCACCCACCCATTCACTATTTTTTTGCCAGAATCTTTTATAGGAAACCCTCTCTGTATTAAAACTAACAAATGTATGAAAGAATGAATTCAAGGGAATCTTAAATGTAAATCTGCTTCTGTTTGGAATAATATTACCTGTCCTGGGAAAAGGTATGGTGTTTATCCAGAAAACATTGATTCTTATTTTATTTTCTGTCACCTAAAAGGTGCGAGAAGTCTCTCTGACTGTTCTGCACAGGTGTTATCCAGCCAACATGTTTAATGTTGATGTGGAACATCTGTTCCTTCTGTCACCAAACACATGAAACAACGTGCCATTTTTGGGGGGATTGCTCATAAAGTCAAATCTTCTGCAGTGATGTTAATTTCTACCTTAACAGAAAATTGGACTATGAAGTTAAGTTGAAGATTGAGCATATTCTATTTGTGTGTTTTAATGATCAATTTACATACAAAGCAGATGTGTTCTTAATCTCTTACTTTACTTGCACAATTTCATCTACATTCCAGCAAATTTGCAAAACAAAAACTAAACCTATCAGTCTTCTTGTGTTATGTCAATATATTCCTGAGAACTTTGACGTTTTGCACAAACGCAAAAACTGTAAAAAACGGCTTGATACTACCCCTGAGCTTGAGTTGTTAGTTCTGTGTTGTGTTGTGTATTTGTACCTTAAATGCATGTCAATAAAAAAAGGGTTTTTTGTTGTTGTTGTTGTTGTTTTTAAAAAAAATATGCCTGTTTTCTTTTTTCTTATGTTTTGAGAGCGACGGAAATATGAGAATATAAGATGTCTTTTTCAAATAACGGACTGTCCACCACATAATGCAGAATTTAATCTCTGTAATAATCTTTGGGATGACCTAGATGTGCTCAGATTTATATTGTCACATTCCATATGCATATGAAAAAAAGAACAGAAAATGCATGCTCTAAACTCAAGGTGATTGAACAAAAATATTAGTGTTATTTAGTTTTATTTTTGCCAGACAATGTCAGCGATGATGATTAAACTTTCTCAGATTGCCAAATAAAACCCAGATTCATTCCTTTCTATTCATTCCATTCTATTTGGAATTTCTGGGAAAGATAGACATATGTTTGTGTAAAAATAACAAAGCAGGCATCTTGGCTAAACTCAAAATATCTTTGGGTATTCTTTTTTTGTATGCTCACCCTGCCTTCACCATATATCACACTGAAATATTTAACATTTTGCCCTAGAGCATTTATGTGGCAGATGTTTCCACATGACTTGAAACAGAGCAGTGTTCAGACTTTAAAAACCATCATAACTTAATGAAAGTTGTTAAATATAAGGAATAGTGAAATACATAGTAAAATATTATGGGTTTCAGAAGGATACATTATTGATGCGTTCATCTGCAAGGGATCTGTTTTGCTTTGTACCTTAAACAGGATTAATTTATAATAGTATATAAAATACATAATTTATTTTACTAAGTGCCCAGTTATTAATGATGTGCATTGGTAATGACCGCCACTAAAACTTAGGGTTAAGACATAATCCCAGTGACCTCCCTGAACAATGCTTTTCTGTCTGATTGTGGAAAGCATATCAAGGCAAATTACAACTATTTGATGCAGCTAGTGCCATTCCTGATTTGAAAATAGACCACAGTGGCAAAGTACAAGAGCAGCCGGAGGAACGAGCAGGATGAGGCATGTTGGTGCGGCTGGCAGTCTCTCTCAGGAAGATGAAAGGGTCTCTGACACCCACGGCGGAATACGATGAGTGCTGCACACACTGCTCTGCATGCAACAACTCCATTTTATTTCAAGTCATCTATTTCACAGTTCCACTTTTCAGAGTTCTTCATAAACCTAAAGGTTTTCCCACTCATTTTTACAACCTTTTCTGAGAAGGCCATCAGCTTTGGGAGGCAGAATTACTATGTTTTTTCAAAACCTTAAAACTTAATGAACAGAAGTAATTTGTTTAGCGTTTCTTTAATCTACAAAAATATTAAAATGGCAGATAAGACTTCTTTTTTCAGTTGTGGCATTCACTTATATAATAGCACCATTATTTTAAAGTTAAAGCTTTGAATAACAGATGATATAATTTCATTTTAATTTCACTTTACAATTTTCTGCTAAAAGATGTATCCTGAAGGCAGAAACTTCTATTTCCCAGATCAGGCTGTCATTTATCCTGGGATTAAATCATACTAGTAAAATGCCAACCATGACTGGATGACAGTCAGTTTAAATGTTCTGACACTAATCACACAACAGAAAAGCTCTAGTGATTGTGGAGGCAGACACCAGTCTGAGGTGGGATGATGACTGGGAGGCGCCTGCCCCCTCATTACCCCCTGTTTCCTTCACACACCTCCTTTTATTTGTTTACACCTTCAGGCAGGTCAAGTCCAGGCAGCGTGGCTTCACTTTGAAGACATTACTCGGAACAAAAACAATGTCTGCTCGTCTGCTCAGCTTTGTTGTGCTGTTTGGGCTCTCTCGTGCTTCCAACGCCCAGCTCGGACTGCCTTCTCTCGGCTTCAGCTCATCGGTCCGCTCGGTGTGTAAACCCATCCCGAGTACTCTGTCTCTGTGCCACGGGATCGGTTACAGGCGCATGTGGATCCCCAACTTACTGGGCCACGATTCACTGAAGGAGGCCCAGCAGCAGTCGGCAGCATGGCTGCCCCTCATCTCCAAACTGTGTCACGGGGACACCAAGAAGTTCCTGTGCTCGCTGTTCGCCCCGGTATGCCTTCCGGAGCTCAGCGCGCCCGTGAGCCCCTGCAGGAGCCTGTGCGAGGCCGTGCGGGACGGCTGCGTGCCGGTAATGAGCGCGTTCGGCTTCCCCTGGCCGGAGATGTTTAACTGCAGCCGCTTCCCGCGTGGAACCGGACTCTGTATCCCGGCAACCGGAGAGCGCGAGGGACGCACGGAAGAGGAGGTCGGGCACGAGGAGGCTCTTAAAGGTTTACCTGTTTTCAAGTTTTCCTGTCTTCACGACAGAAACACAAAAGTCAAACCATTTTTAAATCTTCACATAACCCTAACATTACCCCATGCAGTGATAGAAATACAGTTTCAGATTTTTGTAAACCTGTTGTTCCTCCATTCAATTTTATTTTTCTCTGCTAACAGTGAAACATTTTACCTTTTTACTGTAAGTTAGAAATTACTCTTCAAATGAAGATGTTACACTATTTAATGCACTACACTTGTAAATACTCATTGTTGAAGTTGAACTTAAAGACAATAAGGTTCCTGTAAATCTACTGAAGTAGGCTAACTGTTAAGAACTGCAAAGCAACAACTGTATGGTAACAAATACAAAAATTCAGCAATGCCTACTCTTTTTGTGTTTTTCATTTAGTAATGACTTTCATTTCAGTCATTAAATGATCTGCTTTCCATCCTTTTGGCCTGTTTTGCTGTTTAGCCACTGGATGTGGCGATCAGTAAAGTTCTGTTTTAATCCATTTCAATTTAACTTTTCTGTTGTAATCAAACCTCTTTTTTTCCATCCACCAGGTAGTGTTATTTGTGATGCCTGCAGTCTGGCTGCTGAAGGAGAGACTGACATCCAACAAAACTTCTGCCACAGTCCATATGGTGAGAACACGTGGTTTCTCAGCACACATGAATGTAGTACAATGTAACATAATAATAATAATAATGATAACAACAACATGATTCCTGCAAAGGCACGGCATATAACTCAGTTGAGATAGGGAGGTTGTTTTACAATGTGCAAGAATTCACTCACTTCTTTGTCACAGCTTTAAAGATGCGTCTGAGCAGTGTGTCATCAGTGGGAGGTGACCGTCAGCTGGTGCCCCTGGCCCGTAGTCGCATCCTGAGGTGGGCAGGGGGAGGTGCAGAGAAGGTACAAGAGATTGGAGGCGCAATGGCCCATGGTGCTTTGTGGCTTCAAGAAGGTAGCCGCTGTAATTGTCCTGGCTTAGATTCTGCAGAGACACACAAAGACATAATGTTGGAGGAGGAGCAGATTGAAAAGAGACAGGCTAAAGCAGGAGGGAAGGTGGGGAATGTGGCCTATGGTGGGTGGTTCTTGGCCCTGGCCCAGGCTGAGGAGGGACGGTTGGTGCTAACCCGACTAGTAAGGTGGACCAGAGGGGACAAAGAACTTAAGAAGTTCATCAGAGCTCTTCTTAAACAACCCTGTCCAGAGATTTGAACAAGCAACATCAACCGCTGTAGTCCTTCCCCATGGATGCTGCTTCATGCAGTTTTTAAACTGTGTGCTGCTAATAGCAAGTGTGTGGTGGTGAACACAAAATCCAACGGAGCTACCAACCAGTGGGGAACATGTTTGGAGCACACTGCTAATCAAATCACTTGAATGTAGGTTGAATGGGTGCAAAACAACAGAGGAAAACAACTGCTAAAATCTTCTTTTAGCTTGTTTCAAAATGCATTTTTTACATCGTGATGAATTAAACAAATGTGTAATGTTACCAAGATGGCAGTGAAGGTATTTATCATTTTCAGACAATGATTAATGCTTCACGAAAGACCAAACCCAGACAGCTGTCTATGTTTGTAGCCATTAGTCACGTAGAGAGAGGTGGTGATGCAACATCACAAAAGCTGTTATGTCTCATCCAATAAAGTTACCACTGGAGCAATTTTTTACAAACAAGATGCAAAACGTTACTCATTTATGAAATATATTCAGTGAACTAAAGAAATCAAAGATGTTACTGCAAGTTGCCTAAGATTGATATGTAAACTGGTATGTTTAAAAAAAAAAGAATCACATACTCTTATTTTGTTGAATCACTTTCAGCTTTGATTATGGCAAGCTTTTACATGAAACAGGCCGGTTCCATCAGATCATAACTTGCTTTCGCGGGCAGACATGACAGGTGCATCACTTTATCCACTGCTCTTCTTACCTTAATGTGTCCATTAATCTGGATCAGTGTAAAACTGGACTCATCTTACCACATGACCTTTTGTCATTGCCCAGAGTTCAATCATTTTAGAAGATTTTTTTCTTTGAAAGCCTCACTGATAAGTGGTTTTCTTAAGGCCACACATTTGTTTAATTCCAGTACGTTGCGTTCTCTCCACATTGCGCTCTTACTTTTATTATTAAACATTTTCCTGAGGTCTGCTATTGCTTTTCTTTGATTAGATTTCACCAAATGTTTATGTGATCTCTGATCACTTTAATATTTCTTCCTGGAAGATGATGGTTCACCAGTATCCATCACGGTTCACCACTAAGTTGCCAGCTAAAACATATTAATCACTGCAGTGCTTTTCCAATTTATTTTTGACATTTTTATGAATTTTCTTTTGTGTTGTCCACACTGTGTATTTGTTGTGAAACAGCGTACCGTGTTTTGTCCTATAATGAATAAATATATTGGCACAAGTTTTCTTCTTTAATCACCTTTTGATAATTTTGTCACAGCATCTTAAATTGCATAATTCTTTTGATGCTTGTTGAGTTAAATCACTTATCTGAAATGTCAAGAACAAAAACTATATATTAAGATGAAATCATTTCAACAGAGGACAAGTGGAAATGTGACATGCGAACAATAAATTGTTTCAATTTGAGTTTTGCCATCTTTTTGTTCTTTTTTTTTTTTATTCCTCACCATGGTTCTGCTGCATGTGTTTTATTACACATTTATATTATTTTGAGTTATATGTGATAGTATTCCAGAAATTAGCCTTTTGTTGTCTTTTCCTCATCTTTCCATCATGACTCAGGACAGAAACTGGACTCCCATCAATGAACACACAGACACACACCTGTTGGTGTTAACTTGATACAGGAGTTTCAGGCTGCCTGCCTCTGTTGCTCTGTGGCTGCTTCTTTCCAGTGTTGCCCCTATTTTTAGTATTTAAAGATAGTGAAATTGTGCCTCATAAGCATAAGGAAACTGATGTTTAGTTTTATATTGTTGTTAGTGTCTTTTTACTGTTCATCTGCAGGTAATATATATTGTCACGCACGTGATGCATAAATAATTCATACTACAGTCTACAAGCTTCTCAACACGGACGCACGCTCTTTTCTTTGTATTTCTGCACCTGCCTCACTTCTCAGGTCTGTTACCATCAGTGCTGCAGCTCTGTTCTTTAGAAAAGGTGAGTTTGTTTTTTGCGTTCGTCTCACTTTTTCGGGGGGGCTTTAAGAATATCTTATGGGTTGTAGCAGCTGGTTAGTGTGATGACAGAGAGCCTGCAGAGTCTACTTTTACCTCACATGCCAGGATTTTCTCTCACATCTGCCACAAGTCAACAAGATAGACACTTGTGAAGGACTAAGTGTTTGTCAGAAGAATGGCGTAGCTGATGCAAATCAAATTTTAGAATTCATTTGATCAGTTCTGCAGGTTTTGAATTAAAAAGAATGTGGAACTATTGTTATTTAACCTCAAAACATCACTGTCTTTTGTAAAAATAATCAAAACTGCTTTGTTTAAAAGAAGAAGGTAGAGGCAGCCAATCACAATCCAGAACAGCTCTGCTTAAATTTAAGATCTGAAACATACTAATAATGAGTCTTAAATTTTTAGTATTTTCCTGGGGAAAAAAAAAACATCTCTTGAGATCCCATTACGAACATCTACAAAATTAAGCCAGATACTGATGCATAGGTAATATACACCAAAACACATTTACAACATTAAACATTAAATTTATTTCCATTGGGACTAAATTAGACACAGGAAGACAAGACATCTAATATGTCATCATATAAGTCAGAATTTAAAAAATAAAACACTAACTGAGTCCAGTTCTGTACATATTTTTCTTTCTGCATAAGGATGGGGTCCCCTGCCATTGCCCTGGCCTTTGTTCCCCTTCTGCTGACACTGATAATTAGGTACCGCTACTACTTTGTGCTCTTCTATCGGGCCGTCCTGGTCAGGATATGGAAGGACTGTGTTACTGGTTTGAGCCGGGAGGAGCGTGCTTATCAGTACGTTCTCACTCACTCCACCCCTGGAGACCCTGACAGCATCCTGGATGCCTTTGATTTATGGTGCACTAAGGTGGAGTACATCAGCAACATCGGGCCAAAAAAAGGTGAAGAGAATTTTCAGAGAGATTTTTTTTTGTTTAATTCAAAATGTATGAATGAGTCTAAATTACTAAAAACGAATTACAAGTTAATATGTTTTTGTGCTCCTGTGTCTCTTTAGGGAAAATCTTGGACCGTCTACTGATGGAGCAGAGCCCTCTGACAGTGCTGGAGCTGGGTTCCCATTGTGGATACAGCACCATTCGGATAGCCCGGGCTCTGCCTCTGGGGGCCAGACTGTATAGCGTTGAGATGGATGCGAGGAATGCTGCTATTGCTGAGAAAATCATCCGCCTGGCAGGGTTTGATGATGACACGGTGAGACAGCAAAATAGGTCACCTGTATATACAATCCACTTCATTAATTGCAGCCCTTTTAAAACTCAGAGACCTGTTTATAAATATCTGTCGGTTTCTCCAGGTGGAACTCATTGTGAATCCCTCTGATGAGGTGATCCCTCGGCTGAGGTCTGACTTCAATTTGGACAAGCTGGACTTTGTCTTCATGGACCATTGGAAGAAATGCTACCTGTCTGACCTGCAGGTAGGTCATGGGGGCGCTCACATTCACTGCCTGAAAAAAAAAGTGTTGCATTCATATTTTAATTGAGACTTTGCATTGTTGATGAGTGAGGCAGGCCTCTGAGTAAAAAAAAAAAGAAGAAAATCTGTTGATGGAAAAACTTTTAGACAGTTAGCTAGTCTTATTTTTGAGAACACAACAATTTGCATAACATAAACTTGATTTACTGATACAACCAAGATAATAAAATTACCCCCACTGGCCTGCACAATGGAAACATGAGTGCCTCACTTTATGAGAGTAAGTGTGGGTTCATGAGATCATATCAACTTTTTCCTTTTATCTAGTCCATTCTTTATTCTCTCTACCAAATTGAAGCCCTTTTTCTGATTAGCCTCACAAATTACTGTATATTCATAAGTCCAGCATTTGTTTTGTCCCAGTATGTTTAGTTTTCTTCATACTGTGTTTGAAAATGCTCTTGAACTTTCACTATTGGACATTGCTATGATTTCTACTGCTGACTCTCTCCGATTAGATTTTACCAGACATTGAACTGATCTCACATCACTATTGTCCAATTTTCTTCATTTTTCAAGATTGTGTTTCCAAACATTAAAGATTACTTCCTTCGTTTAACATGCCCTGTTAGAAGAATAATACTCTTATGTTTTATACATTTTACTGCAGGTTTTATCAGTTAAAAACAATAGATCTCCTTATTTACTCTCTCCATGTGTTTCAGATGCTGGAGGGCTGTGGTCTGCTAGGAAAAGGATCCATGATTTTGGCTGACAACGTGCTGTTTCCTGGAGCTCCAAAATTCCTCAGATACATTCGCAAGAGTGGCCTGTATGAATGGAAGATCCACCGAGCCACACTTGAATATAGCAAGGGCATCAGAGATGGGATGGCTGAGCTGGTGTACCAGGGAATTAAGTAGACTTGTATGACACAATATGTTAAATACCTATTTTCAGAGGAGCAGTTGATCAGAAAAACAGATGTGAAAATACAAAAAAATGAATCTGCCTTAAAACAGCTGTATTTCACTCTCCAGGTAGTAGTCATTGCATTTGTCCAAAAGTTTGAAATACCAAAAGACACATTTTATGAAACTTTGAAAAAATATTACTGGGAGTTCCTAGCCATTTCCCACCCGCGTAAATGCTACCACTACCAGTCACCTCATCTGGAATTGGGGAGAAAAAAACACTCAGGAAAAAGAAATTATATACCAATTCATTAATAATTTATTCATATTATCTATAGAAAACATTTTTCACATTTCTATTTCGGATGGAAAACACTCAAAATCAAATAAATGTAAACTTTAAAAAAAATCCTTTGTTCATCGGTCTATTTTGGAAAGACTGATCACGATTTCACTGATGGAGTTCCTAATAATGGTATTAGCTCTGAAATGCTTCCTGACGTTGAACATCAAATTAGGGGAATGGTGGGCCACGTTAGCAACAAAATCACAAAATGCATAAAAACCAAATTTAAATAAATCTTTATCACTATTAGACTTTTACTTCTTCTTTTTTCATCTCACTGAACAGTCAACATAAATGCAAATCATACTGCTCACTGGCATGTTCAGTTTTTCTGTTTTGCAACAAGAACTTAAAAGTTAGAAAACATAAACATGGCTGGATCTTAATAACTGAATACCAGTTGTTTTGACCTGTAATTATTTCAGTGCAAATAGTAAGAAGCTGGTATAACTGAGGAATATAAAAATGAAAACAGTAACATGGGTACCATGTGATTCCCATGTAATATTACATTTTAATGCTTTTTACAGGTATCTTAAAACTATTTTAAAAAGACGCTATCTTTCTGAGTGTCACAAGTTTTTTATGAATGTTCTACTGAGGGATTGTCAGCAACAAATGGTAGACAAAAAAAAAGAAAGATACATAAGTGAATACAGGGTTTCAGTATGTCTCGCTTATTGGTAACAAATTACGTTGCTGACTAAGGCAATGCTAGTGCTCAATCAGGTGTCTGGAACCTCTCAGCAGCACATGACTGGAGATATGACAAGGTCAAAGTTTGGTGAAAGATCACAGGGCCCATCAGTGCAGCTGCCACTGGGTGGGTGTGCACCAAACCAGTTACAAAACAACTGCCCCGTGTTTGTTAAGTGAGTCAATGTTAGAATGCCAGACAGGTTTGGAGCTGCTCTGACTGGATCAAATTATTAAATGTATCTATTTAAAAAGAGAGAGAGAGTGACAAAAACAAGAAATATGTATGGCAGTATCTTCACACTTCCCATCCCATAAATGTGTGCCAGAAAGCAACACTCATAATGTCCAACAACACACCCAGAGCTGTCACGACTGATGGACTGCAGCTTGAAAATGTTCAAATGTAGGAAATCCCCGCTGAAATATCTTGTGATATGTCAACTATATCCTTATTATACAAACAGTATTATAATCTGCGATGAACTGCAGTCACTTTTTAAATAGGGAGCAGAAATCCAGGGACAGGTAGGCTGATAATACTATAATAGTCTTTTCTGTTAAATCATCCATTGGTCTTGGTCTTGGTCTGGTCCTTCCATATCCACCTGACAGATGGAGACAGCCAAATTAAGACAATTGTTGCTCATGTTTCTTTCAGAAATTAGTTAAAATACATAAACATATATATATATATATATACACACACACACATGTATATGTATGTATGTATGTGTATATACATATATATATATATATATATATATATATACACACACACACACACACACACATACATACACACACATATATATAAAGATTTTGACCAGTCCCACTATGCATTATCAGCATAATACTACTAGCTTGTTCTGGATAATGATGTTACCAAATTTGAAAAACTGCAATACAGAGAGAGAATGAAAGTACCTCATTGATCTCGCCATCATCAGGTGACTCATTGTAGTCATTCATCTCATCCATGTCTTGCATATCTTCTTCATCTTCTGAGTCTTCCTCGCTGTCTTCTTCATCCTCATCATCCTCTTCTTCCTCCTCCTCGTAGCCTGCCTGTACCCATCATATGCAGACCACATGAAAGGAGGAAAATCAGTGTGTTAACGGTCCAACACTTAAACAAAATGTTTCATGCTTATTTTATGTTGCCAAAGGCCAACTTCCATTTGACAAGAAAACACAAGGGCCATTCCACTGCATTTTAGAGCTATAAAGCCGTTGTACAACAAGTCCAAATCAAAAGCCACAACACATACACTGCTCAAACCTGGATTCAATTCTCCTAGATCAAAAATAAATATATTAGACACAGTCTGTAGTTTGTGAAACCTTTATTTGATTTGTGAAAATGTAAAATAGGTCCATTTTTATACTTTTTTTTTTGACAGTCAGACCACCTAAGACCAGGTCCCAGTCAAAAACCTCGATACATAGACTGCTCAAACCTGGATAAAATAAAATAAAATAATCAAATAATGTCTAAGATAGTAATATACATATGTGTGTGTTAAACAGAGTGTGATTTGTGAACTCTTTTACTGATTTGTGAAAATGAAAAATATTACCATATTTCTCCATTTTCCTTCGTTTTAAAAATTATATTAAGTTTTCTCTCTAACCGGAAGCTTTCTTAAGCATCACGTGTTTACCTCAAAAATGGGTTTCCCAATGGGCATCAAGTTGTTGTCTTTCTCCGCAATGCTCTGCAACTGAAGCAGGCAGACAGAAATTACGGTCTGAGGGAAAAAGAAAGACGCGATGGATGGATGGATGGATGGATGAGGGACAGGGGTTACCCAAGTTTGGTGCTGCTGCTCCTGCTGGTGGAGCTCCGTCTCGTCCACACACGGCCGGTCCAGGTTGAACCACAGTGACTCTGTTATCCGCGGGAGCAACGAGGGAAATAGGGTGGACATGGCTGCTATGCATGGAACAACAACATACAGAATATTAAGTCAGCATAACAACGTTAGAAGCAGCAGAACACAGACACAGTCGTTATCACTCGACTTTAAAATGCTTTCAGCTCTAAAACTATAAAAAAATAAAAATAAAAAAAAATGTTACTTCTATATAGCTATATAAACATACTGAACAAAATCAAATATTAAAATCACACAATCTTCAAGCGAATACCTGACTCCAAAAATTCAAAAACAAATGTTTACCGGAAACCGTTGGTGTCCATCTATAAAAAGTCCTACTTGTAGTGACTCCACAAAGGTTCCGTTTTCGTGACTGCCATTTAGGCGAACGTTCTGGAAATTACGTAGTAATTTTACTTCAGCTAGAAAATTGTGATGTAATCTCACTTAAATACAAGTTTGATTGTACAGAATCGTCGGCAAATCGTCCAAGATGTTCAATGATGCAGATTGTTGATGTAGTGTATTACATAGGCTAAATATCTGTAGCTTTTAACTCTGTGGGTGTCCTTTGCATAAAAATTATCTTCCATCTGCAAACCTGAACTTTGCTTTGTACATCTTACTTTTTCACGTGTACTGTGCAGCATAAAATGGTTCTATTCTAATGGTTCTATTTTAAATACGGAAAGAAAGATTGTGAAACAAACAAAAAAGAAAATCCCTGGTCAAAGATGCCCACCAGGGGACACCCAATCTAACACTAATGTAAAACATCTCTTATTTATGCAGATGATGATGATGGTGGTGATTGTGGGTGACAATGGTTATTGTTTACATTATAAATCATTTATAATTAATTATGTGTCTCTTTGTGGTATTTTGGCTTTCAGTATTACTTTGGACTCACACTCATTTGCAATACTTTACTCTGATTTGAGTTTCTTTTCTTTTTCTTTAGTGATGTGTCCTCTGAGTCATCCATCTATGCATAAATTCACTTCCAGTTAACCTTCATCTAACACCCTTTAAACTGAGGCAGAGTCTGGTCTCCCTTTGAAGAAAAGCCATTTCACTCATTTGTTACCACCCACAGATCCATAGGTGAAGACTGAGCTGTGATCTTGTATTTCTGAGATATTTCTGAGCTATCCAAAACACTCACTTTAGCAATCTAACAGTGTTTAATCTTTCCTTTGAACAAGGCTACCAGTAATACAGATGTAACAGGGACATATCTTAATTGTCTTTATTTTCCTCCTTCTCTTACAGCTTTCATAGGTCATACTGCCATTTTACACAAGTTCTCTTTTAAAACTGTGCTTATGTGTGTGGGTGACAAAGAGAGAGAAATAAAGAGGGAGCTAGTAAGTCTGAAAGACCTTGAGATAAGACAAACTTCTCACACAGTACTGTCTAATAAAACACAGAAGATCATGATGTACACACTTGTTACCAAATAGACACCTTATGTCGTTATCACTTTTTCTAGCTATCTCAAATACACACACCCACAGGTGCATGTGTGTGTATTTGTGACAGACTTTGGACTTTGGAAAAAGAATGTTAATGGTGCTGCAGGTTTTCATATTTTAGTTGTTGAGGTCAACCTTGTCCTCCGTCACACTTCCTCTCACGAGTTGTCTCACATAGACATATTTAAGACCAAGATGTGTGTTTTTTAATTTCCTGTTTGGTCTTACCAACTGTGCAAGAAGCTGACTGGAGATACTGAATCCCAGGAATTATAAAACAAAACCATCACAAGATCTAACAAGGTAAAGTGATTTTGTTTTTATCATTGCTTCTAAACTTATTTTTTGTTTAGAATGCAGATCTTAAACATGGCAGTTAATTGTTTTGTGGCATAAGTCGTACTGTCTTTTTTTTTCTTCCAAAAGTTAGAGGAGTCACATAGTTCACCTTTGTGTTTTGCCTTCAGCGCAAGTTTTACTTGCTCAATCAAAAAGTGGAAACTCAGTACTTTTACAATTTACAAGTAAAGAATTTTCAATTTAAAAGCACTTGTATCATGAAGTAATTTACAACCTTTTTTTTTTAGATTGAAATGAAAAAATAAATGAATATTAATCTATCTTAAGTATAATTTTTTTTTTAAATGCATATTTTCTGAAAACATTGTTGGTATGTTTGAATTTTTGCCATGATTGATCAAAGTGTAGCCTAGATCAGAAAGTGAATTTGACAATTTATGAACAGCGGGTCATTACAATCAAAGGTTGTGCTTGTTTGAGGCCATAAATAGTCAGCAATGACTCATTATGAACTTGAATGAAAACAGTAGGCTTAAATTGAAGTTATTGTTGTTTGTTTGTTTTTTGTTTTTTGTTTTTCTGTCATACTTGTTTGAAATGAAACCCTTATTCATTCATTCATTCATTCATGGAAAATAAAGTCAATGAAGTTTTGACGCTGTCAATAAATGTTTACATTTTTTTTCCAAACTTTGCTGTTGCAAATCAAGTTTTTTTTTCACACGGAAAATAACACTAAATGAGAAATTCAAATTTGCGCACATGTAGAAAAAGAGTTCATATAAGTACAAGATAAAACAGCTTTTATTTCTGTTTAATGTCAGATAAAAAGCATCAAACTACACGTAAAAATGCCAAACTGACTACATTGTATTAAGCTTAATCACAAATTAAACTGTCCAGTCCAATGCAGGTCCTGAAAGTGACCAGGGTGCAATGTGATATGATGTGAGACCTCACAGTCACAGTAACAAAGACTGAAAAGCCACTGATGACGCTTCTGATTTTCAGTCAGCATTGGTTTGTTTAATGCATACTTCAGAATAAACTGAATTGTACCTAAATTCTCAGGCTAAAGTGCTCATCTGGGCTCCATTTCAGAAAGTGGGTTATGAAGAAACTGCGTAGTTATGTTTAACCTGGACTCAGGGAAATTCCGAGTTTTCCGTTTCATCAAGCCGGTAGGAGCGTGCAGTTGAGCCGCTTTCAGAAGCAGAGGTAACTCGTACTCGAAGTCTGTTATCATGATGACTCTGTAAATGAAAATTGGTCGGTAGCAAGTTTACAACAGCATATCGCGAGTTACTTTCTGTTTCCTCCCCTTAATGAAGCTGAAACAGGTTCAGTTTAATTAGACAGTGGATCACATAGTCTAACGATAATTCTGGAGACATCTGGACGATGAGACGTTGCATTTGTGTCAGGAAAGTATGTTGAGGATCTGAATGTAGTTTAAATGCTGTCAAACCAGCCACGATTTGTACTCGTGACACCCTGATGATTTTTTAAAGAGCTTTAGGTCTTTTTAATCATTTATTTTCCTTTAAACACATGCATATAAGCCGATATATTCCAGTTTTTTCTCTCGTCATTTTCCATTCACCACTCAGCCATTAGGTAATCAGCATGATTTATCGGTGAGACTATGATGGCATCCAGGCTCCTTGAAATATTTTCCTGTTTATTTTTTTTTCCATTCAGTGTTTTTTGTGTTTTTTTTTTTAAAGTGAGTACAACCAAGCCTGTTACATTTGAGTTACCATCTTGAAATGTTTTATGCTTCAATCTTTACTGCTTCAAAGGTTTTAGATTTTCATGTAAGCAGGATTTCACCTGCCACTAAATACATAAATTACACATTTAGTCTGTAATTTCTCCTTCATCAACTGTCTTTCCTTCACCACTGCAGCCGTCTTACTGCAGAAAACCATGAAATAAAATCTCTAATTCAAGAAGAAGATTAGGAGGACCTGTTCCGTTTAAAGGGGGTTGACAGGTGCGGCATCTCCACTAATGTGGACTCTGTATCGGTCTGTTGTTGAAGAGGGAGTTGAGCAAAAGAGGCGAGACTCTCTGTTTACCGGTCAATCTTCGTTCCCCTCATCATGAACTGTGGGTAGTGACCGAAAGAATGAGATCACAGGTAAAAGTGGCTGAAATGATTTTCCTCCGTACGATGACTGGACTCTCCCTTCGAGATAAGGTGAGAAGTTCAGTCATCCAGGAGGGACTCAGTGTTGGGTCGTTGCTCCTTCACATCAAGAGAGGTCAGTTGAGGTGGTACGGGCATCTGGTGAGGATGCCCCCTGGACGCCCCCGTCAAGAGGTGTTCCGGGCATCTCCAACTGGAAGGAGACCCCGCAGGAAGACCCAGGACACGCTGGAGAGATTATGTCTGTCAGCTGGCCTGGGAACGCCTCGGTATTCCCCCGGAGGAGGTGGATGGAGATCGGGGCGTCTGGGCTTCCCTGCTCAAGCTGCTACCCCTGCAACCCGAAAGGACAAGCGGGAGTTAATGGATGGATGGATAATGCTTAACTGATTTATAGTAACTTGTGTAACATCAACAGTATTTTCATTATTAAAACAAGCAGGGACGCACATTTGTTCTGCTGTACAGGCTTACAATACTTGCATTTCTTTTCGATTTTTTTTTCTTTTTAAAGCTTTTCCACCAGATCTCAACTGTGAGATATTCAAACTTCTGACAATGTAAACACCAGCTCCTTGTGAACTTAAGATCAATACGTTTTGGCAAATGACCCACACAGCTGCCATATGCTTTATGCAATTGTCCTTTTCAGATTACAGGTTACAAGACTTCGCTGTCACAGGCTGGACTTTTGAGCTGTGCCATATGTTGACTTCTGTTGTGTAATTTTCACATTTTCTTGAGTATTTTGTGAAGATATATGTTGATGCTTCTCTTATCTTCTCTAAAGTCATGTGGGTGGCCCTGGTTTCTCTCTTCGCCCTCTCCAGTGGCACCATGTCTCTGGACATGCTCAACATGTGTATGGATGCAAAACACCACAAAACAGAGCCTGGCCCTGAGGGACAACTGTACACTCAGGTGATGGATGCAAACATCCACTCATACACAAAACAAAACAATTTTACTAAAGTGAAAATAATGTTTTCTTGCATATGTTTGGGTGTCTAAAATGACTACAAAGCCACAAACTCTGTGGTTTCACCTCTAGCTAGGGAATGCTTAAGCAGCGTTATAGTTGAGTTCCCATGTTTGAGTTAGAGTCAAGTCCAAGTCAATAAAGAAAAATCAGAGACCACGTTGAGTCCAGCATTGATCTGAGTCAATAAAATCAGCCAGCACCCCACTCACAGCCATAAAGAGAGATTTCTTTACCACTCTGCTATGAACTGAGCAATAACAGTTATTTCACTTGGTGCATTCCTGAAGTTGGACGTTGTCCCCATTATTTCTTTGGTGGAAGACTTAGTAGTGCACTTTTTTTTTTTTACCATTAGTTCAGTTTTAAACATGACACACATATGACATGAACTGATGTCATGTGGCCATGTGCATCTTGCACAATATTCTGCCAAATCAGTATAACAAATTGCATTCAAAAAAATTAAAAATCTAAGGACTTGCTTTGTCCAAGCCAAGTCACCAGTCCTCAAAATTAGGGTTTGAGTTGGAGTTGAGTCTGAATCCAGGACTCTGAGCTCTGCATATAAGTCTAAAAATAGTGAGCAATTCAGATTTGCAGGATATTGTGACATCACAGCCTGAGATCATAGGATAATTAACCAGCCAATACATCTTCATTTATACCTTGTTTCCCATCTTGCTGCCTTCCCCCTATACGCTGAAATGGATAGTACAAAGCTGTATGAATGATTTCAAAAGAGGCACACTCCACCAATGAGGAGGTGGAGTGAAGCTGACATGCTGTCTCCACCAGACCAGAATACAAGTTATCCCTCCATAACTGGGGAGTACCGCCTGCGTAACACTTCCTCTTTGACTGTCGTGGTCCGCTATTGCGTCAGTATGAATAGTCGACACCAGGACCAATGTTAGAATGCAAGATGCGTTCTAGCATTGCTTGCTAACTTTTATGCAACACACAGTCACGCTCTGGACGTGTGAAAAAATGAGAATCAAGGCAGAAGATCTCATTAAATACATCCCTATATAAATGAAATTTGTTTTAACAACTCCCCAGGTAGATGAGTGCACTGAAATGAAATACTAATTAATTAAAAAAAAAAAAAAGGTAATACACATTTACAAACAGCCTACTTTATAAAAAGGGTTGAAATCAAATTGTAGGATTTCATAACATCTGGTTGTAGGAGTGAAGACTCAACTCTGAACATAATTTTAAAAACATGAAAAAGTGTTGTTGCAGTGTATCTCTGATCAAAACAAGTCACAGATATTTCACTAAGACTTCTGGGAACTGAGATCTTAATGGGAATAATAATGCCTGAGTGTAAGGATGCCCATGTTTTGGTGCATATAATGAATCCTCTTCTTCTTTCCAGTGTGCTCCCTGGAGTGAAAATGCATGTTGTACTGCCAACACCACTGAAGAGGCCCACTTGGACAACTCTTACCTGTACAACTTCAACTGGAATCACTGTGGTGCTATGAGCGAGCAGTGCAAGAAACATTTCATTCAGGACACTTGCTTTTACGAGTGCTCTCCACACTTGGGGCCTTGGATACAAGAAGTGTGTATTGTCTAAGTGTGTATTGTCTACATGAGCTTTTGAGAGTGTGTGCGTGTTCCTGTGACACTAGGTGGCAGCAAATGAAGTTTAAAGGACTGAAACGGCTCACCTAGACAAAAAAAAAAAGAGTCTGCACATGCATGATTGTGCCTTAACAAAGTTTAATTTGAAAGCACATTTCAGAGCTTACTTGACAAGTCATAGCAAAGCAGCAGTGATAAATAATTTAAATATGTCACTGAGCCTACTCACTGAACTTGTGGATCATACAAACTGAACAATTCTGTGCACATTTGCAGGCGGATGAGAGCTGGCGCAAGGAGCGTATCTTAAATGTGCCTCTCTGTAAGGAGGATTGTGAAGGGTGGTGGGAAGACTGCAAGAATGACTTCACTTGCAAGAGTAATTGGCACAAAGGATGGGATTGGAGCACAGGTAAGACGCACAAGACAGGGAGCACTAACTGTCACATGGATTCATACACTGCATACAGTGTGGTTGATACCTAAATGAATTAATCTCTATAAGATTTGTTTCTTAATATTTTTCTCTCCCAGGTACGAACAAGTGCCCTGAAGGCAGCAAATGCAGTAAATGGACAGAAGTGTTCCCTACTGCCAAATCCATGTGTGAACAAATCTGGTCCAACTCTTACCTCTATACTACTGATACCAAAACCTCTGGCCGCTGCATGCAGCTCTGGTTCAACGGGAAAAACCCCAACAAGAAGGTAGCAGAGTACTACCTTAATAATGCAAAGCAGTGCAGAGGCTTTGCCCTGACAACACTGCTCTTCCTGGCTGCTATGTCATTCAGTGTAATGATGTGATAAAATGATGTCTTTGATATCCATCACCTTAGTAAAGGTAATAAAAGCGGTCAGTAATGCTCTTCTGTCTCTGTTGCTTCTCTTATATCACTAAACCTCCAAATAATAAAACCCTCAGCAAATGATTAAATAGGATTGCTCAACCTTAACCAAATCATTTTAAATAAAAACAGTGTTTGCTTTGAAATTGTGAGTGTTGTTTCTTTTTGAGAGGGAACCAGAACATGAAATCATTTGTAATGCTCTTCCTTTTGTGTGGACTAAAGCTCCAAAATAAAATATGTGTTCTCAGTTTGATGAAACATATATTCTGTTATGTCCACCTTTATAGGGTTTATTCTCCAACAAATGTAAACTTAGGTAAGATAGCCATTAACGAGGGAGTAAGCTGTCCTTGTGGAAACACATCACACATTTAGGTTTGTCCTTCAGGATGAATACACAAAGACATGAAGAAAACACAGCTAATGCCCACAAATGACATTACAATTTCAACACCTGAATGTAAGATGTCAAAACCAAGGCAGACTAGCAATTTTGTGCCATGGACAGTAAAACATATTTGTAAAAAACCTGTTTGGATGAGTATTATAAAACAAAAATAAATAAACCCCTACACCCGGAAGCGCTTTGACAGGACATGACACATTCAGTATTATTGCTCTGCTCTTGGGTTGCTTTTCTCCTAAGTGCAGACAGTTAAAAAACAAAACAAAAAAAACAGCTACCACTGGAGAAACTGTAAAACTGATCCCAGACCTGCACTGGAGGAAAATCCTTCTCTACACTGGTCCCCAGTGATCACTCTGTCACATGACCACTCTGGGACAGCTAGTGGTTACAGCGGGCTCTAGCACCTGGTAATTATGAGGTTTTAAGTCCCCTGAGTGTGTGTATAAATGTGTGTGTGTGTGCGTGTGTGTGTGTGTGTTTGTGTAACACAAAGAGGAAAAAAGGAAAAAAGAAATATCAGCGGCATGTCTCATAACGTCTCTGACATTGTCTTAATGTGACTGTATTCATTTGTCTCTGCGTAGCTACATTTGACTGCGAGAACCATTTGTTTAATGTGAGTATTTTAATTCCATTTTAGATTAATATAATGTATCACTTAATTTAATGTACGTATCACTTCAAAGTGATGAAGATCATTGACTGATGGAGAAAATATATCAAGCTTTTCAGGAGTAAACATTCCAACATTCCAAGACTCAATTGGCTTCAGTTAGTATGTTTTAATGATAAAATATTGATACTACAGTTAAAGTTAAAAAAAGGACAGAACAAGTAGAAAGCTTCTTTTCTCTTAAAAGAAAAACAGAACAGCTTATGTTTCCAATTAAAATTAAACAAACCACAAGACCTTTGGAACAATATCCTTCGGACAGAGGAAACGAAAACTAAAATGGTTGTCCATAATCAACCGCAGCACATTTGATGAAAACCTAATACAGCTCAGTCACCTCAAACCAGCCACCAGCTCAGTGTTGGAGTGGTGATGGGTGAGTGATGCAAGTGTTCTCGTGTCAAATGGAAAGGTATCTTTCTGACTTTTTAATAAAGTTTAGCTGATATTGGCTAAAAAGCAAATCTACAAGAATGTGTGGAGAAAAACAAAGAATGGAAAGAAGCTGTT
>JBAMYA010000005.1:11846715-11861928 GCA_037176975.1 Arrhamphus sclerolepis
TAGCCTCTTGGCTAATTCTGGCACATTTACAGAAATGTCAATTAATGTGCATTGTCCCTACCAAATAAATAAATAAAAAAGTATGCTCAGTCACAGCAAGCTCGTATACAGCAAGTTTTATTTTTATTTATTATATTCAAGATATAATGTGTCATATAATGTTGAGATTTCCACAGTAAACTAAAATTGTGGACTAAATAAAAATGATTCGCAAATACTTGCAGAGCTACTCAAATAATCCTTTCAGTCTTTTTTGGTCATAAAATCCAGCGTGACCTTGTTAATTGTTCTTTTCTCCAATACATTGTTTTAATGATCATGAAATCACAATTAATTTTCTTAATTGCACAGCTTTACCACAAACATTTGTAAATAGGAGGGGACTCACTTCAACCAAAAACACATTCAAGGCACACTGTACTTCTGCAAGGTGGACCGATGTCATCTAGGGCTGCATGATAAATCGAAAATTCATCGCTACTGCAGTATCAGCATCATACTGCATGTTGTTTCACTTTCGCTGTTTTCAGCTATAATATTGCATGTTCTCCTAATATCGTGCAGGTCTAGTGTCATTACACAGACATTACCAGAGACAGATTATCTCAAATAGTTGAATGTTCAAGCTTTAGGAATAGAATAGGTTAGAAATGCTGTTGCTAAGCAAATGTAACCAGTATCGAGATTAAGTGTTACACTGACCCAAAGATAGTACTTGTGCACACTTTTCATATCAGGCCAGCCATCGCATTGGATAATCTCCAAAAGTTATGAGAAATAGTAATAAAAAAAATGGTATATGCAATCCTAAAGCATTTGTTAATGTCAGTCTTTAAAAAGAGAGTTTAATACAATCTTAGTTACAGTTAGTTGCATTAGTTAGCCTTTGAAGAACAATATGTTTCACTTCATCTGGACTTGCAGCACACACACACACACACACACTCACTGTGGTGTGTGTGTGTATATGTGTGTGTGCACCTGAAAAAATTTGCCTGTCTAGGTCTGCTCATTTTAATGTCGGTGTCAGTCAAATGCTGTGTTGTTCCCTGGTTCACAAACAAAGCTGTGAATCCTCCTTTTAGGAGCATCAGCAACATGATCGTGGTGGCGTGAAATGTCGTAAAGAGCATCACTGCAAGAAATCCAATAGAAAGTGACTGGTCTTTGTAGAAATTGGATGTTATATAGTACAACTGATTTGAACATCAAAATGCTTCTTTGTCTTCATTTCAGACCAGGTTTCTGTCAGCAAAAAAAAAGCCAAAACAAACAAACAGGGAAAAAAAGCTAAGTTGTCAGAACTGAATGAACTCCTGGTTTAGATACTTTCCTCCATTTGTATACGCTCATTCTGTAAATAAGAACAGGGTTGTAAAGGAGGTGGTAAGAGTTTTAATCTAAATATTTTTGCATAGTGGGGCCATCCTAATGTCTACACACCCACCTGCACACATTTATATGAACTCCCAACAGACAAAACCCACAGTGTTTGCTTGGCAAATTGAACATTTTGTGAGCAGTCGAGTGAACCATCATGAGGTGCAGCCATGTAAATCGTTATGCTCCAGTTTGTGGTTGTAGGCGTGTAGTCACATCTGGGTTATTGCAATGTCAGAGTATTGATCTGTGACGGGTTGAGAGAGGGAAAAATCCAGCTGGTGCTTCGATCAGAAATACAGCTTATAATCCAGTTGGATGTGCAGTTGTAAATTGTAAACTTATGACAGGCAATGCCTGGATGATTCTAGTATTTCACCAGATTAATATATATGTATGTGTGTGTGTGCTTTTTCTGTTTCTCCTCAATTTTGATGTGTAAGCACTGAGTTCTGATTTACTGCATCATGCTACTGTAAAGATGAAGCATGCACTTGCAGCTGTGATGGACAGCAACAGGTTGAAGCTCTGTCTGAACCCCCCCTCACACATCCACACACCCCATTTGACTGAGGTCAAGTTCAAGAGTGAATGTTATTTTTTTGTGCAGCCAAACAATTGTCTAGATTTTCTGGCCTCATGTGTCCCTCCCCTTCTTTTCACTCTGTTTGCTCCAACTGTCTGTCATCCCCTTGTGGTCCCCCCCCCCCCATATCTCTCTTCATGCTTCTCTGTCTCCTGTCTTTCACTGCAGGTTTCAGAAGCATGTCCACACCTACAGAATCCTACCAGACGATGAGGGATTTCTGGCCGTACAGGTACTGAAGTGACACACACATTTCCTCGTTCACGCTACAGCAACAGCTGGCAGGCAGGGATGCTTTTGTTGGCTCTGAGCTCTCTCTTGCACACACACCAACAGCAGCCTCTTTGTGTCTTGTTCCCAACAGCTGTGCAGTCCCCACCACCACCAGGCTTACTCACACACACAGACACGCACACGACAGCATGGTGCTTCAGACCATATCTTCATATTACAGATATCTTTCTCACTATGTGGCATTTTTTTGGGGGGGCTTTAGTATTAGGGGGGGAAAAAAGCCCATGTTTGTTTCCTGGAACCAAATGTGTTTGCGGCAAAGTTTATCAAAACTATTCTTCCTGATTCAAATTATTTTAAGCCTGCTGGGCTGCACTTGCATACACAACATTAAATGTGGAACAATAGAGGCCACCGGAGTTTAATACAACATGACTACTTGTTGCCAAGGTGATTGGAAGCAAATACTTTTTGATCATTCAAAGTAGGAAATGACATCCTTCACTGTTTGTCTTTCCTTCCTCTCGATTTCAGACGTCTCAAGGGGTACAACCTAAGCGGTTTAAGACGTTGCCAGAGCTGGTGTCATTGTACCTGCAGCCCAGTCAGGGTCTGGTCACCACCCTGCTTTACCCGGTGGACAGAGAGGAGACGACTGTGTCTGACGACAGGGACTATTCAGGTAGCTGACAGAAGATCACTTATTGCCCACAGTCTTCCCTCTTGTCACTTGTTGACAGTCATTTTCTGTTGCTGGCAGATGGAGAGGATGAGAAGCCACCCCTCCCCCCTCGCTCTGCCTCCACCTCCACTCCCCCTGGACCGGACACGCCCACGGAAAGGTACAAAGTCTACATTATGGATCACTTGATGGTGTTCTGCTCACAGCAAAATGTAAACAACAATCACAAGCTACCCACAGGACTTAACCATCAACCAGCATGTTGACTGTGTTGCATGAACACACACGCACACACACAGGTTTAATTCATATGCACAGAGACAAAGGGTGCTGCTTCACATGAATTACATATTATCAGGAAGCTGATATGAATTTGACCAACCATGCATGTCATTTACTTTCTCTCTTTCAGTCAAATACCAAAATATACAGCCATTACTGTAACTTTTTTTTTTTTTACATTTTCAAACTTAAGTACCTTTTTAGTGCGTTGAACTTAATTAGCAGATGCATACGAGCCCCCCCCCCCGTGTGTTCCTAATGAAGGTATGCCACATCCTGCTTGAAACCACAACGCTCAAGAACGATGCAGGGCTTTGGTGCGGTGGAAGCTGCAGTTTCTGTCTGAAGTCAGTGATGTGTATAATTCAGATCCTTGCAGATTTTATAAATGGCCAGGTTTTCTTTGCGCAGGCTAATGTTTCCTCTGTTTGCAAAGAGTTTCTGATCCAAAGAAAAGAAATGGGGAAGAATAGCTCAGTGGTCAACCCTGAATGAACCTTTGGCAATGTGTTTATACTTCCCTCCATTTATACACACTTATGCTGTAAATAAGAGGAAATCGAGGTCTTAACATCAATGTTTTTGCATAGTAGACCATTTGCACATTAAAGCTTTTACTTAGGTTTCCAAGGAAACAACACTCTTATCAGATTAACTAACAAAAAGATGCAAAATGTGTCTGCATTGCCATAATGTTTGTTTCAGTGTCAGTTGTAGGTGAAGTAAACGAGGTCGAGGCCTTCTGTGAGCCACAGCAGCCTCCATTTGTCTGGTTGTAATAAAAATAAGCATCAAGTCAAAACGTGGAGATCTGCTATGGCACTTTTTTCAGAAATGAGTCATAACATTTCCTTAAATCACAAAAATGAGGGGGAAATGCATCATTGATCAGAGGAAGTAATGTTTACAGCATATTGAGAGTATGAGCTTTACTCAGAAAGATTGCACAATGGTAAGTGACTTATGTGACCAAATCTCTTTGTGGTTTATGGTATGTAAGAAAAAAAAAAAAAAAAGTTCTGCTAGTAAGTGAATTAATGTCAGGGCATCCCAAGTTTATCTGTAAAATAAACAGCTTTGCTTTCTTTAAAGGAATATCTTAAGATTCAAATCAAGTCGAAAAGTCAATTCTGCCTCTCCTTAAATAGCAGTGTGAGATATAAAATAAACACACTAGGGAAAAAAAGTGTTTAGTAACTAAAGAGATGTTTTAATGTTGATCTACCACAGTAATGTGACACCTTTGAGTTGCAGAAAAGTTGTTTTTTGTTTTGTTTTTTTGAGATTGGAAGCTGTGCCGTACAGCCATGAAATAACAGAAGAAAAGAAGGAAAGAAAATATACAGTGTAATGAGTTAATACGAGAGACTGTTCAGTAGCTTTAAGTGAAATCTCAACTTGGGAGATGTTACATCATTTTTCTGTGCATGTATGTCAGTCTTGCGTGTATAAAAGGTCTACAGTTTAACATTAACACCACAATAAATGCAGTTTTCATTGTTTTCTTGAACTCTAATCTTCATACTGATGTTATGGAATCCCTGGTTTCCTTTTAGCGCTCCTGCAGCTAATGGCCTGAGCACCATTTCTCACGAGTACCTGAAAGGCAGCTATGCGTTGGACCTGGAGGCCGTCAAACAGGGAGCCTCCTCCCTGCCTCATCTCAACAAGACACTAGTGGCCTCCTGCAAACGCCTTAATGGGTGAGCTGCATGTACCAGCAGATCTGCAGAAATGCATATTCATCAAAAAAAAAGAAATATACTGATTCCTCTGCCCTCAGGACTGCCTACATTATCATCTCAGCTCTTGTTTTGGTCACAATGCCACATGTTGCACATTCAAACATCCCGATAAGCATCACACAATAGACTTGGCTTCAGAATTGTTGGTCTAAAAAGAAAAATGAACATGGTCAATTTTTCATTGTGTAGCAACGTTGAGAAAAGATGTTTCACTGTAGATTAAATGTAGAAAAAGACGCAGCTTAGAGAGAGATGTAAAGCTGTGTATTCATTTCTGTCTCCTCATAGGGAGGTGGATAAGGTTCTGTCTGGTCTGGAGATCCTGTCTAAAGTCTTTGATCAGCAGAGTGCCTTCATGGTCTCTAAGATGATCCAGCAGGTACACATTTCTGCCTTTTTCTGCTGTTGATTGTACTACGATGCCATCATTTCTTTGTGGTAGCTGTCTTCACAAAAACAAAATCTCTACTGGCAGATAAATGATACTACGATGGTGTTTATTAACCTTATTTGTTAATCCCGACCTTAATCTTCACCCTGCGTGTGCACTCTCATGGCAAGAGTTGTTCTAACATCTTTTGAACTATACAACTGTTACACTATAAACTAATATCATGAAAGTAGGAGGAATAGGTTGTTTACCAGCTCTTAAGAATATAAAAAACACTATGACCAAAAAATAAATAAAATCTTTTGCTACAGTTAAAAATGGAGGGATGCAGGCAGACAATTGTTAGTAAGTTGAATATGCTGTTTATATAGTGAAAGCTGCAAATACATTTCTTTGATGAACACTTAAAGTTAATTTAGTTCTGACACTGTCCAATAACTACATATTTTACCAAATCCAGTTTTTCACTAGTTTAATATTGCCCAATTAAGTTTATAATATGTGTTGGTTCCAGTATCAACACAGTAGACCAGACTTGTCAGTAAATTAGGTCAAAAGGTTAGGACATTTTATTCTGCATCACCTACTGGATGTTCGTAGACTCCTGTGCTGAGATGGTCTCCTGCCAAGTCTGCAGCTTCTGCTGCTGTAACAGCAAAGCGTCTTTGACAGAGTAACACACAGATCAGCAGATTTAGATCGGTAGCACACAGTATATTATCTTTTCTGGTCTGCATCACGAGTTGTTGGTTCAGCTGTGAGTTCTGGTCAAAGACTGTTTTATTTTGGCTGAGGTTAAAATCCATGCTGCGTGTGCAATTTAAAAGATTAAAAGTTTTTTTGTTTTTTTTGTAGATTTCTCTTTAAAGACAGATTGGGTGAAAAAGATATCTTATTTTCTTTTGTTTGTTTTGTCTCTTTAAAACCTGTTATTATCTTTGATAATAACTTCCATAACTCTCCTTATAATCTATCTTAAGTTGACCCTTAACGGTTTTACGAGTCATTTCTGGGTCTCAAATTTCCACATTTGGAAGAAAATGTAATAAGATTCTTTCTTGACTTCCAGTTATCTCAGTCGTTGGGTTTGTTTGTTTGTTGTTTTGCATCTTGGTGTCACAACAGAACCATATATGCTCAGGTGTTGCAAGTCTTAAGTTTTATCTCTCGCAAATTTAACTGCACATTAGTTTTTTGTTTGTTTGTTTTTTAAAAGTTGCATAGTGTAACTGTCCTGTTGTTTTTCTCCAACCCCCCCATCAGTCCGTTAATCAGGGTGGAGACCAGGAGTTGGAGAATCTGGTGACCAAGTTGGCGATTCTCAAAGACCTGCTGTCCTCCATAGAGAAGAAGGTAGACACGCACACATCACATGCTCACTTTTTATCATATTTTGCTTATATCCTCACACAAGACCGAGTCTGCTTCGTCTGTCTCTGACCCACTCATTCTTTGCGGACACACACACACATGCACACTGTACACTGGAGATGTTGAGTTAAGATGACGTCTACAGCGTGATGGACCATCTGTCTTGAAAGTCTGCTGAGTCTGTAACTCAGTATGATAACTGCAATGTAAAGCTTAGAACAATTAAATCTGAACAATTAAACAAAACGTAAATCTCAAATTCAGTACAAAAGTGCAAAGAAAGTTACCATCTTATTGTAAACTGATTTGCAAAGGTACTGGGTTAAAAAGAAAAGAAAAGTAGTAGAACATTAACATTTGAATGTCGTCCAAACTTTTGTGCACAGTACATGCAACTTTAGGTCATTACGTCAAAGTTTTAAAAGCCAGTTGTTGCACTTGTACGTTAATTAAAAGAAACTTTGATTATTCATTTGTAAATGGAATTTGGCTCAGCTGGCTGTGATTTGACTTCACTTGTAAGAAGAAAGAGGCCTTCGCTGGCTCGGGAGGAAATGGCCTCCAGTGCAGTGGAGCTACATGTCCGGACGCATGTGATGATGACGGCTCCACCTTCTCTGCTCCTGTTATATCACATCACAGGAAATGGGAAACGTTTTCCTTGCTGACACAAACACTGTGGCTTAAATCATCACGTTTAAGTCCAAGCTCTCATTCTGCTTCTGATTCTAATCATGTCTGTGCATCTTTTCTTTCTCTGTTTTTTTTTTTTAACTCACTTTTCTTTTAATTGTTTCTCCATCTGGCTCTCTGCCTCTTTCTTTGTCCCTCTCAGGCACTGAAAGCTCTACAGGACATGAGTTTGTCCTCTCCGTGCTCCCCTCCTCCTCTCTCCATGCGTCACAGCAAAGCCATTCCTGTGCAGGCCTTTGAGGTACACACCAACGTTCTCACACATGCCAAACACACGCTCGCGTACTTCGTTAGTGGTGGTCATCTCACTGCTGAGTAATGGTGGCCGGGGAAACAGCAGTTTCGGACATGTCAGTGACCCTGGAAACCCTGAAAAAGACTTTGACCTTTCCAGGGTGATATTTTACTCTTAAATCGTCTAGGGAAGGGTAGCTCGTGAAGGATTTGTATCAAACAGTTACCAGAATGAGTCTCAGAAGCCAAATTACCCTTTCAAGATTTTCATAATTCTACCTTAATATGAAATTTGTTGATATAAAAAAAAAAATCATATACCCAGCATTCTAAGAGGAATCACTGATCCCAGTTACATTTATTAAATTTCACTGTGTTTGAATTCTTTTGGGCATTCACAGGGCAGACTGGACCTAAGTTACATTAAACAGGAAAGTCCTGTATTCTCTAACACAGGAAGTTTTTTTTAGCACAGCTGATGTGAGTCCAGAAGAATGCATGCAATGCACTTCCTGTGGTGTCCTCAGTGATGTTGTCATGGTATTTATCACCTGAAGTAATATATCATGTGGTGAGCATTTAAGCAAATAAAAATAATAATCAGTTTAAATGTTGCTGAAAAAAAATGTGACGGAGTTATTTAAAATGTGCCAACAGCAAAGGAGATTAAAAACAGATGAAACATGAAGTTGTAAGAATATGACAGGCAGTTGAGTGGAGAGTTAAATGGAGTGATTTGGGGGGGAAAGATTTGTAAGAAAAGTGTGAATGATGAACTAGTGGTGACAGAGATGAAACGGAAGAAATAAATATTGAGTATTAGCTGTAAGCTCAGTCTCCAGCATTTGTGGTGACATTATTTCATGAGCTTCCTGTTTCACAGGAACACAAGTGTTCCCACAACAATCCACTCAGCATCTACTTGAAACAAAACTAAAAGTTAGAATGAACACCTTTTCAGTCTCTGTAATGGTACTTACTTTGTCTAAAAGTTAAACATAATCCCATTTAGTTATTGATGAACACACTAGATGCATTAATATTGTTATTGGATGGGTAATACTGTCTTGGATTTAATATTTCTCTTGATTCCACAGAAGCAACATGCTTGTGTTGTTTTGTAATAATAGCAGACTTCTCAGCTGTCAGTTTTAATACAGTATGACACCCAGTACTATATTGGACTGGATTTGATTTCTGTTCTTTTATTTTAAAGTGTTGGGGTACAAAGATTGAAAGTGATGTGAAGGCCTGCTCTGATGCCGACATGAGTCTGAAAGTAGTAAAATAGCAGCTCTTGAACTGACCACAAGATGAGAAATAAAAGCAACAGTCTATGCCTTTTGAAAAATCATGTGTCTCTTCCGTGCAGAGAGACACTGTGAGAAAGAGGCCACATAAATAAAAATTACAATGTAAATTGCTGTTTGCATTAAACCGGTTTATTATCAGTTCAGTTTCTACTTTGGAAAACTTAGTTCACTGTATTTACTGGAAAACTTGTCTCACAGTATAAATAAATTAAATAAACGCATCAAATCTACCTGTTTTGGTTATTGATGCTTAATAAATGATAAATAACAGAGATGGTATTGGTTAAATGTAACTCAACACAAAGAGGAAAGGAAAAGAAAAAACGGTGAGACCAACAGACCGCAAGTGTTCAGATGTTCTCAGCAGTCAGCTGTGAGTGAGTGTGGTGTGGCAGGGCTTTTTCTTTTTCTTTTTCTTTTTTTTCTTTTTGCGAAATGTGTGTCTGTAACCCTTTTTATGTCGTTCATCGCAGGTTAAGCTCGATGTTTACCTGGCAGAGCTGACGAAGATAGGGAAGAGTCAGAAGTACACTCTGTCTGTCGATGTGGAGGGAGGGAGGCTAGTAGTGATGAAGAAAGTGAAGGACAACCAGGAGGACTGGACCACCTTCACACACGACAAAAGTAACAATTACTCATAAAAATATTATTATTTACACCAGTGTGAGATGGAGTAATTGGTGCTCAATCAGAAATTAGCTCAACAGAGGTGTTAATATTATTTAGAATATTATTTCTTAAAGCTTTTTTTTTTTTTTCAGTGTAAAATAGTATGAACAGTTTTACTTAAGATTTTTTTTTCTTTTTTCCACATAACATGCATGAAATTTCCACAAACACCAGCTCCTTTGTCATGACTCAGCTGAACCGTAGCTAAAATGTGTTTTTGGTGCATTCTACCATGAAACCAGTTTATCAGGCTATCTAAACTAAAACTGGCTTCTTTTTTTTTTTTCTTTTTTATGAAACTCTCAATCAATTGGTCAACCTGTCTTTCTCTCCCTTGAATTATTTGGTCACCAGCAATCCCTTACCTCCCCTCTGTCTCCTGCTTGTCTCCTGCTTGTCTCTCAGTTCGTCAGCTGATCAAGTCTCAGCGGGTGCAGAATAAACTGGGCATCGTGTTTGAGAAGGAGAAGGATAAGAGTCAGAGGAAAGACTTCATCTTTGCTAGTGCCAAGGTCTGAACTTCCAGTATGTCTGAGAGAGGATGTGTGTGACTGTGTGCTTTTGAGACAAAAGAACATCTGTTACTTAAACTCGTATTTGCAAGTAGTCGAGTGAACACGCTTGTTTATGCGTCATACATTCATCTCTCTGATGGGCAAATGAGAGCTGTCATTCGCATTTGTTCAAATAAGAGAGCTTTAAAGAAATATGTGCTCTATATGTGTTTGTATATTTATTCTAAATTCAAAAGTAGGGCGTACTATCTGAGTGAGCTTTCACTCATTAGTGTGTGTGTGTGTGTGCTTGTTACTTCAGAAGAGGGAGGCATTTTGCCAGCTGCTGCAGCTGATGAAGAACAAACATTCCAACCAGGACGAGCCAGACATGATATCTATCTTCATCGGCACATGGAACATGGGTTAGACGCTCAGAACTCCTACTATTATACTACTTTTTAAATAGCAGTAATGGTAACACAAACGCTCATATTTTCAGAATTTCTTTTTTTCCTTTTTTTTTGTTTTTTAACTTGTCTTTCTCTTCAGGCTCAGTACCTGCACCAAAATCTGTGGCCTCATGGGTGTTGTGCCGCGGCCTCGGGAAGACTCTGGATGAGATGACAGTCACCATCCCTCATGACCTGTATGTGTTTGGAACTCAGGAAAACTCGGTGTGTGATCGGGAGTGGGTGGAGTCAATACGTGCCACGTTGAAGGAACAGACTGAACTGGATTATAAGCCGGTAAAGAAATAAAAGAGGAAATTCCAGAACCCTAACATGAAATATCACAGTCTGGTTATGTTGTTTTGTGTTGTTACATGTGCTTGCTCACACTTGTCAAACCTAGTCAAGTCAGGAGGCAAAGTAAGAGTTTTGTTTCAGAAGATGAAGGGAGAGAAACTAAAGTTAAAGTACGATTGGGCTGTTTTGTGTGTCTGAATGCAGAAATGATGACTGCAGTTTCCTCTTTGTCCATTGTTGTGGTCTGTAGATTGCAGTGCAGACTCTGTGGAACATAAGAATTGCTGTGTTGGTGAAACCTGAACACGAGAACCGGATCAGCCATGTGGGGATGTCCAGCGTCAAGACTGGCATCGCCAACACGCTGGGTAACTCGAGTCTCTATTCTCCCTTTACAGGTTTAGTGTATCTAGACATGTTTATGATTTATTACCGCAGTACTAGCCTGGTCCTCACCAGACTCTTTGCACTTCATTTCATTCCTACAAAGAGTCTGGTCACTCTCCATTGGGAAACGTTTACTTCCTGATGGGCGGGGCGCTTTTCTGAAGTTTAATGTCATTGGTCTACCTGTAAATCAATCATTAAAGTTTGGTGAAGACGTATGTGTATGCACCGGGCAGCACGGCTGATGTAAACACCATGGTAACAGACTCTGAACATCACTTGCCTCATTTATGTTACCGGTTTTGTAAAACGGACCCCAGGAATATAGCAATACCGAGTTTGAGAAATCCCAGTGGATAGATGGCTATAAACGACTTCTGTAGATTTCCCGTACGTCCGTCTCCGCCGCCATTGTAGTTTTGATAGGACTCGACTGAACTACAATTTCTAACTCGGCGCAGCGGCTACATCATGGCTCTCGGCCATGCCCTTCTATTCGCTGATTGTTCAGCCTTTTTTTTCACCGTGAGTAAACCAAGAAGAACTGAGCTTTCCCAGACTATGTGGTGATGTGAAATAAAATGGAAGAGAATTGCTAGTCTGGTGAGGACCAGGCCACAATGCTGTCATAATGACTTCATTTATTTATCAGTGTCTGTTTCAGAATAACTCTGACTTATATTTTGATGGTTGCCTAGGTAACAAAGGAGCAGTGGGTGTGTCTTTCATGTTCAACGGCACATCATTTGGCTTTGTGAACTGTCACTTGACTTCGGGGAATGAGAAAATTGCCAGGTAACTGTGACAGTCCCACACACGCTCAATAGTCACAACAGGAACTTTCCCTGGGAACCAGGAATCTTTGGATGTGCTTGGTGCATTTCTGCCACTTGGACCAGGGTATAAGTTAAGATCAGGAAACGCTTACCTCCCAAAGGGAAAAAAAAACACCAGCGCTTTAGGAGTTTTAACTCTAAAGGTTCAGGAAGATTTGGAAGTGCAGATTTCAGTGCTGGACATTTCTGTTTGATCATGTGCCAACAACATTTTATTTCAGTTCATCCGTCTTGCCTCTGAGTTTTTGATATATTTTTTTCTTTGTAAGCCTTATGTTTTCAGGTGCAACTGCAGTAAACCACAACCATACTCAACAGCTGAAATGACTTTCCTCCATGCTCACTGCAGTTTTGCCTGTTTAGAGTGAAATTTTTTTTTTATTGCATTCTTACTGCCACCTACTGGACTTAACTGGAGCAGTTTGTTGTGACAATTGTATGATTTATTTTTATTTTATTTTTTTAACCAGAAAGTAACATAGTAGTTTTATCCATTACTGTCTACTTATCAAACGCAAGATCTCATACACTGAACTTACCCAACCTTTAAAACTTTACTTAACAGTTTTATCTTGCGGAAACAGCATTTTTTTCCTGTACTTTCTTTCCCTTTTTTTTTGTCCCTAATAACTCATGCAACCTTTTCCCACCCCAGGAGGAACCAGAACTACCTTGATATCCTGCGGCTGCTGTCACTTGGAGACAAGCAGCTGAGCTCCTTTGACATTTCACTGCGCTTCACACACCTCTTCTGGCTCGGAGACCTCAACTACAGGCTGGATATGGACATACAGGTGAAGCAAATCCAAAATCATGAAATGATGTGAAGATGAAGATGAAGCATCTTTTGCTTTCAATGCTGAGTCTTTTGTGTCTGTGTTTGCAGGAAATTTTAAACTACATTAACAGGAAGGAGTTTGACCCTCTGCTTAAAGTGGACCAGCTCAACCTGGAGAGAGAGAAGAATAAAGTCTTTTTGCGCTTTGGTTAGTATGTCTTGGTTAATAGTGGTTACTTCCTCTCCCTCAGCACAAGAAGATATTTGAGTGAGTCAGACAAAGATTTGTTTAAATGTTGGGAAATATTTAGGAATAGTAAAATCTCAACGTCAACAGATGGTTCCAGTGCTAAAAATAGAGTTTCTGTGGTCTGAAAACATATAACTAAAGTTATGACTCACTTTCCAGAAGCACCTGCTCTTCACCGCTGCCTCTTGAATAGCTCACAAAACCACTGATTTTCTTTGCTTACTGTAGGAAAGGAAAAAAAAGCAGTAATTATGGAAAGGTGATGCTCAGCGTCTTATTTTCTCAACAAAGGCACTAGAGACGTTTTGCCTTCATGATTCATATTACCTAAAAACTTTTTTTTTTTAAAGTAAAAAGTAAGACAATTAGAGATATAGCTTACAATATTTTTCAATATTTATGTTAGGTTTCCCCAAAATTTAACATGGCATTCCTTATTTAGTCATTATTATTATTTTTTATTCAGTTTGTAAGATATTTACTTAAATATGACGTTGTGGATGGAAACGTGGCTTGAATATCACAGGTATTGAGCATCCAACATTTGTCAACTGAGAAGCTCATAAAATAAATGACTTGGTTCCAAAAGCTGCTATTCTCGCTCTGACGTAGTGTCTGCTGCACAGGCCAAAATTTAAATGGAAGAGGGAGCAGTTGTTCCTTTGTTTGACAATTAACGCTTTCAGGGGAAATAAGAATATGCAAAAAAAAAAGGTAACATTTTGATCCTCTTACAAAATGAATGTTTGTCCTTTTGCCTGCAGCGGAGGAAGAGATCTCATTCCCACCTACTTATCGTTACGAACGAGGCTCAAGGGACACGTATGTCTGGCAGAAACAGAAGGCCACAGGGGTTCGTGCACCAACTTAAACTTCACCGACTTATTCCCAGCCATTTCTGACTAATACTAACCCGCTCTGCTTCCTCTTTTGGTGAGTCATCTCTATAATTCTGCTGCGTCTTCTTCTTTTCTGTCTGTCCTAGATGAGGACGAATGTTCCATCCTGGTGTGACAGGATCCTGTGGAAGTCGTACCCCGAAACGCACATTGTCTGCAACTCTTATGGTGAGTCAGATGTCTTTTTTTTTTTCCTTTTTTTTTAAATTGCACATTTTTCCCCCCCAAAAAAAGATATAGTGGTCACTTCTAAGAAAAAATGTCTCATCATGAAGTTAATATACATTGTTACTCTTTGTTTGGCAGGCTGCACAGATGACATCGTGACCAGTGATCATTCCCCTGTATTTGCAACATTTGAGGTTGGAGTGACCTCCCAGTTTGTCTCCAAGAAAGGTACAAGTGCATAACCAATAACTGTTATAAACAACGAGGAAAACACTAAAAACTATTTTTCTTTTACCCGTCACTAACACCCTTCCATTCTTTTTCACTTATGTGTTCATGACATAAACCTGCCGTTATAATAAAATGGCAGGCAGTTTGTGAATTATTGCACATTTCTGACTCGCACATTTTAGTTGTCTTTCTAAGCCTCTCTCCAAACACCCATGTCTCCTCTTCATCTTTTTTTTTTTCCTCTGTAGGTCTGCCAAAGTCTTCGGAGCAGGCTTACATCGAGTTTGAGAGCATCGAGGCCATAGTGAAGACGGCAAGCAGGACTAAATTCTTTATCGAATTCTACTCCACATGTCTGGAAGGTGAGACGAATGCTACGGCATCTTCACACTGACTCTGTCATGCACACGGACAAACAAAGCTGCCAGGAATCATAGTGCAGTTATGCTTCCTACAAGTGGAAGTAATAAAATTGCGTTTGCTTCTTTTTTTGTTCCCTCCTCCCTCGTCGGTCTACCCTCCCTCCCAATCTCAGTCAGTCAGTATACCTTTCAAGGAGAATCCATTTATGACCTGTGCTGCATGCCCACCTCCTGTCCACCATGTGCTTTTGAATGAGATGTGACAAAAACGTCTCCCTCCTCTTTATCCTTCTCTCCTTTCTACCCCATTCCCTTTGTGGCATCTTCCATCCACTCTTCCCTGCACTTCTCTGTCTCTCTCGCCTTTTTTTTTTTTTTTTTTTTGAATTTCAAAAAGGTTTTTAAGAAAAAAATCAAAAAAACTAAAACAGCAACCTCCCTCTTGTGGGCCAGTCCCCAAAAACGCCTACCAACCCCAA
>JBAMYA010000005.1:11863613-11877680 GCA_037176975.1 Arrhamphus sclerolepis
CGCCGGCTGGCCCTGATCTGGGTGGTTTTTCCCATGGTGACGCCCTCATTGGTCATTGGTGGTATGGCTCCTGGTGTAGACAGATCCCCAAGATATCGTTTCTCACCTCAGCGCCAAGCCAGATGTTTTTGTTGATGTTTTTGTTTTTGTTGTTTTTTGTTATGTCTGTGATGTCTATGTTTATATCTTCAGTATGTATGCTGGGGGGTGTATGTGTGCCATGTGGGTGTGATTTTGTGAGTTTCTATATATTATTGTTGATTTTATTATGCAAAGCACTTTGCACTACAATAGTATGAAAAGTGCTTTATAAATAAAGATTGATTTGATTTGACCTGAATCTAGAAGCTGGACCTGGAAGTTGAAATCATGTTATTTGGATGTGCATTTGATAACAAATGGGTTTTTGTTTTCTTTTTTAAAAAAAAGGAAAAAAGAGCGCAAGGTCTGCCATGAGGTCAGTGCTTTTGGTTTGCTGTTAATGACCAATTGTCATCAGCATATTTACAGATTATTTTACTGAAGAATGAGTTGGATAAAACACCCTAAAAGCACCATTGTCTCATTAGATAAAGTATAATCAAACAGCAAGTCTCTATTTTAGTTGCTGAGTTGCCTTTGTTCTTTACCTACATGACCAACTCAACCTGAGAAATCTGACTTCTGATGACTCTATTTATGTGGAGGTTTTTTTTTGTTTTTAAATCTAGTCAAAATCTTGAAAATTTAAAATTTCTAGTTCTTCCTGAAAGCAAGAAAGCCTCAAGCAGACTTCCTGCTCTGCAGTGCACCTGTGTTTTTTTATGTCTGTACTTTGAAAAAGAAAAAAAGGGGGACTGTTGGCACAATTTAATTTTTATTCATTTATCTATTTGTTTATTTTTATTCATGACCTAAATGATTTAAATGCCTCTTCTCTCCATTGAACATTTTAGGAGCTTAATTGAATTATATAGACACTTTTATGACATCCTTGTTTTTGGCGCAGGCCTTCTGTGGTTCGTAAACAGCTTGGAGAGCTGGGAAAGGTCAGTGAGGAGGGAGAAAAAAGCAGCAAGGAGGAAACTGCTACAAGGTACACACTCCTGAGAGACACCTGTGTACTTTATACACAAACTGGATAAAATGGCGAGAGCATCTGTAGGTAAGCCTAAATCTATCTGCTTTGTTTTTGTCTCTGTTGTGAAGACCCAAACAAGATACATCAGATGGTGATTCATCCATCGGCAAGAACAGCTACAATAATCCTGCCTACTACATTCTGGAAGGAGTTCCCAACCAATCAGCTGCAGCTATGTCTGCTGAGCTGCTCGCATCTCCTACCTCCGCAACCCCACAGGCGCCTAAAGCCCCTCCTTCCTCAACTGGCGCTCGCACAAAACCCCCCCCTGCCAACTCAGGGCTCCTCCACCCACGCAGACCTGTTGCAGGGCATTCAACCCGCCCCATTAACGAGGAGGGCTCCTCAGAGGACGATGGAGTTGCTTGTGTTGGAGGTGCGCAAGGCGGAGTTGCCACAGCTACAGGTGGAAGCACACTAAACCGACCCCCTCCGGACTTTCCTCCTCCTCCTCTCCCTAAAGGAGCCTTGGAGATGGTTGCAGAGGCCCCATTCAACAAACCTCGCCCCCTTTACCCTGACCTGGCCGAGGTCAGGATCCCACCAGCTGGTCCTGGTGGACCACTTCCCCTCGGAGAGGGTTTTAGGCGAGGAGGGGCGGGAGCAGGAGCAGGAGCAGGGGCGTTGGACGATCAGTCATGTTCTGTGCTCCAGATGGCAAAGACACTGAGTGAGAGTGAGTTTCCTGGACAGCCTCCTCGAGCTCCATCAGCACCTCCACCTCTTCGTGGGCAGCCAATGGGGTTGGGTCTGGATGCGTGCCGCACCTTTCCACCCAGAAACCCCATCACAGAGAGTATTGCAGAGGACATGCCAGAGGAAGTAAGCAGTTTGCCAGAATTCACTTCAGTCCAGCGGATTATCTTGCAATACCTTTTTTTATGTAAAGATATTGCTAAAAGCAGGGATTTTATAGCATTTTATTGTTCTTCCTGGCATATCTGTTGTTCCTCTTTTTAGCTGTAGTGCCTCTTTAATGAGGATGGAAAAATAGAGCCAATCCCAAACTTCACATTTGGTATCTTTACTGTGTGCTGATTGTTCTCTACAGACATGTTGTAGCAGCAGTAACGAACTGCATTTCTCCTGTGCAGGCACTTTGGGGCAGCAGTAGTTCATCTTTGTCTGTGGGCGAGTCCTCAGTGGGGGAGTGGCTGCAGAGACTGGGCCTGGAGAGGTATGAACAGGGCCTTCTACACAATGGCTGGGACGATCTGGAGTTCCTCAGGTACGCACAGTCACACACTGGGATGTAGACATTTGTGCTTTGCAGAGATGCAACTGAAGAAAACTAATGAGGTGGAAAGTCAGCTTTGGTAAAATTAGCAGGATAAATTTAGCAATAAATATTGCTCCAAATCATGCTGTTTGCCCTAAAAAAAAACTAAAAAAAAACCCACAGGTGCAACCAGCTTAGGCACTTCCCAACATTTTGTTTTCATTTACATTTTCTCCAGTGACATCACTGAGGAGGACCTGGAGGAGGCTGGGGTGCTCGATCCCGCCCACAAGCGAGTCCTGCTGGAGAGCCTCCGGCAACAGCAACAGAAATGAACTGTTCCAAACTGGGCTGGAACCACACCTGGACCCAAGAGGCCAGATCTTAGTTGAACTGAACTGAACTGAACCGAACTGAGCTGAAATGTGCCAACTGATGCCAGACTGTGCCTTCTGAGAGAAATTGCACTCCATTTGTACTTTCAAAAACACTTGCTGAACCAATGTCCTTTTTCATTTGTACTGTATGTCTGTTTTCATTGTCATAGGTCTGGTCTTATTTAATGCTAATCATTTCTGTCATTCAAGCATCACTACATGTAACCTCTGGCTGTAATTGCAGAGACAACATTAAGTCCAGGTGTGTTGCACCATCAGATTTGACCTGTAGTTGTATGATGGCATAAAGGTTTGTGTTTCTTTTTTTTTTTTTCTCTATTCTAGTCCTGAGAACTGAGCATGGGCAGAATTTCAGATTCAAGTTCAGAAAAACGAAAAGATGCCTTTCTTTTTGAAAAGCATGACCTTGAGAAACACACTGCCTGTTTTACGCCCTCACTGAAGATTGTCTGAACAACTCTGTGTTCTACTGAGTCTCGGGTTCTTCCCATTTGTGGTCACATTTGGGAATCTTTAGAGGGCACTCGAGGAATGTGTCAGAAGAGCCCTTTAGCTCCTTTTTGCGGTGACAGGACCGACGCTAATAATCCGGGTTCAAGTGAGCCGAACTTGCTCTTTTCAAGTTGTGTTTTGTGAAGATGTCTGGGCCGCTCTTTATTAAATGATGGCTTGTGATAGTTGTCTCTGCATGTATTTATGATTCTGTTTTTGTTTAGTTTTTTTTATGTTAAAGGGAATATTGAGGAAACCAAATCATTACTTTTACAGCTAGAACTGCGTAATTCACCTTGGTACAACATTTACATGACTGAAAATTTGTTTTCGTATTTCATTGACACTGGCATTTCTTTTTTTCTTAGTTATATGTTACAGAAGTTTTGTTCTATTTGTAGAAGTTTGTAAGTATTCTGAATCGTTAATGGACAAATACTGAATAATTGTTGGCACAATCAGTAGATAAGGCAGCAGAATAACAAGTGTGCACAAGGTAATAAATGCTGGACCAAGGTGAAATATGACTGAAAGTATATTTTCTGATGGTCATACTGTCTGTGAGGACATTAAATTTCAATTTCTGAATGCTTTTTCTTTCTTTTTTTAACATGGTGTGACCCAAGTTTCTTTGAGCTTAAGTTTCATTTTTGCCCCATTTTAATTTTAAGTGGTCTAAATGGAAATGCTATCAGGGAAATGGTTACCACAGAATAACTTAAGATTTATTAAGCCTTCGTATTTTGATTTCTCACCAAAACATATTTCTTGTAATGAGACGTGAAGCCTTTCTTTTAACATCATGACACATGTTGTAAGCATGGGAGAGGATATCACGCGTGATGAGAAGAGAAGCAGAGAAGTCTGAAGACTCCTGCTTGTGTGCTGAGAGGATGTTTGTTCCCAGATTTAACCAGCAGATGGCGCCGTTGCTCCAGAAATGTCGTCCGTAGAGCTCTTCACTTTTTAGTACAACTTGTCTTATTTGTAAGCAATGTCTGACACCTTTCTTTTGTCCCTAATTGGCACTAAACCTGCTTTCTTTCCTGTGTCAACTTTATACTATGACAGATTCAAAAAGAAAGGAGGAAAAAAAACAACTAAATCACAGTTCAGTGTAGCTAGCTGTGATTACAAATTCATTATCTCCCTTTTGTTCCACGCTTTAATTTTCTAGGCTTATTTTACTCACATAAAAATTTAGATTTAACCTCCTGCTGGTGTTACGTATTGTATGTTTTATGTTTAATCTTTAAACAGCAAAACAAACACAGCGGAAAGAATCTGGATCTGTCATTCAGTCACACTCAACCTAATGTCTTTTCAAGCCTCTTGAGCCCCTCAATGTTCTCATTAGTGTATGTGTGAGTGTATTCGAGTGTGTGTGTGTGTATACATATGAAAAAGAGACTTACCGTTATTATCTCTTGACACTCCATTTTGTCTTCATGTAGTCTTCTGTTTTTCGGTTGTATTAAGTTAATGTAAGTTGTTCACCCTTGTATTTTTTTTTCTTTTTCAAGTAAAGTCTAATATCTTTCCGTACTTTATAGATTGGTTCTTCCACTCATTTTTTTTTCATCAGCAGTGAAAGCTGAAGACATGAAGCCTGTAGTGGTCTCAGAAAGGGAAAGCTTGTATGGTAAAATCACAAAGAGAGTAATTCGCGCACTCAATTTACTATCATTTTAGAAATTCGTCCCTCGGAAGTCGTCAGGTTTTTCAGTCTGAAACACTCAGTTTCACACATTAGAAACAGGTCATGACATGCACCATGTAGTGCCTCCATAATGTAGATTTATTAGAATATTCAGAGTAGTGCTATAACTTCTTATCACTTGAGCTTTCTTGCTTGCTTTTCTGCTTTCACTGACAGACTCTGCAGTGAAATAGATCTGTAAAGCAAAACAAACAAAAAGAAAAAAGGAGCTACCTAATATTTATATTACTAATTACAGAATTTACAGTCACAAAATTTTATGAAGTAATTCAAAGAAACGTGATGGCTTCTCACAGACAATAAAAAATATTAATAAATACATGTT
The DNA here is from genome assembly GCA_037176975.1 of Arrhamphus sclerolepis. Taxonomy (NCBI): domain Eukaryota; kingdom Metazoa; phylum Chordata; class Actinopteri; order Beloniformes; family Hemiramphidae; genus Arrhamphus; species Arrhamphus sclerolepis. Next base: position 11,868,888 of record JBAMYA010000005.1, read on the forward strand.
TTTTTTCCCCCTTTTGAGAAGGTTTCTGGAGTAAACCCTGTGAAAACAAGTCAACTTCAGGCAGTTTTTAACAGATGTGTTCCAAGCAGCTTTGCCGAGAAAAAAAAAAAAAAGATAACAAGAACAAAAAAAGTCAGGACATAAATGGTGGAAACTTTCACCTCAGCATGTGACCAGTGTTTCTGAGAACAATTAATCCTGTTTTAGTTGAGACTTTAATGAAACTGGGCTTGAAGAGTCAGAGGTTCAAGTAAGAAACCAGTGGCAGGACCTTAACAGGTACAGTACAGCGTTCATAACTAGACCCAGCTCTGAAAATGGGTTTAAACACCTCAGGTTTTCCTCCTCTTTACCTCACAGAGTTTGTCCAGATTTGGTGACTTTGAGGAATGCATGATGGGAGGAGAGAAAAAAAAGGCCTTGAGAAGAATGAAAGTGTCGGAGCCAGAGCTGATAAAGTAAAGAAAGGGAATGAATGAGCTGTTCTTGAGAGATGTCCTGTCTGGACCTGGCTGCTCTAATTGGATTTTGAGGTGCCTCCTGGTCATTTGGCAAAAAGATTTAAGGGGGACCCTGTTGAGTTTGGTGGAAGTCTGCATGTCAGAGGGGGTAGTTGTGCTTGAGGGTGAAGGTTTGTTTGGTTTCCCCAGCAAAGACTGGAACGTGATGTTTGGATTTCTGCTTTAACGCTGTACCTGACCGCCATGCTCATCAGTAGTGCTGCCGTGCCGTGAATGTGGGAATCTTCAGTGTGCAACAAAGACAGAAAATGTGCAGGAAACGAGATTTTGTGTGAATACAGGATGTCTACGAGTCAGATCAGTTCTGTTCCGGTTGCAGTTTGAGGGCTTGTATAGTTCAAAGTTATTAAATAGAGGATGTCTTTTAGTGGCGTCTGAGAAAGAGGGATTTCTCATCAAACTGTGTGAAGAACTCTGATTGAGAGGAAAGTCACGCAAAGGAGGAGACTTCCCATGCCCCTGTAGGTTCTGTAGGAGTAGTGTTCACAGTTGCTACCTGTGACTTTGTTATGTGAGCTTTGACAGGACTTGGAGAGCCTTGCTGAGCTACAGCTGACTCCTCTAGCCAATTCAGTCTTACAATGGGCAGATCTGGACTCTCCACAAGGCTAGAAACTCTGCTCTGTTCCAGTTTGTTTCTTCTCTTCCACTGTGCTTCAGAACAGGTTTGTCTTGATGGCAGGATTGGGTTTTCTGTGGAAGGAGGAAAGGACTCCAGCAAAGGGCCCGGTCATACTGTCCGCTGGCTGCCAGGCCTTCAGAATCTCCTGAGTCTGGGCAGCGGGCTGGGCCACGGCCGGGTTGGACGGTCCCAGACTGGACCAGCTGGGAGGCTTCAGACCCTGGAGAACAGGGGGGCTGGAGTTGTTGGCGTAACCGCTGTTAGCAGGGGCTGGGCTGGGGCTCAGGCTGGCAGGACTCCCCAAGTTTCCATTGGCAGAGCTGGGCAGGGAGGCCGTGCTGTCAGGTGTGGGGCTGCAGGTGGATTCCTTGGACTCATCATCATCTGATGAAGACCTCGCCTCTCCGCTCTTCTTCCCTCCAGAGCTGTTGCTGGTGTTTGTGTTGCCACCAGAGTTGTTGGCTTTGGCGTTGGCTGCGCGCTCCTGCTTACGGAACTTGGCACGCCTGTTCTGAAACCACACCTGTCAGACACAGGTAGCAAAAACAGAGACATGCAGTAACCTCAGACAACATTGCATGATTGGACTTGGTGAACAATTTCAGGAGAGTGAAAATCTTCTCCACACCTGTACCCGGGCCTCGGTCAGGTCTATCTTCAGCGCCAGCTCCTCTCGGGTGTAGATGTCCGGGTAGTGCGTCTCGGCGAAGACCCGCTCCAGCTCCTTCAGCTGAGAGCTGGTGAAGGTGGTCCGGATGCGGCGCTGCTTCCTCTTCTCGTTCAGACCAGAAGGGTCCGAGAAGAACTTGTACGGTACTGATGGGTGAAATGTACCCGTTTAGTGTCGGAAAACGCAAATGTTAAATATGATCTGATCTTTATAACAGCAGAGGAAAAAGGAGATGCCTGTGTTGTCGGTTTATTCATTCATGTATATGTTTTATATAAGTATTTATTTACTTACCAGAAACTGCTGAATTGGATAAATTTAGTGTGTTCAAAACACGACCAGCTAAGCCGAACACACACACATATATAGGATATAGGCGATATGTATGTATGTACGTATATATATAAATAAATATTCCCATTAAAAAAATTGTTATTTATTTGTTATATTTGAATAGGCCTAGTTTTTTTGTTTGTTTGTTTTTTAATTTTAAAGATTTTGATTTGATTTGGTTTTAAATCTGTAGGCCTATAACTAGAAATTGCGCTCTTAAAACGCCTCAAACTTTGATGGTGAGGTACTTTGTTTATTTAGTTTTATGTAATTTTTTCTTTCTTTTTTTTGTGTGTTCACAATGCAACCCAGTGTTCTTGATGAAGACACAAACACAAAAGCGAAGGATCAGAATTTGAATGAGCAGATTAAAATCAACAGCAATTGTTGTTGTTTATTTTAAATCGAGGATGAAGAGAATACTGAGTTGGAAATCTAAAATCATCTTATATTAGGACACAGTTTCGGCTGCGAAAATGATTCATAATTATTAATTATGCGTAAAGGGGCCTTAAAAGGTTAATTTATTACCATGTATATGCCTATTTAGTTCCAAGTTTAGAATTTCTCTTCGCTTTTCGGCGAATTTCAGAATACAAAATGATGAAGCTGAAAATACCCCATCCCATTTAAGGTTTGCACGATTTAATTCTCAACGGAATCACTCCTATATATATTAAAATAAGCGCAAATTAACCAAGCCAGCCTCAGTTTGTTTACTTTATTAATCATTTAACGAAATGTATAGTGAATCAACGAATGTTTTCCTTTTCCACTTATATCTGCTTATGAAAAAGATAATAAGAAAGAAAACTAAACTATGAGTATATCTCGTTGATCTAAAGATGCTCCATCATCTGCTTGACATATGCAGACGTGGAGCTCGTCCTACCTGAGGAGTAAGGTGTGGGCTGGTGGTCCCGCAGGGCCCCCAGCGTGCAGCTGGCCGTGCTGAGCGGAGTGCAGCCCGGGTTGGAGAACGGCCCGCTTCGGATCGGGTTGTACTGGAAGGAGCTGGCCTGGCTGCAGGAGCTGAAGTCCGCGTAGGCCGACGCCTCCATGGCGGCCATGCAGGAGTCATAGGAGTTCAGGTAGGAGTAATCCATCTTATACATGGAGGTCAGCCGGCCCAAACACCGGACCGCAAAACACGACTATATTCTAGGCTTCAGTCGCCTCTTTGCGCTTCTGAGATGCTGTGAAAGTTGTTTCAAACCAGTCAGAGTCGTCTTTCTCTTCAGAATCTCCAAACCTCTCTGCAGTCTTCTGGTTCAGATCTGACAGACGCGCGTCTTTTTAATCACAGAAAGTAATCCAAATGTTCTCTTTGCGCTTGTATTCGCTTCTTCACTGCTTTCTCTCTCTTTCCCTTTCTGTCTCTCCCTCTCTCTCTGTGTGTGTGTCTCTGTGTGTGCGTGTGTTTGTGTGTGTCTTCAGTTTTTCCTCCTTGCACTGCAGCTCGCTCTGCGCTCGCGCTCCGTTTGACAGCGCACCGAAGCTCGCGCGGTGTTTATAATAAACTTGGCAGGGCGCGAGACAATAGCTAGGCGGTGGTCTAGTTACCATGACAATGGCAGCAGTGAGTGAGCGTGGAAACGGACGCTCTCCCCTCCTTCCCCCACCCCACACAGCTCACTGCACCGCCCACGCGGTCCACAACGTCGCGAGCTCGCAGGAGTTAGTGGAGTTAAAACATCGGTCTAAAAAACGCACAACCTCTCCATTTAAATCCATTATAACTTGTATGTTTCCTTTATCGGACGTTCTTCTTCTGATGAGTTCATTGTTCCCTCTGAGCCCAAATGTGACGAAAACCAAAGCGTATAGTGTATAAGTGACCACGTAGCAGACATTCAACTATTATAAGTGTTAATCATGAGTTCTGCAATTCATGCATTCCCAAGCATTTATGTAAAGGACGATTTTACGACTATTTCTATGGGTTTTTAGCGATAGGTTTTATGCATATTTATTAAAAAAAAGAAAGACAGAAAAGCTCAAGGCCTTTACATAACAACCACCACCCCCACCCCCCAAAAAAGGATTTTTGTCAAGAAATTCCAATATTTGAATGATGATCCTTCAAATGCAAATAATTATAATTACTTTAAGACGAATAAGTTATTCATTATCTACATGAGAATAAGTTACTGCCCACGATCCAGTTCGGCCTCAGACGATGCTCCATAAGCGGTCGGAGTGCTTCACTGCCCGTGGAAACAACCGCAGCACAGCCACACGAGTCTTTATGTGAGGGAAAACGTCCAGATGTGACGGTGATTGCTCAGATTAAAAGCTTTGATTTGATTCCGATCACTTTTACGGAGATGTCACCAGAGTGAGCGTCAGTTTGATGTATAGGACTGGAGAGAGGGAACTTCAACTGAGCAGCCACGACAGGCTAACCGTAAACGCATTGACGCTTCAGAAATTGGTTTAAGTTTATTGTTCGGTGTCATACAATGTGATAAGTCATATCCCACACGGCTACCAGCGCACACACAGTCACTCAGAGGGGTTGGAAACAGGCAGCCAGGAGCGCGCTCCGTGCAGTACTTTCCACATCTGGTGCCATTTTTTTTATATAAAAAAGCGCTCGTGATCCCTGCTTTATGTATACAGATCATCTAATCAACAGGCTTTTTATTAGCGGGTGAATTTCACCAAATAATATAATCCCCAAACCAAAATTGCGTTGTGCGTGCACGCTAGAAATTAATTAGGTTTGGCCCTTGTGGCCGCGCGTAAAATGGCATCACAAAGGCTCGGAGTGCGCGCTCTTATCTCTGCCTGACCACAGGCTGCGCGATGATGGTTCCTTAATGGGCACTGAATCACAGCACGCGCGCGCATGCGTGCATTTTTCACTCCCTGTTCACTTAAATTGTAATAAGATTTGTTTACAGCTGTTGTTGTGCGGTTGGTGTGGCGGGGTGACACACGGAGATCCCGGTCCTCGTCTAGGCTCATGTTGGCTTCAGCCCTGCTCATTTCTCCTGCAGGAACTGTTTTCTTCTTAACATTATAATTTTCTATTGTCCTTGCTAACAATGACTTTATTTAAGCTGCATACCTAGGCTATATATTTGGAAGTTTTTTTAAATACATTTCTTTTATGCATTTGCGCACCTTTTGTAGCCTGTATGATAGGGCTTTAGAGGAAAAAAAGTGCTTATGTAAATAAGTAAATAAGCACAAGGAAACTCACTATTAGTTCTGGTATTGTGTGTGCATGGCTAACCTTTAAAGGTTTCCATAGTAAGAGAGCAGTCAGTGCACATTTAGCATGTCATTTCTACGCATTTCCAACTTTACGTGTGGAATTGCACGTACAAACATTAAGAGCAAAGATTAAAAATCCAGTAGGATACGTATGCTAAAATGAAATGCAAAAATAAATAATAATAAAAAGTCCAGGGACACCTGACGGGAGACGCGACTCTTTCATTCATGGTCACAATAATGAACATTGTGTTATTTTTTGGTGTAAGAATGCGTTTAGAAAGCGGAGTTGTCACTTCAGTGGACTTCAGGGAGTCATCCTACATCCCACACATATGATGAATATGTTGATTTTTTTAATCTTATTTTTATGTGTCTATTTTTTTTATTTCAAGGATAAATCATTAAAAAAAATACAGTTTCAATTTGTCATCCGTCATCATCTCTAAAATAGTGAACACAACGTTTTTCAAAAAACAAAAACATGAATGTAGAGAAAATAAAATCGAAGGTAGTTTTTTTTTTTTTTAATTCCAGTTGTTTTTTTTTAAATAATAATAATAATTAAACAATGAGATTTTGTTTTTAAAATATTCTCTTGGAAAAAAAAAAAACCCAATGCAACGCATTTTATAAACCTGATTAGATTTTCCTCTTCCCTCTGATTTAGAGTTTCTCAGTCTCCCAGAGCTTCCAGTCTGTTGTGCGTCCTGGTCCCCGCGACCCCGTTCTCGGGGTTCAGAGGTGAGTTTACCGAGAAACTTAAACTGTTTCAAAGTTAAACTCTCAAGGCCATTTCTGGGAGAGAGGAAGATGGAGAAAAAAAAGAGAGCAGCCAGTATCCAGCTTTAGCATTCAAACTCTAATCCCTTCAAAGCAGGAGCTGGTCTCTTGCAGGCCGCTAATCCCTCCCTATAGTGCTGCATGATGCGCAGGGGGAGACCTCTCCTCCGCAGAGGCTTTAACTTTGGACTTTTACATTCATGGGAGCCATTTGACGGAAACAGTAACGGGGAGCTTTGGCATTCATGGCCTCTGAGTCAACAGAGGGGGACACAATGGTCCCCTGGAGACTCCTGAGGTACCCTGAGAGAGGAACCCGACTGTAGGGATTAAGGGCCCGCTGGTTGTTCAGTGAAAACCTCCTGGACAAACGTGACGCGCTTCTGCTCAGAGGTGTGATTGAGTTGAGAGTAAAGAACCAATACATCCTTTCAAGGATGATTTTTGTGGTTTACAAGTATGTAGGAGCATTATCCAGCTCTGAAACACCAGGTTCTAATGGCAGGGGACAAAAACTGACAAATTGAGCGATTAAGATCATTAAAGAATTAAGAACAACGAGGTCTGCAGCCAATAAAGACAGATACCATAATTGTGTTTTATTATGTTTAATTTAAAAAATGACTTCCGACTTGTTTATTTAATTTCTAGTCCATAACTATTTAGTGATGAAATACTGCAGCGTTCTTGTGCTTTATTTAACTTTATTATCATTATTATTACAAATGGTTCAGTGTTTTTTGTTTTAATTTAGAGCCCATAGACTGTCTTGTCAGTCTTTGATTATTTCAAACCAGAAATTCTCACTATCTGTCTTGAATTCCTTGTATTTGTTCTTTCATTCTACTGTCATTGTCTCAGTGATCTGTCCACATACGAAACATGCGCCGCAGAGAACTGGTTCAACACTGGAAACACTGGTCCCTGAATGATGGATGGCTGGATAGAGTTGATGGAGACAAGGAGACGTGTGGGGATAGAGACGTGGGGACAACGGATGGATGAGGCACGAGACAAAGCCACGCGGGGAGGCCCAGTCCGGTCTCTGTCCCCCTCTGACACGAGGTGGCCTGAAATCCAAAAAGAGGCCGTCAATCAGAGACGGGGACTGGCAGGTCCATCCATCACCAAAAGCTCAAAGAAGCTCGTGTCTCATACTCCCAAAGCCTGTTTCTTGTCTCAGACTGGGACAGCTAGTGATCCTCGAGTGTGGATAATCGTCTAATCTTTCAGGAGCTTTGTGAAATGAGCATCAGACACACGAACAAGGGAGGAAACTACACGATCATTACAACGAATTAACATCAGTGTATGTAAATGTGGCAGAATGGGTTTTAATCGACGATGTGACGTGCAACTGTACAGCTTCTGCAAAAATAACAGGGAATAGCAGAAAATGTAAATTTATTAGTCATTTTGAGATCCTCCAATGTGGACTGGAACGAACAACCCTCCTGAAACCACCTGAAATTATCTAATATTAAGTCAAATGGATAACTTTAACGAAAAACACATTTTCTACAGTGTATCATGATCAATATGAGGCTCACCGAGGTTACATTTCTTTTCTATCAGATGGGTTTTTCTGTGTGGTAATAATGTTAATTATTTTAAGTGTCCTAAATCTACGAATCACTGGCCATAAAGGTTAATTCTCTAATTTTATATGTAGAAATATTTCATACCGCCACAACACTTGAAGAAGACAAAGTGTGCACATCTGTTTTCTTGTGCGTAAAATACGCAGAGCTGGATTATCGCGCGTTCCTGCTTCATATTTGTGCTTATGTGTTTATGGTATTTTTAATTTCCCAACATTTTTTTATGTAACCACAGACAGTCTCGGGAATTGTAAAGTGCATGTCAACACGTGTCTACAAAAAAAACCCAACGAAGCCAGAACTCCGTTCCCCGATTCTGCCGCTTGAGATAAACCGAGTAAACCAGTGCAGCCGCCTCGATGCCTGAAGTGTCACCAAAATGTGTCATGTCATCGCCCCTCTTTCCCTCAGGAACTCGATTGGATTGCGCGCAGGATCAATCCAGACCTCGCGGATCCCGCCGTTAACATCGAGCCTGCGCCTCTCCGGCAGGATGGCGGCGCGCATTTGATTTTCCGGGAGATGGATGAGAGATGAAATGGTAAGGGGGGTGGAGGGGTCCTGTTGGTAGGGCCTGCACGTCCCCACACGTCAGCCCCCCAATTATGGAAAAAATACAGGATGATTGTGCGCATCTGAGCTGGTTGGAGAGGAGAGAATATGAAGTTTCAGTCAGGGAAAGTTGATCGAAATCAGCTTGGGTCTGGAGACTTATACAGAGAAGAACAATAAATATCTACAAAATTATGTTGAATACCTTGATTTATTTGTATCCTTTGGCCCCCAGGATATTTCTGTAACTACAACATTGGACCCAAGTGCATCAGTGGCCAGACGTTTCCAAACTGCTGTGCAGTTAGACTGTTACATGGAAAATATGATTAAAAGAAAAATCATTATAACTGGGCTGACGTAGAATTAAACATCTTTTTGGAGCTGCGCTTGTGTATAGCCGATAGGCTATAAGTACACACACACACACACACACACACACACACACACACACACACACACACACACACACACACACACACACACACA
>JBAMYA010000005.1:11877780-11905676 GCA_037176975.1 Arrhamphus sclerolepis
TATATATATGTATCCTCACCTTCCTGTTTTGTTTCTCTTGTACCTTATTTACAAGACAAATTACAGCCTGGAAGCATACACAGGCCTACTGAAGAGCTCCATGTCTATTTAAATATTTTGGCTCAGCAAAATCAGAAATTGCAACTTCTGCAATGAGCCAAAAATAACCGTGCCGCACAAATGCGCACCAGGATGAAGTTGCAAATACTCCCTCCAGATATGACCATAAACCCTAGCTCATCACATCACACTCTGTACAAGTCCTCTCTTAGTTGAAGTGAACATGCATCCATCAGGAGAAATATGACGCAGAGCAGCTGCGGTTATTTACATGCTGCGTCCATCTCTCTGCGGCACCAGCCCTGGATCATCTTAATGGACGGCGGCATGTTACTTAAAAAAGAAGCTTTTTAGGACAAAAACCAGCTCCCGGGAGACGACACAGTGCACGCAGACTCACACACACACGCGCGCACACAGGCGGGCGTGCGCAAGCACACCACAGCTGGAGCAGGGAGGGATGGCCGCGCGCAGGAGAGCTTCTCCAAACACACTAATTAGATCTGGAGCTCTGGCCCCGCGCTCTGAAAGCAGCCCAGCGGCGGGGCGCGCGGAGCTGTGGAAAGTTAATTGAATTAAATTTCCTCTAAACTAATTAGGCTGCAATCTGCCACGCGAGCTGTCCCTGTGCAAGGTTCGAATTAGGCGGAATGGATTTGTTCCTTTTCCTTTAAAAGAAAAGGAGGACAGGCTGGTGTGTGTGCGTTTTTTTTTTTGTTTTTTTTTGGTGGGGTCCTTTATTTGCCTTTTATGCTAATTCTCCCGGGGTGGGGGTGAGGGGCAGTCACGTGAGTGCCTTGCGGCATCCGGTGGTCGCACCCCTTTTCCACTCAGTGCCATATTTTTATTTTTATTTTATTTTTTCTCACAAACATACATGCGATAAACTGAGCGAGGAGCGTCTTCAAACTCTGAGCTGAGTGGACCGAGGTAATGGAGGTGAAATCGATCGCCTTCCTGGGGGAGCACAATGAGAGGCAGAGGGAGGGAGAGAGGAGAGGAGTGCGGAGGGACACGGATGAAAATCCCCCGTTAAGAGCAGAGACAGATATGATAATGGGAGAGCCGCTAGTAGTCGTCCATCATTCACCACCTCCACCTGCAGCTGCAGCTGCAACAGCATGGCCACTCAGACGCATCTGAGGCAGAAAAGAGAACTTTGATTCTGCTGCTGCAACGCTGAAGTCAACCCCACTTGCCTTTCCAGACACATTTCACAAATCTCTTGCATAAAAGGTGTTTCCCCCTTGCTTGACCTTCTTCCCTCCTCCTCCTGGTCCTCACCTTCCTGTTTTGTTTCTCTTGTACCTTAAACTCTCATCCAGCAGGAGGAGGTGGGAGACAGAGGCCAGGCAGACAGATGGACAGCTGAGGAGGGAGGATGAGCTGAAGAACAAGGTGGAGGTGGGATGGGGAGGGGGTGGCAGAAGGCAAGGGAAGGAGTGGGTGAGTAAAATGCAGGGAGGAAGAGGGAGAGGGAGGATAGGACGATGGAGGGCCAGGTTTCTGTTTCTCCATAATCTAATCAGAGAAATGGCAGCAGTCAGAAATAGCCTGATGGACAGACTAAGAGCCTCTCCTCTTTCTCCTCCTCTTCTTGTTCTTGTGTTCCTCCGCAGGAGGGTAAATGGATACACATACACACTCATACCACTTCGACTTCCTAAAACCATAAAATGTAGATGCATTTGAGGGTTATAAGATATAGGAAGAGCCTCGAGGTATCGGAGCTAAACCTGATCTACTGTCCAGATGCAGCCACTTCAGTCTGGCCTGTTGATCCTCTCTGTTGTCCTTATCGGCTTCATGCAGATGACTTTTTCAGGTGGTCTGAGGCTCACTTGCAGAACAAACCACTCAGAAAGATGGGATTTAAATTGTACCAGAGCTCTGGAAAGCAAATTGCTAATAATGACAATGGATGAGAAATTCCTAATCTTTCTTTTTTCCATTTATGTAAATCACACATGCAGGGACAATATTCAGTATCAAAAGCACTACTGACATTGTGCAAACTATCATCATCTTCTTGTCTGTTGACATTTGCTGATGAGGTGAAAATCGATTTTTTTAAAAAATACTTCTGAGATATTTGCTTTTTGACTTCTGTGGTGATTCAGGTTTGAATATTTTCTATTTACAAGAACATACTTCATTGACTCATTTGTTTTTATCGCATGTTTCCAAATGACATCATCATATTTGCATTTTCAGTCACACCAGCTCCAAAATATCAAAAAATGTCACATCAAAGAAGCTGCAACCAGCAGCCTGAAGGAAAACTACAAGGGAATGATTTGTAACTAGAAAGCCACGTCCTCCTCACAGCGCAGCTGTAACTTGGTGTAAATGTCACTGAAACAGACTGTGCATGTTTGTGTTGTTTGGGGGTGGGTCCAGGCAGGGCCCAGGAGGAGCTACTTCTCCCAAAGAACGCATTCCTGCAGGGTGTTGTGGGTTTTAATTTCTGTAGCTTTCACTGCACCGCATTCCCGCTCAGCGTCTGACTCAGACCCCCTCATGGTGCAGAATTCCAGGGAAATTCTTCTGTCATGTCGCTTCACAAGGTGGACAAGCGTTATTGTTGTTGAAGAATTCCCACCCAGAAGCTGGTCTTGCATCCTCTCACTTATCCATCCATCAGGAGTGTCAGTGCAACACAAGCAGCACAACAACAACAGGAATTCCCTTCTTGTTGTGATGTCTTTAATTACACACTGGAGATCGGGATACAGGAATGAAAAATATCGCTCAGTTACATTTGGTGAATCATCAACTTGCTGTTGAAATTTTTATGATGCAACACATTGAATTTTTTTCTTTATGGCTCTAAATTTCTCTTGATGTAGGACACAGACACACAGCACATCACCAAATCCTAACAGACGAGACTTCTTTACATCAACAGAAGCTGTATCATAAACCTTTTTTTTCCTATAACACATTCTTGAGTCAATCTAAATGAATAAGCATGATGCTGTAGTGCAGGTGTAGGTCTAGCTATGAGTGATACATGCCAGCACAAAGGAAACACCAAACTATCTTTTTTTTCTTCCTACTTGGACAGATTTCATGTCATTTAATTTTGTAAATTGTTCATTTCTTGTTTTTTTTTTTCCACTCACAACTTGATTAAACTATAGTCATCCTCCTACAGACGGGCACATGAGCTCCCATGGGCCTTCACTTTAAATATCTTTAATAAATATAGTATGTAATCATTTGGCTTTTTCTACATTATTACAAAAACATTAACTTACATGTATCATGTAACAGCTACATCTGCTAAAACAGATTAATACGATGGCTTAAGTTCAGTGATGAGACGTTTGATGGTCTTAATGCGACTCCGACGTGCTGCAAACACGCCAACAAATCCCGTCTGTTCTCGTCTTTATCGGATGAGACGAAACGTAGGCTGGAAATAAACCATCGAACACACATTTTGATGGGTTAGGTGACTTGGACCATTAACAGCACACTGGTGAAACTGGTAGACTGCATGTAGTGGAAACATGTCTATACTGCATGTGTGTAGTGAATCAGAGATGTTGAGCTGTCTTTTGTTCTTTTTTTAAAGTTGCTTTTATTTGGAGTTTTCATCAAAGATCCGTTCATCCTACTATCCGTGGATGATGACGACAATGATGATGATGATGTTGTTTCGGTGTTGTAGGTTAGTGTTCAGGGCTGAGTGGTGGGCGGATGTCCAGCGTTCTCGAACTGTCCTCTCCCACCAGTTCGAGGCGCAGACTGGGGGTGCTGTGCTCTTCCTTCCCATCTGACTGGACGGACAGGCGCAGCGTGCAGCCTTTGGGCAGCAGCTCTTGCTCGTATGCTGCAGCTAACTGGTTGACGACTCGCCGCTCAACCTGAGAGAACAGTGTCCAGGTTAGCGTCACATTTAGAAATATTTGGGATAAATATTTAAACTGCAATACTGATTTCTCAAATTGTGACATCTACAGTGTTGTGCTCATGGATCATGATGATTTCTTTTGTTTTCATATTTTACATCTTGAGTAATTTCCTGCTTTTGAGTACACCACTACAGCTATAAAATAATTAAATACTGTGTTTTTTTCTGGCCTGCTCAAGTGTTGCTGATTGGTCTGAAGACAAAAATTATAGACAGAAGATGGGAGGTTTTAAAAGTGATATTTTCTTCACTGATCAAACTTATTTCTGCTGGCTGCAAATGATGCATGATGTTTGGTGCCACATTTTAAGCATGTGTGAAGCACCTTTCAAAGAAAGAATGACAAAATAAAAATAAAAAAAATCTCTGAGTATAAGCGTTTTCAAATTCAAGCTGTGAGCTTGTATCATGATTCAAATATTGAGAAATACTTCCTCTTTACTCTACTCGAGCCTTCTACAATAATAACAGTTTTATGTCGTCAGTGAGAAACAGTACAATCAGAATCAGTTCAGGGTCAGATGACTCTGACCTAATTTAAGCTTTAAAAACAAATTTACTGCTGTGAAACTGACAATCATTGATTTTTAACCAAACAAATATTTAACAGATCCAATTCGTCAGTCTGCAAAGTGAACTGCTACTATCCATCAGTCCAGCTGTGCAGGCCTGACATCTCCTGTTGCAAGACAAGCTCTTTTTTTGAAATTATGGAATATGCATGAAAGTTGCAGCCATCCCTCCCTGTTGTCATGGTGTCATGACAAGGAGAACCCCACTGATTCTGGCCATAGCCGTCTTTATCTGGTCTACCTGAAGTTACAGCCCACCTGCGTACACACTGGTATAAACAGTTCCTCTGATCCTAAAAAAACTGCAGTGTGTAAGATATGACTCAAACTTTACGAGGTCTCAGACACCAGCTGCGTGATTCAGGGTCTCCACACCTCGTGTTTGATGGAGCGCGCTCCGTAGTGAAAGTTATATCCGCCCGCCAACAGGTCCAGCACTGGCCGATCCCACTGAAGGGTGATGTCGTGGCGTTGCTTAGCCTGGTGGTGGTGAGACAGGAGATGAGGGAACATTAACGGGAGCAGCAGGAGGGGACAAAAACACAAATCTGTTAGCATGGAAGAGGAGTGAAACGGAGGGAAGATGCTGTCAAGCAACATGTCCGCCAGGGCTAATCAACAGGCCCTTAATGCGTTTTAATCAAACACCAGTCAATAGTAGTGATCAGAGCAGCTCATTTAGCTACTGATGTTAACACTTCATTCAATAAATAACATGCCTCGTTTTGCTGCAGATATATGGCTAGGCAGTAATGATAGCACAAAACATTTAATTCTTTTAATATAAGTGAATGACAAACAAATGGCTTGTGGGGATTCAGTGTTAATGAGATTTCTGCTGTTAGAGCCACTACTGCGTTCAGACAAGTTATTAAGAGACATCCACACTTAAAGGAATATATTAATCAGGAAACAATAAGGTATCGAAACACTCAGAAGACAGAAACACCGAAATGAGCTATGAGTCAGGTTGCTACTGGGCGCCTGCAGGGGCCATGCTGCTTGTCAGGACACCAGCTGTAATATTAATAATTAAATATTGATGAAGGCTCCACATGTTAAACACTGTAATCACATTATAGTGAGTAACAGTGGCACACAGTATTGATCTGTGTGTTTCTGCACAGCTCAGCGGCTGCAGGGTGAGGACGACCAGTCTCACTAGAGGACACCCATGCTGTATGTTTGGGAAACTGAAGACTGGCCTCACACACACACACACACACACACACACACACACAAGGTGAGCAACTTTTGAAAGCTACGGCCTGCTATTTCTAATCATAAATTATGTCACAGAGCGACGTGGATATTCTGTTAAGAGCAGTGCAGAAAGTATGGTCAGAGGTTTATTAAAATTAAAACTATAACACTTCTATAAATCACTGTTGTATATCTTAACATGCAGGAAGTATCTTCCATAAGGCAAATCTTATAGAACTTGGAAGCTTATAAACTTAGTGACAACCACAAAGATCTGGAAACTGATGGGTACAAATATATAATCCAGCATCAGACCTTTTTGGCCCAGAAGCTGAGCTCTTTGCTGACAAGCTGAAGCAGCTCAGAGTGACAGAACGGCAGGAAGTAAACAATTTCATTGATCCGTCCGAGAAACTCGTCCCTCCGGAAGTGAGCCTGTGGATTAAGACAAGAGTCAACAATGACAACTGCAGTATCCCTGGCCAACTTCATCAGAGAGTTTAATGTTTGTGTCTGTAGTACCTTCAAGATCGGCCGAATCACGCTTTCTTTGAACTGTCTGGAGATTTTGATGTCATCACTCTTCTGTACATCCTCTGGAGGGGAAAAAAAAAAAAAAAAGATGGCAAATTCTCCTCAGATTTTAATTATTTGGCACATGGAAACTTCAGTGCAGCACCAATGACTGGTCTTTGTATGTCTGGAACAAAAGTCAGCATCAAGCGTATAGGGATGTTCGTTAATCTTTTTTTTTTTTTTAGGTTGGATTCTCTCACCGAGGTTGTCGGCCAGCTTCCTGCGGCTAACCACCTCTGCTTCCTGCCGCAGCTGCAGTGCGTGCTGGGCAATCTCTTCACTTGCAACATTTGATGTCATGATGAAAATGGCATCCTTACATTCAATGGTCTTTCCTTTGCCGTCTGTAAGACGCCCCTGGGGGTGGGAAGGCGCGAATGAGAGAGAAATCAGCCTAATGAACTTCCATGCTCAGCCGGGTTATGAACTGATAGCACCTGTGTGCACACCTCATCAAACAGCTGCAGCATGATGGTGAGAACATCAGGGTGAGCCTTATCCACCTCATCAAACAGGACAACAGCGTTGGGGCACGCTCTCAGCAGCTTCGTCAGCTGACCCCCTTCTTCATGTCCAACGTATCCTGGGGGGGAGCCGATGAACTTTGCTACCTGAGAGATGAGAAGATGCAGGCTGGGTCAAAAATAAAGTCACAGAACAGAAGCGTCTTGTTGGATTGCACTGAAACTGGCTTTACAGTCAATACACTTTGGATAGTTTCTGTCTATACCCAACTATCTCCAAGTTTCTAAAACCTTCACATCCTCTCCATGCTGAGATTATCCAGCTGTGCTGAGGTGTCACATTTAATTTCAAAAGCCGTCTCCTTGGTGAGATCATCTAAAAGTGATCACATTTATCTCTGATTTTTAAGTGAGTTCACATCCCTCCCTCCTTATGATGGCTGCTTTTCACCACTACGAACACCTCAGTGTTCACCAGATCTGAGAGAACCTAAAGTGATGTTAAATCCCAACTTTTGTTTGTTACCGTCTACAGAAATCCCCAAGATATTACAGCGAATATGTGATCTGAGCTAAAATAACTAGACATAGCTCTTATGCTCCGCAATACGAATCTGAATCACTGATTAAATGTATTCATCACCTAAACCTTCGTAAGGAGAAAATGTCCAAAAACACGACATCAGTTTGATTTATGCATCAATTATTTGAGTTCATAAACAGAATTAATTCAGGGTGCCAGTACCACACATCTGCAGCAGACAAACGCAACTGTACGCTGCTCTTATTCTCCTTTGAAGAACACAACAGATATAACCAAAAAACCATAAACTTTTTTGACTTTACGTGCACGTTATACATTTGGGTCAAATAAAGACGGATTTACCTCATGTTTTTCTTGGAATTCAGACATGTCCATACGGATGAAACCCTGCAATTATACGACGTGTTAGCCTCTGTACGCAGCACAAGACTGCTGCCTGGACGGTATCACAGTGTATTGGATTGCATATGTTTTAACAGCGATTTAAGGATAAACAGTAGTGTATCAATATGTATGCACGATGCTGCGTCACATACCTTTTTGATGTCCTTGTGCATGTATCGAGCCACTTGTTTGGCCAACTCTGTCTTTCCTAAATGCAACATGGAGCAGGACAGCAACAAAACACAAACATCCTTTGATTAAACATCACGCAACATGAACAACAAGTCCTTTATTCAATTATATTACTGTCTCATATAAAACAATGAAAGCCTTTATGAAGTGCATCAGCACACAGGTTTTTGTTTGTTTTTGGAAAACAAGTTTACTCATTTCAGACAGAAAAACAGCCTCCCCTTTGCTAAGTGCTGGCCTAAGTCCCAGTGCCGCCTCCTACAAAGCTTTCAATCATCTCCAGCTCTCCAGAAACACACATTATGTTTGTCAGTAAAATATTCTGCATACAAATGCTCATATATGATATTGATGTCTTTTGTTTGGTATGCATATGGGTATGATGACTGTGTGCGCTTGTGTCTTGTTGCCGTGGTTAATATTGATGTCTCATGGCCACTGTTTGTCGCTGAAGGGAACAGAGGATATGAACACCGCCTCTCCCTCATCTATCTCTCTGCCCTGTCATTTCACCATTTCTATTTTTTGGCCATCTATCTGGCCCTTAATATCAGCTGCACTCTCCCTCCTGCCTTCAAAACACACACACACACACACACACCTTCACACTTCCACATGCATACTGCTGGGTAAGGACATCAAAGTTTTTCTCTAAATGATCTCAGTCAAGTTTTGTCACATCTGCTGGGAGTGGAGTTAGTAAACCCATTTTTATGTGTTCCTTGCCAATACTCTATGACTCATACACTTCTAATTAACACAAGAAACCTCACCTTTGGTACTTTAGAACAAATATACTGTCTGACAGTTTTTCTAATATTTACATTAAATGGTCACTGGAGTGTGAAAGTCCCTTCAGTCAGTCCCAGTTCATCCCAAACATCCCAGTTTCATCCCAGACAGACTTTTTTCCCCCTCAATCACAGCAATTGTATGTGAGGAATATGTTCAAGTGCTTTAATGTGCAATCAGCTGTTTTCCTGTCAGCAGGTGCGCACACAGAGGTCGGCAGGATGCAGCATAACAAAGAGCGCAAACGGATGGGGCTGTATGGTGTCAATACTAATCAATTAAAAAGTGTTCTGAGGGCTGAGAGACTAATTTTGCAGATTTGATTCAGGACGTCCCCACGTACCTCTGCTTTTAATTTCACTTTTCGAATAAAACGCACTGGACAGATTAATACGTTTACGTCTCTGTAGATTCTGCGAGTGTATAAGTGAAATGAACGAACTCGCTGTGCTCCACATTTGAGAGTGTTTGTTTGCAGTTCATGGCACACTTTGTGATCCAAAAAAGCTTTGGAGTTGCTCTGCTGAATCTATTTTCCCAGATGAAGGTTAATTCTATTATCCACCAAAGGAAGTTGTGTGAGAAAAAAAAAAAAAAAAAAAAAAGAAGGAAAGAAACAGGCCTAAGTGTACCTTGGTGGGTAAGGCTACATTTCCTGACATTACAACGTGTACTACGGTTTGATAAGTGGTCAATAAAAAAAAGATCTGACTTTGATCATTTCCTGCATGTGTCCACTACACACCACGTATTGAAAAGTGGTGTGAGTGCTACTTTGAGTCGAAACGCCAGCATGCTAGATTGATGTAAAAACAAAGTAATTTTTTTTTTTTGGGGGTTGGAATCTATTGGAGCCACACATGTTTGGAGCTAGCGTCAAACAGCCATTTTTCTTTCTTTCAGCTTTTTCTCTTTGTAGGAATCATTACTGCACCTTGTTTGGAGCCAACAAAGTGTGAAAATGTGTCATTCAACTAACTATTCAGATCATCAGGAAACTGTGGCATCCCACACCTATATTACAGAAGAATTTATCCAGCCTCCCCCAACACGTCGACTTACATTTGCTCTACTTCAGAATTCAGAAGCACAAAACTAACACAGCATGTCAGAAGAGGCACACCACACAGATGTTAGGGCTGAAGAGGAGAAAGGTCTCACACAACCCTCAAAAATCATAACAAACATAACGCAAAGAGCTTTTGTACCTTACCTTAGGGCTAGGGTTACCTTTGTACCGTGTGGTATTTTCATAAAATATGTCACAAACATTTCACCAATGCTTTGGGAATTTGTGTGAACTTATGATAAAAAGGTAAAAATACATCTCCTTAAAGGCACTTTTATGTTGCGTTCATGTCTGACATGGGACTACGTCCATTTTTCCCCCCTAGGCTTTGACATCTGATTGGCACCTGTCCCCTGCATCCTTTGTTTCCATGTTTCCTGTTCATTATCAGAGTAAGCAGCCATGCAGTGTATTCAAAAGATATTTATATATATATATATTTTTCATATTTGTCTAATTGCGATTTTCCAATGTAATTTTGATTTACTGTTTTCTTTGTCATTTGAAGTGATTATTGATGAGATTCTCATTTGGGTGGATACAGTACACTTCACATGCATGGAATCAGAATTTACTCAGTTTTTTTGGAGGTCGGGGAGGAGGGGTGCTGCTTAAAAGAAATTTATTGAAAAAGGAGTCTGAAAGAGTGAAATGAATTACCGATTCCTGATGAGCCAAGGAAGAGAAACACAAGAGGATGCTCCTCATCGTACCAACCATTCTCCTTCCTCCTGATGGCTAGAGAGAACCAAGACAGGGAGATAAAGATACAGAGGCCATTATATCATTTGTTTACTTTGCTTTATTCCAAGTTTCACTGAACTAATCTGAGGGTGGCAGGAACCTTGAAACTATGATGAAAGAGGGAAAAAAGGAGGGATGAGAAAAGGGTCAGAGACATTTGGTGGAAAAAAGACGAAGAGGAGAGAAAACAGAGCAGGAGAGCAAGATGAGAGACCTCCAGAAAGCTACCCACGATGCCTCTCCTCCCCCTCAGTCAGTGGGGCCATTAGCCAGCAGTAATTGTGTTAGCCTCTCTGGCGCGGCCATGGTGAAATCAGTTTAGCATAGATCGCAGCCTCACACACAGACGCACACTACTGCTTAAGGAGGAGTGCCTCCCCTACTATGCCATCACCCCAGCAACCACACTCACACAAATACACAAAGACAAGATGATGATGTGGACTGGAGGGGGGTGAAGAGGGGCAGCGGTTTCAGTCGTGCCACGAAGACACCAGCGCAAACCCATCCAAATCAGAACCTGTCGAGAGATCGGAGCCAAAACCAGAGGCACAGATAAATGGGGTTTTGCCAGGCAGGTTGATGGCACAGAGCAACAATGACGGTTGCTGCCTTCAGCAAAAAGGGCCTGGCTCATATCTTCTGGCCAGCTCGAGCTTCACTGCGTGAAACATTCCCTGTTTATTTATGATCTTCCACCAAATACTGTTTCCACCAACACTCAAGACGCTTACATTTTACATAAAAGACAGTTGAAAATGCTCAGGTGCGCAGATTTAACACTGCATGTCAGTGTTTTAGGGGCCTTTTATTCAGTATCTGTAACCAGTTTGGAGAGGGCTCCAAACTGGTTACAGATGAGTAGAGGCATCCTTATTGTGTTATTCAGATAAACTGGTTTCACAGCAATGATATACGTGTAATGTGTGATGAAAGAGTCTCAGCAAAAATGAAAGGAAAGGTGTACAAGATGGTGACAAAAGCTACAATTATGCATAGTTTAGAGACTGTGGCGCTGAGGAAACGACAAGAGGCAGAATTTTTGGTAGCAGAGGTTAAAACGTTGAGGTGTTGAGTACATTTCTTTTTCATTGTCAAGCGAAGAAGAAAAAAAAGTCATCAATACTATGTAACCCATGATTCAAAAGTGTGCAGATCCACTATTAGCAGCAACAGCTTGATGTTATGCAAAGTACTCAGGTTCTCTGGTAAAATATCACCACCAGGCTTGACAGTGGCTCTGAGGTATGTTGGACAAAATGCTGTGGATGGCCTTCATCAAACATGGCAACTGGGCATCAGGGCAAAACAACTCCCCTTCAGTCTCATTTGTCCATTGGACACTGTTTCCCTAACCCTCCCATAAACGCAGTGCTTATTCAGTCTACTTCTACCTGTGCAGTTGAGGACTTGTAAACTTATAAGCTCTTGCATGGTTCAGCCCTCATGTAAATTAGCTTGACCTGCCAATCAAAGGAAGACTGGCAACTGTCTTAAATGATTTTTAGTTTGTAAATTCTCTTTCCAGCTGTTGAATACTGAACTCCAAATTGTTTGAAAACAGTTTTGTGTGCACCTGGAACTACTTCTCTAAGATAATTTCTTGTGTCTTAGCATTGTGTTAACATACACCTGAATGCTGCAGACCGTCAATCTGGCAAAAAGTCTGCACACCTGCTGATGATCAGTTCATCAAGTGCCAATTACCTATCCCCCTATGTAATCAGTAAGGGGGTACTTAGTATTGCCCACATGTTTTTGCCCCCCGATCCTCTTTTTTTCTTTTGGCATCACTATTTTTTAATTAAATTATGACAGTGGAAAAAAGTTATATGTTCTTTTGGCTAAATATTAATTTAAATAAGTGGCACTATGACTGCATGTTTTTTTACACACACACACACTCAAAACAAACATAAAAAAGGACTGATGTTACTTTAAAACACCTGAGAGCTATGTTGATGTCTCACAATTGGCAACACACACTAAGACACCATAATACAGATCATCTCGCAGGTGTAAACTTGTTGTGTGAAGCCAGTGACAGACAGGTGGCAGTGGAATGAGGCCAAAACACCAAACAGCAACCACAAGGTGTCTTCTTTCTAACCCCAAAATAACAAAACGCTGGAGCTAAAACACCGAACGGCAAACACGACATATGTGTTACGTGACATAAGTGTTAACCTCGCTACTAACAGCTGATAAATCAAAGAGAAAATGTTTAGCAGGAGAAAAGGCACAACACACGGAAGCAGAGTGAGGAACAAAGATAAGGGGAGGAAAGAGGAGAAAAGATGTAGAGGGAGATAAAGAGGGGAAAGAGAGAGGAGTGATAGAGATAAGGAGACAGCGAATGAGGTAGAAAAACAAACGAGCGTGTCAGAAATGGACCTGGAGATGAATAGTGACAAGAGGGGCTCCAAAGCTCCGTCTCCTTTATCAATGGCTGCATGAATGACAGTGTAACCTTCGGTGTGTTTGTGCGTGTTTTAGCTGATGGAGACCGACTTTGACAGAAGGGCACACTGACATTTCTGAGAGGACCGTGACAACAAGAAGGAAAGGGACGGAAAACAAATGAAAGCTTGCTTCCTCTCATGTGCGCAAGCACAAACACACAGACACACACACACACACACAAGCAGGGTAGTGTGTATTGGGCAGGTCTGGTTGGCTCTAACATGATTACAGAGGGATGATTCTCTTCAATAACTCTTAGCCCTGAGAGCTAAACCTGGATCAATCTAACCTCCATCCTGTGTGTGTGTGTGTGTAGGTTTTTTATATTTGTGCTCTGTGTGTGAGTCTTGCTGCAGGCCAGCTGTTTGTCATGAGGAGTTATGGTGGAAACAGCCAATTTGAAGACATGACAACACACCAAACATTTTTTTTTATTTGCTCTGTAAAATTGCACTGAAACAGTTCATTCAACCATTTGATTTTTCCAACTTATTTTTGCTCTTTGTAGTGTAATTAAGTGAACAATGATGAAACGATAACTTAATAACAAATATGTCAGTATAATACAGTTGGCCAACAACTTAACCATAAACTGTGGATCACTTGAATGATTCTAAATGCCAGTTCTTTGTCATTTCTTGCTGAACTCTTTAGCTTTTTTGTTAAATTCCTTCATTGCACACCACAAAACTGTCACTGGCAGTCCTCTCTTTCTTTGCTTCTTTTTTTCTTTTTTAAAATAATGTTTGTGTAAAAGATACAAAGACGAGGAGCAAAGAACATGAGGTCTTGCTTGGTATGAACAAACCTCAGAAATAATGTGATCTCTTAGCAATAACCATTTTGTGCGATTAACATGAGCCACGATCTAATGTAGCATTTTTTCTTCATCCCAACATCCCCTTCTCATTTGCTGCCTCCTTATCTGCAGGACCCCCCCCCCCCCGATTCATCTTTTCATCTCCAGATTTCCTCCTTCCCCGTCGGTCTCTGCCAGAGTTGGACTGATTTGTCCTTGGCTTGCCTTTGAGGAAAAAAAGAAAATAGCTGGCACAGGCACACATGTACGTGAGATAATTTGCCTTCTTGTAAATTTATTTGCAGATATATTTCCTGTCTCTAATCCTTTTCTACTTCCGTTATCCAGCTTGTGCAAGTGTGCGTATATATTCACGGTAAAATTTCTCAGGGATCAATAAGCCGTTTTGTTTATCTCAATGGTGATGTCTCATACGGCTTTGAGGACAATTTGATACAACATGCACTTGTTGCCTTTTAAAAGGTTACCAGGCCCAGGATGATTTCCTTATTGGGCCTCCTGCTTTGCTGTTCATAACTGGTACTTATAACCACTATGTATAACAGTCATTTGCATTTATAGAAAACTTTCAAGTTACTTCCAGAGGCCTTAAATGGTTATAAACCCACACTGGCAAAGTATAGATTGTAATATCTGTTTCTTGGTTTGGAGATGGGCAATTATTTTCACAAAAAATCTAAACAGAAAACGTGCAGCATCATAAAAATAAAACACTTTTTCTGTCAGCTGGTGAACCGCATCTGAACACTGAATACTCTCTCATCTGCAGATCAATACGGCACATGGCCTCCGTGGATGCCTGCTGTAATATCAGCTCTTTACTGTCGTCTCTGTTATTGTGCTTTAACTCATCCACGCTCCTCTTTTCTACAATCTCTATGTGCTCTGTGTTTCTGTCAATATTATGAGCTACTGGTCCCTTCAGTCTGTCTGTATTTTTAAAAAAAAAATTTTTTAATTTATATTCCATCACATCTTATGTTTAGACCATTCCACCTGACCCTGAGCTTGCAGAGGAGCAATGGCACAAGCACAGGTAGGAAAGGACAGAGGGATGAAGGAGAGATTTGGGAAGATGGAGATTAAAGTGGCATAGAGAGATGGAAGAGAAACAGAGAAGAGAAAATGGAAAAAAAAAAAAAAGACGGGGGGGGTTAGAAAGATGGAGAGAGAAGGGGAGGAGGGGCACAGGGTCTGTAGTATGTCTCCTCTCTCTGTAATCGTGTTAACTGGCGACTCCAAACCTTGCCTCTTCAGCTGTCACACACAAACGCACACACACATGCACACAGCACCTGTGTATGCCTGACAGACAGCTCATTCATCACAATTAACCAATTACAGCCTCCGCCAGTCTGTCTGAACCCGCCTACTGCTGCAGCAAAGGGAGGAGAACTGAATGAAGGATGGAGAAGAGTACAAAACAGAAATAAGCTGAAAAAGAAAACAAAAATCAGAAGGAAAACAAGGGAGGGGAAAGCACAACATTTTTTTGTCAGCAGTCAATGTGAGTGCACCCTCTAAGATGAACACATAATGGCGTGTGAGCTATGCATACCTGAAGCTACAGTATTGATGGCCCCCTCCTGTCCAATGATGTGCTCCTTCAGCCTCCTCTCCAGGGGGAACCTCCTCCTCTCCTCTGCCTCCCGCCGAGCCTGCAGCTCCTTGAACTAAGAGGAGGTAAAGAAGATACAAGCATACAAGCAACAGACAAGACAGTCAATGAATCTGCAAGAAGGATGTAGACATTTAAGGGCACATGATGAGAAACAGATGGAATTAAAAAAAAATTATCAGCCCTCAAAGTTTCACAGGAAAATACTAAAGACCCAGCAGTGGTGCTTTTCCTTACAGCCCCCATTTCTCCCAGTTCCATTTGGTTGGTTTTTGGTGTTTTGGGCTCATTTACCTGCCACTTGTCTGTCATTCTTCTCTCATTACATTCATTAACTTTTCAAAAGCGTTTGTTTGTGAAGCGATTCCTCTCTACATAGAGTGTCTCGTGGCAGAGGGTGTACTGTTTGTAAAGTCCTTCATAAAGTTGTGATTTTATTATTTATACGTAGTTGTGCCCACAGGACGGGTTTTTCATTCCAAAGTGTGTCAAAAAGGAAATGCATTTTGTACAAGTTTATTCAGGCTGGTGGTTAGGTAATGCAGCAACTGAGAGCTATCGTAGGAGAAGAAGTAAGAGCAAATAAAAAATGAATAAAATTAAAAGTATCATGGGAGACGTATTATTCACAGAAAAAAAATGAAAAAGCTGTAAAATTTCAGTTTTCAAATTTTTGAAAATACACGTTATATCTGTGCAGATAAGGAGGGAAGCGCTTTAATCACCAAACCTTCAATAATACTATTTTTTAGGAAAGGGGAGTATTTTGTCCAGGACATTAATGAATATCAAAAAGCTTTCTTTTTAAACAAAACTCAACTATATATATTTGCTGGATCTGGTATCAACAAAATTTAAATGCATGTTTTATTCTTATTTATCCACAAACTTGTTTCCTCAGCCTTTATAGCTTCCCTCAGACTCTGTCCTCCTCATCTTCATCATGCTCTCTCTTGCTGCTTTTGTTTCTCATTCTTTGTCAGCCTCTCAATGCTCCTAACTTTCTCCCGAGTTTCTCCTCCTCTTTCTCTCTCACGGCTACACCATGGCTCATTTATCCTCCCCTCTTTGTCTCCTTAGACTCCAGGTTTTCACCCTGCAGTGGAGGCAGGCTGTTTATTCTCTCTCTCCATCTTGCTTAGCTCCAGCCTGCTGTCAAGCTGGTAGATAACTACCGATAACTCGAGATTTATTTAAGAAAAAGCCAGATCCCACTTCCACGACTATACACCAGTGAAATACCAAGAGTTGGGCGGCGGAGTGTGCCGAAGCTTTAGTCAGACACGCATCCTTCAAATTTCAGGATCAGCCCGGCTCAAACTTAGCATTTCTTCACATTTGCATGTTGGAAGAAAATGATATAAAATATAAAGTATGAGACACAGTAGAACTAGATTCACTTGTTTAGACACAGGGTTATTACCACATTTTTAAAAATGTCTATAATTTTGTTAACAGAGAGGAATTC
Source organism: Arrhamphus sclerolepis (assembly GCA_037176975.1). NCBI lineage: Eukaryota > Metazoa > Chordata > Actinopteri > Beloniformes > Hemiramphidae > Arrhamphus > Arrhamphus sclerolepis. The sequence continues at coordinate 11,894,669 of JBAMYA010000005.1, forward strand.
TGGCTGTCATTTAACTGATGAGCATTTTAAAAGATGGCTAAAGTCAATAATGACTGATTCTACTGGATAGCCTCATTTAACTTATTCATATATTCCTCTCCATCATCCAAAAACTCCAAAATACATTTTGGTTTTTAAAATAACAGCTGCCACTTTCAACATTTCACTGACAGACATAAATAGAAACTGTAGTTACCCTGAAAAACATGAGAATGAAACATCGTTATGTTTATCTTTTAACTTAAATATACTTGACTGTTTACTTCTACAAACAGAAATCACTAATGTGCAAGATGGCAGTTTTACCAAGAACTGTACATATCATCCACAAAAGGATGATTTATTTCACTTCAGTGCTGATCTCTCTAAATCATGCATATTTGAAAAATGATTGCTAAACCTACAAAAATAGAATAGCTTGTTGCATGTAATTATTATTCTATAAGTTCCTTTAGGCTAACCCACTGCTGCTTACTCTTCGAACAATTAAAAAGTACAGCAATTCAAAGATAACGCTGATTTGGGAGTTTTGATAAATTGCTGGACGAACACAAACTGCTTTAGTGTCTAAATATTTTCAGATCCATCTGTATGTACAAACCAGTGAGCAAACGCACATTTTTAACCCCAGTTAACCTCTTCCAGCTTTCACAACTTTAATACTCAATAGCACCTGTCACTCTGTGGCCAGACTGACAGAGATCTCCTGAGGAGAGCAACTGTGTGCAAGATGGCAAATAACTGACAGATGTCTGCTGAGTGAATAGTGCAGATCAGACCAAAGGACATTTGTGAGCATAGAAAGTTGTTTTTGTTTTTACTTTTCTAAATGCTTGGAATATTCTCCTGAACTTATATGAAGAAGGAAAAAAAAGCAAATGTTTTTGCTGGTATAAATGTGAAGAGTCGAGCTGCGTACCTTGCCCTCCCACTCCTGGAGCAGTGTGCCCACTTCTCCCTCTTTTGCGTAGGCCCGCGCTGTGTGTCCCAAACCGTTTGTCTGCAGGGGGTTGGCACCTGTATGACAGTGAACACGCATGCATATAAATGCGCATTTTATGCATCAAGACAAAATAATACAATGCCTGACATGAAGAACAGAGCATCAACAGAGCATTTCCCTTTAACTCCTACAAAAATATGGACACACATCCTCAGCTGGAGGGTCAAAACGTCAATCAAGAAAGATAGGTTTGGGCTGAGAGGTCACATAGGTTCAATGATCGCCGAGGCTTACTGCCATGAAGCAGGAGGACCATGCAATGCCCCTGTGGGGGGTTTCATATCTGCAACGCGTGCCCATAATACACGCTTTGACCCCAGCTCCCACAAACCAACACCCTGGACTATTATACAGGCTTCACACACTGCAGGTTGCTGAACATCCACACAGCAGGAGAGGTCAAATGGAGGAAAATGACTATTTGATGGGGTCAAAGTATGAATGTGAAAGAAACCTATTGTTTCAGCACACATGAAGTGCGCCAGTGCCGGATGGTGATGGCTCGCCAGTCAGGGTGGTTAGCAGTGTTTTCTGTGCGGACCTGTCAACCCAGAATCCCTCAAATGTTTGATGCTTTATATATGTGTCACCTTTGCAACTACAATAAAAACACATTAAAAATGTGTATGCATCCACACATATATGCTTTGGTACATTTGATAGTCATAACTTTGAGAAGACTTGGTATCAAATCCCAAATGTTTTATGGTAGCAACAAATCTTCATGCACAATACTCAAAAGAAGGGGGGAAAAAGAAAGAAAAATAACATAAGTTTTAAAAGTAAGTGATGCTCTACAGAGTCTATATAGCTCTCTATTCAGTGTGATCTAGAAGATACTGTGATCCCTGTGCATTATAAAAAGACTTCAATGTCTCACTGCTGACACCAGCATGTTCTGGCTTATAGCCTCTGGCTATGCTGGAAATCAGCTCCTTGTTCACTCTTTCACTGCTCCCAGTATAAAGTATGCCCAGTATTCACTCAGTTGTTTAGTTGTTTTTTTTTTTGCATCATACTGACTAGTACCATATGCATCGCATTTTATTATTATTAAATGCACTCTATAATTTATTTACAAAACAATCAAATAACAGTACAGGTAGCGCATTTACAAAGACAGCTAAATATTAAATTCTTGCACTAAACATCGTTTCTGTATTCAGCACTTGTGTGGGAAAAAAAAAGAGAAAGTGGCCATTTTTGGGGTTTTCTGAAAATTCATTCTGCTTAAAAGTTTCTGGTGACGCATTCTAAGGTCTTTAGGACTTTGTGACACAAATAAGAAACATTTAGGAGGAAAAATGTCTAGGCTTGTTAGAAAGAAATATGTCACGAAATACAAGTTAGTGGCAGTACAGGCAGTGGATTCTGAGGGAGAAAAGAAGCAGAAAAGCCAACAGAAGTTTCAGGAAAATGGTACATAATCAATACAGGCGGTAGTGGCTCCTATTGCTGTGAGCACCGACCACAGACACTAATAATCACTGTGATTATTATCGATAAACCCCTAAATTTCATGACCTGCTTACAAAGCCATCGATCCTGACAACAATGCACCACCAACTCCACCCCAACCAACAAAAACATGAGCGAGTAAAGCAATAAAGTACGCCACCACGCACACACACACACACACACACACACACACACACACAAGCTGGACGTAATAAATTGCATCATTTAAGGCTTTAATATCAGGCAAACCCTCTGGGCCATAGCACTTTATAACAGGATCAACACTAATGACAGCAACGCAAGGAGACACACACCCCAGCTGAAGATTCTCTGTCTCCCACACACACAAACACAAACACACACACACACACACACACACACACACACACACACAAAACAGAGGATCCCTTCATTAAGAGTGCTTTAGTTATGCCTATTAGCAGTCCCTCCTCTTCCCCATTTCCCCTCCCTCTGTTTTACTGCAGCTGGTGGGAGAGAGCCCCTGCTGCTCTTTATGCAAGTGTGTGTGTGTGTGTGTCCTGTATCTGTTTTGTGAGCATCTGCAAGCATGTGTGTCTCTTCTGGCCTCCCACCACCAACAGAGCTGTCCATTTTTCAGTGCCCCTGGCCAGAGGCCTGATGTAAAGCCTGGGGAGAAGCTAGAGAGCCTCTGCAGGTAGGGTGAGGGACTGTGGGCAGCAGCGGAGCCTGAGGGTGGGTCTGGAGAATGTGATGGATGGAGATGTGAGCCGAGGTCCAGTTTAGGCCGTAAGAGAAAACCCAGGGCTAAAAAAGTAAGGTGGATGCAGACACACAGGGGAAATAACGAGATAGAGGTTTATAAGAGCGTGGAGTGTGTACATACATGAAGATGGTGCACAGTTGGGACGTCAACACACACCCAAATCCACAAACATCGTCTTGTTCAAAATTTTGTACTTCCCACTTTAAAGATTGTTTTTAAAGAAAAAAAACACAATGATCCTTTTGGGTCTCATATTAGGAAAATACAATTTTAGATGGACAACATACAACTTTTTTTCCCCCAAGAATCAATCGCAAACAACTTGGAGTTCATGGTTCTTCATTGAGAAAATGTATTTACAAGTAGACAGTATTCAAGGCTGTTGCCAATCTAATGTTTGTGATGATTTGGGGTTTCCACAGGACCTGGGCACATTGCAGTCATCAAGTCAACCATCAGCTCATCTGTATACTTCTATCCTGACATGTAGCTGAAAGCTAAAGCTTGTTTGAATCTGAAAGAAGAAACAGCACAATGATCTGCAGCACACCAGTAAAACTACAACAAAATGGCAAAAAAAAAAGAAACCCTCAATTATAAAACTGAAAAAAAAGAAAAAAATGTATTAAAAAGGTAATAATGTTTGTACATAACTGAGATACAAATGCGGGGGGGGGAGTAAAGGAAAGTATTAAGGGGGATGTACAAAGACATTCATCATAACTGATGAACTGAAGAGCCATCGAACACATACACAAGAAACTTCTACTGAAGTCTCAAACTTAATATCTTAATATGCAACCCCAGAATGCACATGCACATGGTAAGCAATGTGTGTGATCGAGAGTGTATGATGTCATGACTGTTATTGGCCACGATGGTGGCGCCAAGTCAGCATATGCCCTGTCGGACAAGCAACAACCAAACCTGTCATTAATCTGATTGCCTTAAAACAAATGTATCTGCTTTGTGAAATTTCTTACCTTTTTAATTCAAAAATGCTCCAGCAGAACATTTGATTGAGTTAGATGAAGTGATTTGTTTAAGCATAGTCACAGACACGGGGATGAGACCAGAGAGACGGGCAGAAAGGGCTTTAGATTCATCATCAATCATAAACAAACACGACATTGGTAAAAGCTTGTGTGCGAGTTTCAGGTGGTCTGGGGGAAAAATTGACTATTAGATTAAAGACCTAATCAGCCTAAAAAAATATATATATAACAAGGTCATCCAAAGACATTTAAAAAAACAAAACAAAACGGATGATAATTAATCATATGAGGGTGTGAGTGCACGAAGATACTCACACATCATACTGTTTCATGCACAAAGACACGCACTTCCTGTGGTTGTGGCATTACCCCAAGGGCATGTTCAGTTTGGGGGTCACAGTTCAACGAGGACTAGCTTGTTTAAGAGCTGCTCGCCTGGAAACTGAGCGAGATACTATGCCCCCAGGATGTGTGTATGTGTGTGTGTGCGTACGCGCACATGCTGGTAAAGCTGAGTCAACGACAGGTGCGAGTGTAATGAAGTCTGAAGGAGATAAATAAGTAATCAATTTTAGATGAGTTTTGTTATATTGGTTAAAAGGTTAGTTAAATTGTTAGAAGTAATTCATGATAAGCCTGATGACGGAGACAATACTAGCTTGAGCTCAAAAGACATCATGAAAGCTGTCTGCACTCACCTCAGAGATAAGGTGTGTCTTCTTAAAGAAAAAAAAAATACATATTGGGCCTTAAAGATATATGAATAGAGCCTCAGATGAACAAACAAATTTCACAATGGAATTATTTCACCCTAAACAAAACAAAACCCGTCCGGTGCAGAATTAGATGCAGTCTCATCAGTCACACACCACTGTGGAGGGTTTGGCCCACTCTTTAAGCTTTTGCTCTGGTAATACAGTTGAGGTCTCAGCTTTGAATGAAGCAATGCTAAACTTTTTTCCCCCCAACCATTCTGTTCCAGATATACGGGAGACCATTTCATGAGCCAGTTTCAGCCAAGCTGTAACTACTGGAGATGGATGAAGAGATCTCATCTGGCTCTAGAAGACTTCAATCTACAGATAAGTTCATACTTGCCACGATGCCATGCTCTCTTCTTCTCAGAGAGAAGAGGCGCTCTCATGGCAACATCTCCACATTAGCCATTTTGGGAGTGAATTTAGATTAAGTAGACTCTTGAGATGAAGTTCTTGGGTTTTATGCAATTTCTCTGAGCACTGTGCAGAGAAATGCAGTGAACTTCCTGGGGCGTCCACTGTTGGGAAGGTTGGCAATGCTTTCACTTGTGAAAAATATTTCTCACTCTAAAAAAGGAAGCCTTTGGACTTTAAATTGTTTAGGAATTATAGATCTTTCCAGACTGATGGGCAACAGCAATTGCTTCTCTAGGATGAGTGCTCATGTATTTTTTTTCTTGGCACTGTTTGCTGGCAGACCAGCAAACAGTGCCAAATGTCTGCTTTATATAGGAGGTGATGATTAATTAAACAAGTGCATTTTTTTTAACATCACCTGGCTGATACTTGTGCTGTTAGGAATTAAGGGTCTGCTTAGTTTTTCTACACACTGCTTCTACATCTTGGATTAGAGTTTGTGAAATAAATAATAACAACATGTATCATATAATAATGGCAAGAATTATGGCTCTACTAGACTAAGTGGTCTGAATCAATGTGTCATGACAAAAAAGCGGTTATTTTAAATAAAATGTCTAAATAAATAATATAAATATAGATATAAATAACAATTAGAGGCATATTGAGGACAGGAACAACATCGTATTATTAATGTTGGTTAATTATTCCACTTTTCAAAGACAGAGACTGTCGTTTCTTGCATGAGTCGTGTATGGGCTTAAAACTGCCGCGAGAAACCGAATAACTTTGCCTCTTTTCTTTTAGCATCCTCACTCTGTGAGGGTGCGGTATAATGACTTGGCTTTCGAGTGCTTTTGGGAGTGGCAACATACCAGCCTCCAGAAGCATGCTGACAGTGCGTGGATCATCAGCCAGTGTGGCGTAGTGAAGCGCAGTACAACCACGAAAACCAGCCCTGCTGCTGAGCCGGCTGCTGAATTCATCCTCTCTGGACACCAAGACTGTAAAAACAAGGACAGAGAGACAAGAGACATAAAGACAAATCTGTGCGTGTGCAGCAGCTGTTTGAGCCTTGAGTGGAAGTAGTTATCTTCAGTGTGTTCACATTCATCGTTACGGCTCCAGAAAGAGTGACTGCTTCAAAATTATCTGTCTTCTTTCAGCCTTTCAAAAAGTTGTTCATTTACCCTGATTTTAGCTCAAATGTGATACGAATAATACAAGCAGCTTATTAGAGTCTTTCTTTCTGTGCTTCCTCATAATAATGGAGATACTCTATCATTCTCTCCTTACTTCTGTTTTCATATGAACACTCATCTCGTGCCACTCCTCTGTCATCCATTTTCATTCTTTATACCTTCTTCCTCTCCTCCTCGGTGTCCATCGATTCCATCATCACTTGCACCCTCTTCATCCCTCCTCCCTTCCCACTTTCTCCATCCCCATAGTTTAGTCTTATCCATTTCCTGACTTCCTCTGCTCTCCCTCCCTCATCATCATCCCACCCATTTCCTTCAACTTCTCTCTCTCAACATCACCCCCCCCCCCCCCCCAACATCCACATCTTCTTCCTACTCTTCCATCTTTAACCTTCTTTTCATCTTTATTCTTTCAATACGTTCCCATTTTCGTTCCTCCTTGCTTTATCAGGCTGCCCTCCCTCCATTCATCCCACTCTTTTTCTCCATCTCACAGATAGTCTGCCTCTGCAGTGTCTGTGTTCGAGTGCGTGCGTGTGTGTGTGTGTGTGTGTGAGAGAGAGAGGAGGACTGGGTGGGATAATCATAGCTAACCCAATAAAGCGTCGCACAGACCCCCCTAGCCCATCCATCAGTGTGCGTCTGGGAAACGCTTCCCCACGCTACGCCAGCCCCACGTGGACCCAAACCTGACAGCCATATAAATGTCTGCAATATACATATCCCATATAAATATGTCTGCAGAAACCCAACACAGACTGGAGGGTGGGGGGGGGGGGTTAAAGTGTGTCATCATGCATGCGTTTGTGTGTAGGACTGTGTCGCTTAGAAGAAAAAACAAATAAAAAATACATTAGTTGTCACAGAACATATAAAATAAATATACAAGGAATCAAACATGTGCATCAATGTAAATTTTTATGCAAATAATAATGTCTCATAATATCTGCAGATTCACATGTGCAATAAAGTAACAGTGCACACAAACACAAATATGGGGGAAAGAAAATAAAAAAGAGGAAGCACACAGTTTCCCCACCTTCCAGTGAATGGATTCCTTTCTCCCGCGAGGTGTCGTAAACGTTGTTGAAGTCATCACCGGCGTTTGGGTCAGCACCTGCTTCAAGTAAAACCTTCACCACACTGGAAAGAAACAACAGACACAAACTTCTAAATGTACAATTCTAGTTACAACATTGCATTTTATAGAAGTGGACATGGACACAATCAGGCTGTTACCAGATTTCAATTTAATTCACTACACTAAAGCTGGAGGAGTTTGGGGCTTCATTCTCTCTTTGGCTGAGGGTTTACATGAACTTTACTGTATGATGTTTCCTTTCTTTTATATGACTATTCATGAAACAAAGAATGAAGATACACCTTGTTTTCATTTGTCAATGTTTTGTCAAAACATTTTTTCATCTTTGGGTTACGTTATTTTATTGTTTTTTTTGCTTTCAATTGGGCCTAATTAGACCCACCTCAAAGAAGGACAACCCAGTGTCTTTGGACACTTAATGTTCTTGGAGGTGATGATGCGTTTGTGCAATTTTTCATGTAATGAGAACATTATAGTAGCAAGGAAAAATAAAATGACGGAACAGAAAAATTCTAGTTTTAATTACCTGCAGCACATTTCAGCCTAGAGGAGCGCGTTCCATCATCTCTTCACCACTTCTTTTGAATTTTACCCACAAAACGAAAGATTTCAGTTGCTCACTAGTTTGAATGAAGCAGCAAACTATGTTCCCAACACAGAGTCTCACTATTTCATTTTCCAAATAAATAGTGAACTTTATTTATGGCTTGTGATAGCAGGGTTCTCCTCAGCTTTTCAGACAACGGTGGTACTGCCAGCCCCCCCCCAGCATTTACATTTCTGTTTTTTTTTTTCTTTTGGAACTTCAATTTCACTACAAATAAAAGTGTGCAAAATGCAACATTAACAATTTAGGTATGTGCAAAGGTTATAAATAAAGACAACAACAACAATATATACATATATATGACAACAAAAGCTAAAGAAATAACATTTTAAATAGGTATATGAAAAACTATATGAATATGTACAAACAAGCATTAAAAATGCTCTCAAAAATGTGCAAAACCTCAGGAATACTGTTATGTATTGTATATTGACGCAAAGCTATGATTCTCAGCTTTCAGAATCCGCTGGAATTAGGTCGATAGCATAAACGGTCGAAGAGTTACGGTAATTTGAAAAACAAACAATTCCTGTCGCCAGCAACAGCTCCAGTTTAACTTATTATTCATTTAAATCAATGACTGGAGTAAAACTCAGCAAAACCACGTCAGTTCGAGGCGTTTCCACCGGTGCAAGTCCGTAACTCACTTCATCAACCGAAAAGCCAGCACAGACTTGGCTCCGCTGGCTTTCCGGTCAAGTCTGTCACTCACTCGGTTCAGCTAAATCACCTCTGCAGTATTTCCACTAGGCTGTTCTCGGCTGTCACTCACGCCATTCCGTTAGCGATACCAGCCAAAGGACTCATAAACTGGGTTAGAGGAGACATTAGATTTGTGATTCAGTAGGAAGATTGGGCTCCTTAACCCAAGAAAATAAAGAACTGGCCAGCTCTATCCATGCCTCGATAACAGTGAGTGGACGGAGAGACGGGAAGAGAGGGTATGAGTTAACAAAAGTTGCACAGAAGTAGATTGGTGCTTAAAATGGGCAAAAAATGATGATCTATTGACAGTAGTGGTGTGCCACCGTCACAATATGTGAGAGGGAGCTTAAAAATCGATGGTGGTGCCAGACAAAAGGACGGTGGCGCCACGCCAGCGTTGTTATATGGTGGGGACAACCCTGGATAGGCTGACAAAAAGATCATCGTTTTAAATGTTGGTGTAAACATTTTCCACCAAGGCCTTACATTACCAGAGACAAAAAGGAATAGAAGAATTGGCAAATTGATAGATTTCTGTTATCTAAATGCATTTATTGAAATATTGCAATAACATAATCAGGTTTTATCTTTTCCGACAAACACATTCATCGAAATATACCAAAATGCATAAAATTGCAGCATTAGTGACAAATCTTTAGTTCTGTTCCAGGAAGGAAGATGAATATTGGAGTTAGCTGATACTGGGATGAAAGGTGAACATAACCTTGACCTTCTCACTAAATTTCATGTATCCTGACAGCCAAACAGATAAAAACGGCCAGCTTCCTCAACTGGCCAGTATACTTCCACCTGACCCACTGCCATCTATTCTGGTGGTTACACTCCAGTAGTCACCTCCCTTTTCTTTCGTTCACTCCACATTTGCCCGCCTTAAACATGTATATAGAAGTTATACACATATGTCCAAGTCGAAGGGGCAAGGGTCGCCCACATTTCCGGCACTATTGGGTGGGGAGGAGGGGTTGTGTGACAAAGTGGGCATTTGTGTGTAACCCTTCATTGGAGCGTACAGCCTTTTAGAGCAAACAAGACTACCTCGGCAACACCACTCACTGTGACCCAAACAGACATTCCAGGTAGCGTCGCTCTGTCTACAGAACAACACACATTTTACATTTACCACCATGAACGTGAGCATTGGCTTTGACACTGAGACACAGACGTGAGCAAGAGTACACACAAAAACTAGTCAGCCAGTCTGCACTGACTGCAAAAGAGAGGCGGTGGCCGAAACATGAACCCTGCCAATACGCTGCTGCTGTCATTAAACCTGTGACCATGTAATGTAGCCTGGGAGTAAGTGATGGATCACTGTCGGATAAATGGTTATGGCAATGGCCTGAAAGTGCTTAAATTGAGCTAAAATGATTATTCATGGCAGGATGAGGTAAACCCCTGTTTTAGAGCATACTTATAAGCATCAGCAAATGTCCTGCCACAATTTGCTAAGTTCTTAATGAAATGTCTGTGATGTTTGATGATTAAAAAAAACAAACAAACAAGGTAAAAAACATTGTAAAATTATTAAACTATGTCTTAAACCTCCATTCATAACAGCCAGTTTAAAGGTTTGAAGTTAACATCGCAGCTTCGCTGCTCTCCCTCCCTGAGGGTTTCTGTAACACTGTGATGTAAAGTTTAGTGGATGGAAAAATGGGAAACTGGATAACTATTATTTTCCAGAACTGGTTGTGGTTGTGTAGTGCTAGAATGTTTGAGATGGTATTCACTTCAAAAACCTAAATATACTCTCAAACAGAGAAAATATTTTTTCATAATATATCCTATAATATATATAGAGCACAGCGAGGCTAATGACGTTAAGAATGATTGAGAGACATGATCGGACAACACCCGTATAAGACCAGTTGAATATCTAAACAAATTCTTAATTTTTCAGATAACTAAGAATTTGTCATCATCATGCTGGTAATTTAAAAAATAATTATTGCACAGCAATAATGTTATACATATATGTACACACACACACACACACACACACACACACACACACACACACACACACACACACACACACACACCCACACACACACA
>JBAMYA010000005.1:11921279-11933346 GCA_037176975.1 Arrhamphus sclerolepis
TATACATATATGTGTGTGTGTGTATGTATGTATGTATGTATGTGTATAAAAAAGTGTATAAAACAGTTAAATGACTACATAACGGCTAAATGTATTCTAGTGCTCAAAATTATTTCAGCCTCTGATCAAATGTCAAATCTGATGTCACACTACACCTCTGACTTATGTCCCTCTGAAGTTCCCACCTACTTGAAATCATGAAACAATTGATGTTCTTTTTCAGATTTTGTTGAATTATACAAATGATTGCATACATGACAGCTACATACTGTTGTTCACTTCTAAAGTTTTATGTATCAGAAATTTCTCAAAAAATGTTCTGGTCCTTAACAGGGGTTACAATTGAATAAATACAACCTCAGATGAACAGTAACAGATGACATATCAAACATATAACAGGTTATTATTTATTGATTAAAACAACAGCAAAATGCAGGAGCAGAGTATGAAAAACTACACTTTAACGGATTCAATAGGAATTAAGATGCTAAGTACCAAGTGTTGATACTCAGAGAACAACTGCTGCTATTTATTATAAGATAATTTAGAACAAATTGAAGTTATCATTGTACAGTACCAACAGTTATTCACAAGTAAAGAATGTTCAGAACTCCTGGAAGACTGAAGTGGTGACGTTTTAACAGCAAAGCATCTTAGGAAAAAAAACTCAAAGCAACTGTCAGGCAAGGTGACTTATTTATTTATTTTTTATTACTTTATTTTACATTCACTGTGTCATTAAGTTAACCTTCAGTTCTGCATTCCAGAGTCCATGTGAGACCACATGTCTGTCAGGTAATGTCGGCTATAATTAAGTCATGTAAGTCATGATGATTCAAGGTGTCGCTGTGGTCCTTTTGTTGTGTCAGAACCTTAGAAGAGCTGTGCATGTGAAGGCATATTATTATATATCATATATAAGTTTTTCATTGTGAGTGGTTATGCACTGGCTGTTTCTCCTCATGCAGTTTAAGGATGTGTGTGTGTGTGTGTGTGTGTGTGTGTGTGTGTGTGTGTGTGTGCATGCTTTGTGTATGTATGCATTAATGTGTGGGCACCGTGTGTGTTCTTCACCAGCCCTTGCTGTGGGGGTGTCTGTTATTATTAGCACCTCTGTCACCATGGAAACTATTCCAGTTACACTAATTGGCTTCATAACAAGAAGAGTGGGAACATGCTGAACAGGAAGAAATATAGAAAAAAAAAAATGATGAAGAGATAAGAGAGTGTTATGGGCGTTCAAAAAGTTAGAGGGCATTAGCTTTCCGGGGTGTAAAGTAAAGTTACAGAGAAGAAGAGATGGAAAAGACAGGAAAAAAAGACCCCTCCCCCCCCCCTTATACCTCCACCACTACAGTTTTTTAGAAAATAGCACACATGATCCCATGAGGTACCGCTCTCTGGCATCTGTTCTGCTACTAGTTTGTCATATATCTTTGTGTGTATTTGTGTGTATCTGTGTTGTGTGCTGCCATGAAACAGTGAGGCTATTGTAGCGATGCGCCACCATGGGTGAGTTAATGCCAGCTGTTAATGGCGAGGTCACTCATTCGTTTTTCATGGGTCTGCGCACAGTCAAATTCACCGGAGATGTCAGTGCTTGTTCTCCTTAAACTCATAAAGAGCGTTTTACTTCAATTATTTGCCGTACAGAAAAAGTGTTTAACCAGGGCTGATTGTTGTGCATTTTCTCTCTTATCTGTTGTTTGCTGTCTCACCATCTGAGTCGGTTTTACGTTCACTCAGAAAGCTCTCGCAAAGCAAATCAAAACTTCTCTTGTAACATGTCAAAACCACCTGACACAAAGATTCTTTTCTAACCATGTTTCAGTGGATCTTCTTCAGCTTTGGTTTGGTGCAACCTCAGCAATTTCCTGCTGAAGCAGCAACAGCACAGGTCATTCAAAGTGACATACATTGCAAAATGCTTCGACAGAAGTAAATGGGCTGTACTTAAATTCAAGATGACGCCGGCATTCTTTGTTAGCACTGGCTGGCTGAGAGCTTTGAAATGTGTCTCTGGCAGTCTGGTCCATGCATATTGGAGCTACACAGATGGCCTCAGCACTGAATATGGATGTGAGATCTGACACAAGAACTCAGACAGACAGCAAGGAAGAACAGAAGAGAGAAAGAAAGGAGGAGGAGGAGATGGAAAAAAAAGGGGGGAGGGGGCAGAAAAGTAAAATGGAACCTCAGGTGGCAATTACATATCAGTAAATACATCTGCGTGTAATAACACTCCATTTCCTCTTTCTCTTATCCCCTTCTTTCCCTCGTCTGTCCTCTGTCTATCCCTCTGGCTACGGCTGTATGAATTATGAGGCTCAAATGAGGTGTATGTGATTGTGTGTGTGACCGTGATAATGCAGTATATTGTGGTTTTGTTTGTCTACAAGTGGGCCGGAGGCCAAGTGTGAGGGAGCGAGAGACGTAGTTCAGCAGTCGTTGATACGGCATCTGTCAGGTTTGAATGTGTGAAGGTATTCTCCTGTGATGCACAGAGGTTATAAAAAGACACACACTAACACATACATATTTTTCATAAGTGGTAAATTAAACAGGTTGAAAAAAAACAAAAACAAACAGAAACGAAGTGAACTCTCAAAGACGAAGCACAAAGGGAACCTGGGTCATGCAAATATATATTGACTCCCATTATGCATCATATTTATACCCTGAATACTTGTGTGTGTCTCTCACTGAGTACTTCTTTTGCCAAGGCTAATGAGGTCTTTAGCAGAGGTGTTCGATCCCAGTCTGGAGAGGAGGCCAGAAATCCAACGTGTTTCCTCATTCTGTCGGCTCTTTTCTCAGTGGGAGAAGGAGACTGAAGGAAGCAAGGGAAGAGTGGGACAGACAGATGGCAGATGAAAGGAAAAAATGGATGAAAAGAGGAAAGGGAGTGAAAACAGGACATGAGAGAGGACACTTGGGGGGAGGAAAGAATGCTGTGAGAAATATTTTGATTCAATGAGATGAAGCAACAATAGAATAATGCAAGCGACGAAGAAAATTGATGATGACTTTTACTTTTGCAAAGTAAAAATACCTGGATGTTTACACATATAAATCATCCATAAAGTATGGTAAAAATATATCTGTACCATCATTTTATTTTAATTTAATGCTTTAAAAAAATCAATAATAAATAAATAAACCATTCATTTTATATTTTAAATCAATTTTCATGACTGTTGTATAATGCATCATTTTGGATTGTCACGGACAAAAGATGACCATCGTGAAAGACTTGTGGTGATAACTTTTTATAAATGAACACTAAAGAAACTCAAACTATGCATATGACTATGCAATATAAAAAAAAATAAATAAACATTTGCGTAAAAATTGCACACAAAGCATGCGATACATGCACATCTTTGATGTTTCTGCTTTTCTATTCATACAATCTATATATTCCTAATAAATATACACTTCTATTCATTAGGATTTTTTAATCTCTTGCACCATATGTATATACATATATATGTATAATGTATATATATTTTACCTCCTGTAAATAGGAAACTTGTCTTTTAGTTAGGTAGTTGATCTTGCACGGAATGGAAAGGCACAGAATTTAACTATTGTATAATGACTATAAAGATTCTGATTCTGATGTAAGAGACCCCACTAATTTCTCCTTACAAATATAAACCTCTTATTAATACAGAAACACAGATGGAGTGAAAGAAGATGTGTCAAATAATTAAGAAAAAGGAAATTATTTTGTGGTTTAAAGGAAGTTGGGTGTTTTGGTATCTGGAGGAAAGAACGTTTTGTGACATTGGATGTATATTTCATTGCTTAAAAGATGGATTTCTGGATAAACAGAAGGTTCATTCTGAGGCACTTCTGATTGTATTTATCCTAGATTTTCAGGAAATCTACAGCAGATAATGAAATAGAAGGAAACCTAGGGCTACCTAGAAGGAAGAGGTCTAAAATATATGCTTGGTAATAATTGGTGGCAGTCGAATTTTATGATGAAATCAAAATGATAACTTTATAACTTCCATTTCCCCCAGCTCTTGAATACCTCCTCTTTTCTTTCTCATTTTCCCATTTTCTGTCTCTTACAAGTGAAGGGAGTCAGAGAATGCTTTTCCTCAGGGAGCAGCTTGTAATGTCTGTAAGACTGAAACAGGCAAAGTTTTACCTCCGGCTTGACTCCCAAGTGACTGCTCGTATCAGAGCCACTGGGCCTCAATTACAATTTCCTCTATCTTCCTTCCTTATCATTAGTAGGGAGGAAAACTATTTGTTGAGACATTTATCTGACTGTCCAGGGACCATAGCTTGAATCTCTCCCGGGTCCTCAGTCTCTCACCCTGAAAGATTAGAAAGATGTGCGACTTCTGTGTTTGTAGTAGTGTCTAGTCAGGGGGAATGATAAAGTTTATTGAACAAGGTATAATTTCTGCTTATCAGCCTAAAATCGTGCAAAATCATGGAGATTGTGTCCTTTACAATTTATGTCACCAGCCAGAGTAGAAAAGGGCAACTTGTGACTTTTGTAAGGATGGAGTGGCTACGTCTGCATATTGCATGCCTGACTTTTATAGCATCAATTTTAATAGTGTTTCAACTTTATTGTTAACTGTAGCTTTACTGCAGTGATTGTCCTGTGACCAAAACTTTTCTGAAACCAAGCCAATGAACGGATGCACAGATAATGTTGAAAGAAGTACATTAAGTTTAAAAGTCTTTGTCCTGGAGACCTGGGTTGGGGTCTTACCAGTGGTCTCAGAACAGAGTCAAACTCTCATGTGAGGCCACTATTTTTCAGTTTCACAAGCTGCTTTTAAGAAACCTTCTCATTGTTCTTGTAACTCTTGGAGAATAAAAGCCCCTTCTCATGTCCACAGAACAGAAATTGCACCTGTCACCTCCTGCCACTTAAGTAGATGGTGATAGGTCCACACGACGCAAGGGTACAGTGGTTGATTGAGCGTATGAACAAAGCAGTGGGACCTGCTGTTAGTTAAACAAAAATGTGAAAAAAGGTCAAATGTGGAGTAGATTGGTGTCATATCCTGGGTCTACCCCCGCCCCAGTAACATCTGGGATAGGCTCCAACAGACCCCCACTACCCCAATCAGGAAGATGCGCATGTAGTAAATGGATGGATGGTAAAATGTAGGCCTATATAAGCAATAGATCTGCTCTATCTTCTATAATGAAGAACAGAAGAGGAACACCTCTGCTCAAGATTTTTTTCTTGAGCAAAAAAAGAGAAGAGAAAAGAGAAAATAATAAAATAAAAATACTGTAGAATGTTCTTAATGCCTCTAATATGCTAACTGGGACTGTGGAGAAAAATAAGGGATGCATAAAAACTGCAAATATATAAATGATGCATGAATGTGTGACATTATATGATTCTGGACCATTAACCACTGAAAAAAGGAAACAATAACAGAGACCAATGAAGAAACCCATGACCAAAGAGAAACAACAATGTGATTTTGACTGATCTGCCAATCACCAGTCAGGTGTGTCACATTGTCACCCACTAAGTGCTTCTAGTTTAGCACCAAAAAACCTGGATTAAAGCAAATCATTTCTCTGTACTCTCACTTTGCAACATTCTCCTTTGCAAAGTCTTTTCTAAATCTGTTTCCTCTCTGTAACTCATTTCATTTCATTGTCTTTCTTTTGCCCTTCTCTGCCGTTTCATTTCTCTGTTCATCTCCGTCAGCACCCTCATTTTCTGTAATTACTGCCATTGCCTCCGAGATGAACGTACATGTGTTCCTGCAGGAAAGTCTTGAATGTGTGTGTCTCTGTGTGACTATTCAGTTTTTATTGATGATAATATTTCTAAATGTGATTTTGCACACCAACTTATAAGATTTGTAATTGCTTTGTTAGTACCATTCCATAATTTGATAGTTAAACTGTTTTTACAAAGCCGTGCACATTACAGTAATCTGACATTACCAATCCTAGCACCTTCTGTTGACATTGTGACTCATTCAGAAGGCAAATATGTGCTTTCTGCATCAAATGCATCACTGCGGATGCCCTAAGGCATCTGCTCAAAAAGACACCTTGTGTGAATTGCACAGAAGCTACTTCCAGAAGTAAATCTGAGATTTGTTTTATTAGGGTTTCTGTGGTTTCAATGTTACAGTGGGAGTGCTACTTGTGTGAGCACAGGCCACTGAATCTGTCTAACACAATTAATAAACTGTAAATAAATCACATCCCACTGGTCTGCACACCAATGAAAGTCATTCTGGATACAGCTGACAGTGTGAAAAGAAGATAGCAATTACATTACATCAAACTTGATGGGTGACTTGATTTGTATTGTACATATTAAACAGGCTGCAAACATCTTTTTAAAATTTCTATAGCTTTCTTTTAGCTTCATCGCCACTTCCTCACCCTACAGCCATGAGTTGTCAGCCAGCCAAGTTAAATAATTTTTTGTTGAACCTATGTTAGTTTTGATTTTGTTGTTTTGCATCGTTTTAATGTGTGTACGCAATGTCAACATACGTATTTTCATCCAGAGTTGCTTACATTTGTTTGCCCAGCCTCACGTGGGTAACAGTGCAGTGGCTGCGTTAAGTCTTCTCTGGCATTTCCCAAAAGATTCTCAGTGGAGTTGAAGTCTGAACTCCATAGTGGCCAATCCATCTGTGGAAATGATATCTCAGACTTCCTGAATCACTCTGTCACATCTCGAGTCAGGTGAATCTCGGCATTGTCATTTTGGAATATGGCTGTGAAGAAAATCTTCTTTTTCCTCTTCGCTTCACTGATAAATGGATTTCTTAAGGCTGCACACCTGTTAGGTCTCAATTCTTTGAATTCTTTGAGTTCCCTTCACATTGTGAGTGTTGAAATGCTCTTACTTTACCCCAATGATTTCACCAAATGTTTAAATAATCTCCATTCATCATCAGTAATATTAATCATTCCATTGCTTTTTAAATGGGAAGCTTTTTGCTTAATAAAATTCAGATGGAGGCAGTGTACTACAAATGAAAAGGTTTTAGCATAAGAAGGTCAAGAAGAATTTTTTTTTTTTTCCCTAATTTTTAAATTAATTTCTAAATTGAAAAAATCAAAAATAAATATATTCAATCAACATACATTATTTATTTGAAAATACAAGGATAAAAAAGGCTCAATCTGCCAAACTCAACTCACTAAAGTTATGAAGTTTCCTGCATGACAAAAACAAGAGAAAGGCTAATGTATGGCTAATGTAGTTAGTTTAGTTAGTAGTTGGTCAGATTACTAGCCATGGTACCGTGACCAAACCACCAATATCCT
Organism: Arrhamphus sclerolepis; assembly: GCA_037176975.1. Lineage (NCBI taxonomy): Eukaryota > Metazoa > Chordata > Actinopteri > Beloniformes > Hemiramphidae > Arrhamphus > Arrhamphus sclerolepis. The sequence continues at coordinate 11,928,573 of JBAMYA010000005.1, forward strand.
CACAACCATATTCCAAGTAAGCTACTTTAAACTTTGCTGGACGGAGAAAACATGCCTTAAATTTTGTATTTAAATAACAGAATAATTTTCTGAAGTCTCAGCATCTATTAAGATCAATATATCCCATATTTCTTGAATACTTTTCTATCCCCCCTGGCCCATCTATCTCTCATAGACTGTTCTTACACATGAGATGTTTAAGAGAATATTCTCACAATTTGGACTTTTTCTGCTCTTCTCACATGGATTTCACACAGGGATTTTTTTTTTTTTTCTGCTCGAGAAGCGCTCTTGCCCTATGAAATGTTAGGGAGGGGATGTGGGAGAGCATCTTTCACACATGCTCGAGGAAGGACATGATGCAAAAATTACACTGTGGAAATTGCTTTTTGTTTATGACATGTTGAAAATGGTGGCGGAGAATCCTTGATGGCTGTTTTAGTGAAGATATCCAAGGGGTCTGGATGGAAAATGTCCGTAAGAGGTCCGAAGTGACTGCTACAGACATTTACCTTCTCATTTGGCACCCCTCTAAAGCAGCACTAGACTACTGAAGAACCGCAATGCAGAACTATATATGGTTTAAAATAAAAAATAAAAAAAAACAAGAAACTGAGGTGTGAGCCATTAACTGGGAAAAAAGAAGAAATGGATTGAATCAGTTGGTAAAAACAACATTTGAGCTGCATAGAATTGGCTAAGAGTGAAAAAGCATAGAGAGAAAGAGTGGAACAAATTTGATGACATGGACTGTACCTTAGCTGGAGTATTGAGGGCTTTTTGCAACAATCAATTAAACACCCCCAGAGAACATGATGACACTTCCCCCTCTTCCTTTTCTCCATATCTCCTTGGCTCTCTCTCTTACAATGCTTTAATTATTTATGATTTAATCACAGGGAGCACTAGCAGACGCCACAACTGCTGCCAGCCACACACACACACACAAGCATGCACAAGTAAGAACACGACTAATGGCACTATGTCACTTTATTATAATTGTTTCCTTTTTCCAGTGGTGATAGCTTCATAACACCAGCTCAAAAAAAAACCAAAAAAAACAACTAATTATGTGCTTGAAAAGGAGCAAAAATATTGCCCCAATTCTTGTCAGCTTGACCTCTATTATACTGTTACTGTACTGTGTTCGTGCTTCAGAATAGATCCCCATCAACAAGTCTAAAAATATTAATAGTCAAAAACAAGACAGATTAGTACATTCCTTAAAGGATTAAAATTGACTTCATCTTTTGAATTATCTGTCCTTATACATGTAACCAAGAACTTCGTAAGTCTCTGTAAGACCACAATTAAAGAGGAAGTTGGTAAGATTGAATCATTTAATGTGCATTTTATACACTAGAGGCTGAGGATAAAGTAGAGATTGAAACTGCCTTTCAGGCAGTCATTATTTGGTGACATTGAGAGCATAATGTCATTTTTAACCTGCTCTCTTCCCCATCAGTTTAAATGTAGGACACCTGGTCATCACACAAATAATGCTTACTTTTACAGCAATGTACGCACAACATATGGTTGAATTAGTTTCATATGCATTACCAAAAACAAATAAAAAAAATAAACGGTACATGTTTAGGAACTTATTGATATGTGTCTTGCTGATTTGGTATTCAATGCAGGTAGGAGTGTGGGAGGAGGGTGGAAGTGAAATGGGAAAAGAGGTTATGTTGTTCCCCTCATGAACTAGATTGACTGTTTAATTCAAGTACTCAAAAGTCAAAGACAGATGGAAAGAGGAAGGTCAGGGTTACTTAGAGAGGACAAAAGAAAGGAAGGACAAAGGAGCAGGTGGTGATGTATTGTTAATGGTGGCTGTCATAACATCATGTTACTTTCTCCCTTTGCATTGTTTTGTTTATTTGATTAGAATGATTAAACCACTGCATCACATTGCCTAGTTATTTATTTATGGATGGAGGGATGGATGAGAGGTCAGCGGTTCAATCTGAAGTAAGACACTTAACCCACATTGTTTCTTGACTGTTGAAACACAAAAAGGCTGATTAGTTAATATATATGCATATATAAGAAACACACACTAAAGTGCTTTGTTCAAGCTAAACAAATTTATGAAGATGCATGCTTGCAGACTATTTCTATGTCAAGAGCCTTTTTTGACTTTGGCTTAAGTCTGAGTGCATACCATCACTGTGTGTGTGTGTGTTTGATTATGTTGTCAGGCCATAAATGTGATTACACGGTCACATTGTGAGGACTCTCTGTCCGGGAACAAAATGCATGTCTTCATATTGTAAGTCATTAATGTGTGTAGTGGGGAAGTTGGATTAAAGGTTCGAGTTAGTTAAGTGAAGGGTATTGTTAGGTTAGTTTCCAGAAATTAATGCAAATCAATATAATGTCCTCTGAAGCGATGAAAGCTCAACTGTGTATGTGACAGTGAGTATATTTAGACATGCCGACATGCCTCCACAGGCAATCCTGTTCTCCGTTACCATGGAAATGACAGAACCAAATTGTCAGTTTGCACTAGAAAAGGAAGGGTAAGTGATGCAGAGCCTTGATGTCTTTGTGTGTACATGTGCATGTACGAGTTTGTGTACGAGTGGGAAGGTCTAGAGTGCATTAACCGCATTCAGGTGTTTGACTTTGTAGACGTGTCCTCAACGAGGGTCTACAGGGATGATATGTATTTGTTTTAGTTATTGAGTTTGATCAAACAATATTAGGGGCACTATGCCCTCTGCTACTAACTGTCTCTTTGTGTTTGACCAGGAAATTAAATCTCTCTTGCTCTTCAGACAACACTGAGCCATTTCATCCCCAGCATTGTCTTTATGTCATCGACCTTTTGTGCATGCCAGTCCCTTCAATCATTCGGTGTTCTTAGACATTTCCACAACTCATTTTCTTTCTCTTTCCTGGATCGTCTCTCTCCATTTGACTCTGTATCTCACCACGATTGCTCAGCCCTGTAGTGATCATGTCGAGAGGCAACTGTTTAGAAAAGAAGCCTACAAGGAAGATTATGAGGTTCGATCAGGTTCATTTAACTGCTTTTGGGGGGCCTTTCACTCCACAAAAGCTGCTAAATGAGCATAACATTTTGAAAAAAAGGACCATTTCAGAATTTTCTTTTGTCTTTTTTACAGAAGTCAAAAGAGATTCTCCCTGTGAGAAAAGCAAAAGAGAAAAGTATACTGACAATATTAAGATACATTGGTCAATTAGATACAGTAGAGTCCTGTCCAAATGTTCTTATTTCACATGAACAAATGTGTCAGCACACTATGACACATTTGGGATGATGCTAATTGGATTCACAGTGCATCTCAGAGGTGTAACTTTGTTTGAAAACACAAGACAGCACGGTATACAAAGAATAAAGGCTAGGCAACATTGTACATCTCCATTAGAAAAGACTTTGTATCGTGTTGACAGTGTAGTTTAGATAAATCTGATGAGAAAGTTGTGATTCAGACTGTAAATCCAAATTCTCTTGAAAAACACAAATCTCATACCTCTTCTTAGGATTGTGTAACCTATACTTGTTTTTTTTTCCCTCCTCCCCTTCATATGCAAAGAGCAGATGAAGAAGGTGATAGTGTTACTTAAACAGCTTGATGTTGGACTGTGTTAATAATGTTGTGTCACTGTAAATAATTTAGCTTGTTGATCTTACCATTTAGTTCAACTTGCAGCCTAAAAACCTGACACCATTGCAAAGACCACGAGCAAGACTTTCCAGTGTGTACACTTCTGTTCAAATAATGGGGGGGAGCAAGTAAAACTCAAAATCCTTACAAAAGATTTTATTTCCAAACACATAAATGCATTGGGAATGCTGCACATTCTAATTCATATCAAATGATGAAGAAAATTTTTCAAATTTGTTATTGTTATTTTACAGAAAGTGAAATCAAAGGGAAAATTAGGCTCTTTGTTTTGTTTTTTTAATTCCTTCATTTAGTTAAATTAGAGAAGTTATTCATTCAGTGAAAAACAAAAACAACTGTCAAACAGGTGACTCTTATTTAAGGATGAAGACAGCAGCCGGTGTCGTAGATGCTGGTTATAGAGCATTTCTCTGAAAAATGGGTCTCTCCAGACATTGTTTATAAGAACAGCATACTTAGATTATGAAGTACGCTGAGGGGAATACACATGAAGAAAAAAATGATAGGCTGTTCAGCTAAAATGATCTTAAATGCTTTAAAATAGCAACCAAAACCAGAACAACCAAGAAAAAAACGGAAAACTGAAATTGAATGGACTCAGCCAATGATCAGCTCCAGGGTGATCAAAGAAGGTCTACAGTTATTTATGAGACCTGTAACAGTTAGAAGAAGCTATGTAAAGCCAAACTATCAGCAAGATGTCTCATTGTTGGAAAAAAAACATGCTAAAGAGGTTACAGTTTGCCAAAGAATATAAAAAACTTGACTATTTATCATATTATGGATCACTCTGAATATATCAAAATACTTGAAGAGGTCATAATGTCTTGCGCTGAAGAGGAAATGCTCTTGAAATGTTGTTTTTCGACAACACAACGACCCCCGATCACACCAGTAAGCTGCAGCATCTTGGTTCAAGACCAGAGGCGATTTGTCGCAGACAGCAGGGGAAGCCAAACTGCCTCTGAAATTCTCTAACGAAATTGCTACATCTTCAATGTTAAATTGACAGTAAAACCGTAATTCATTAAACACGAAATATGCCCAATATTGCATTTACTTTCATGACTACCATATGTCATCCCGTAGCTTAATCAAGGGATTTCTCGTGAAATCGC
>JBAMYA010000005.1:11955451-11975616 GCA_037176975.1 Arrhamphus sclerolepis
TCCATTCTTCCTGGAAAAAATGTCTTAAGGGGAGTCCCCCCCCCCCCCCACCACCACCACCACCACCACCACCACCCCCAAAAAAAATAATTTTAAAAATTCTCCACACATTCTTCATTGGGACAGCTCCAGACTGTTCAGTACCTGTATCTTCTTCTGCCTCAGTCATGCATTCTTTATATGTGCAGAATGTGATTTTGCTCTGTCTTGTTCAAAATTTCATGGTCGTCCCTGGAAAAGATGTGATCTTGAACTTACACTATGCTGCTCTTAAATCTCCCTTTTCTGCATCAATGCTGCCATCAAAAAGTGTAAAAGAGCTTTGCCAAGGGCACTGATACATCCCCGTACTATCACACGCCTTGCCTTTTGGACTTATGGTTAATGTCTGGATGGTCCTTTTCGTCTTTGGTCTAGAGCACATGACATGTATTTCCTAAAGAAGAAAAGATCTGGAATAGTGTCTAACTGACCATAATACTTATCTCATCAGCTATCCATCCCAGATCCCTCTAAGCCCAGAGAGGATAAAGCCTGTAAACAAGGCACTGCATCAGTGCTTGATAAAGGTTTTCTACTGCAGTCCCTTGCCCATGAGGTTATGTTTGTTATTCATGAATGATGGTTCTTGATGCAGTGCCGTCTCAGAGATTGGAGCGCACAGATGTCTGGCTTAAGCTTCTGCTGTTGCCCCTTACCATCTGAAATTCCTTCAGATTCCTTCAATCATTAAATGATACTTTGCACTGTAAAAAGAGAAATATTTAAAACTTTTACAATTTTTATTTAAGGAACTTTGTTTTCAAAATTTTCAATGATATTCTCATATATTTGTTGAAAAGAAGGAGACCTTAAATCCATTTTTGATTCCGAAAGAATCATCTTTTCAGGTTTTTGTGCTAAATCAGTCGTTACAGTTACCTGCCGACGTTTCTTTTAACCTCTCCTTGTTTTCACTAAATTGATCCATCTCAACTGTTTTTTTGGAAATGTTTTGCAGGCTTAAAATGCAAAAATAACTGTAGATTGACAAATGAAATGAAGTTGAAAAGAATAAATCCTTTTTGGTTCAAACTGTTTCCTTAAAAATAAGTCAAAACCATTTTCAGGATGACTTTCTTTTTCATGTCATTGCACCTTTTTAAAATTTCAAAATATATTAAATGGATATTATACTGTATATATATATATAGACATAGATATAGATATACATATACATATAAAAACTATTATGCTGGAAAAACAATCCAGACTATTCTTTTGAATGTTGATGTAGGCAAGGTAAGTTTATTTGTACAGCACATTTGATACACAAAGGCAACTCAAAGTGCTCTACAAGGCATTAAGATGAAATTAATTAATTAATTAAAAAAATAATAATATTTAAATGTATAATTGGATAGAAAAGGATGGAAAGAAAAGAACAGTAAAAACAGTACAGTAAAATCAGATTAAAAAAAGGCACAGGAAAACAGTAGAGTTTTCAGTTTAACTTGAGTCTAGAGTTGGAGAACATTTGATATCAGGAAGAAGTTTATTCCATCGATGTACAGCATAAATGCATTTTCACTCTGTTTGGTCCTAACTGGAGGTTCTACCAGCTGTCTGCTACCTAAAGATCTCAGAACTCTACTTGATTTATATTCTACTAATAGATCAGTAATGGATTCTGGCCCCAGATCATTAAGTGGTTTGTAAACTAACAGCACTTTAAAGTCTGTTCTGTAGGTAACTGGTAGCCAGTGGAAGGATCTCAGAACAGGAGTAATGTGTTCAGTTTTTCTGGTTCTTGTTAGGACTCTGGCAGCAGCGTTTTGGATGAACTGAAACTGTCTGATTGTCTTTTTGGGAAGACCAGATAAAAGAGCATTATAGTAATCAAGTCCGCTAGAGATGAAAGCATGAATGAGATTCTTTAAATCGGCTCTGGACATGAGATCTCTGACTCTGGAGATTTGTTTCAGGTGGTAAAAAGCTGTCTTATTTCCAGCCTTGATGTGGCTGCTGAAGTCCAGGTCTGATTCAATTAAAAGTCCAAGATTCTTAACCTGGGATTTTGTCTCGAGCCCTCTGGATTCAAGCAGGGTGACAACTCTCATTCTTTCTATTTTGTTACCAAATAGAATTATTTCTGTCTCATACTGATTTAACTGAAGGAAGTGTGATTGCATCCAGCTGTTCACTTGCTCCAAGCAAAGACAGAGGGAGTCTAACGGACCAGAGTCATGTGGTGAAAGAGCCAAGTAGATCTGAGTGTCATGTAGCATATTTTCTCCTCATGTAAAGGGATTCAAGGACCTTTTTTTCTCATCATTTATTTTCTGCCATTTTCTACTGCATTTCCACAAAAGATATAAAAGTATTACTGTTAATTGCAGTTGTCTGGAAAAGGAATACAGTACACTGTCTTTTGGGTGCATGGGTAGTTCAACAGTTCATGTAAAATTAGTGTCCATCTCTGTGTTGAAATGCTCAAGTCTAGCATCCCTGACCTTACCTGCACCTGCACTCCTCTGGGACCAACTCAGTATTGTACTACTGTGCTGGTACAGTTTATCCCACATGTATTACATCATCCTTCAGTGCCTTCAAACCTTTTTTTGAAGTGTTTTAGTTTTAGGTGAGGGAAGAGAGGAAGAGAGGTCAAGGAGGTTGAAAATACTGCAGGTTTTAAAATGTTTTTGAATCAGGCACTGTCTCCATATTGTTGTAAACTTGGTGTGAGGCGAAGTAGGAGAGGGAGAGGAGGAAGAGGGGCAACGGATTGTTACTCTTGAAGACTGGTGGGAAGAGCTTGGGGCAGCTCTTATGGGATTTACAGTACTTTACAGAAATAAGGGTAGTGGAGGGACTTATTGTATCTGGGTGCAACATGTCTTGTGTGTGTGTTCATGTTTGTGTGTGCATGTACATTGGAGCGTGTGCTCACCAGGGGCCTGAATGTGTGACTTGGGGGCAATTGTGTTGGCAGCAGTTTGTGTTTTTTCCTGTCCTGCTTGTTCTCCATCCAGATCTGTGGATTACAGAGAAGAATAACATGTGAGGCTGTGCAGTGTGTACATGTGTGCATGCATTCGTGTCTATGCATGTGTACCTACAGCAGTTGTGTCATTGTGCATCCAGGTGTGTGTTTTTACTGTGCATTTCAGTCTTTGAATGTGAATCAAGCATTTTTCATCCCACACAGCAGCAGGAAATTGGTTGAGACTCTGCGGGTCTTACCGAACAACAGCGCGAGGGAGGCTTCATTTATGCACACAAGGACAAATATTTGTGGTTTTCTTTTTTTCTATTTGTGTAGAGATTATTCATCCGCAGATTCAAAGGAAAACCTTAAGCCTGTGCTGAAATCACAACACGATGTGTTTTATCTTCAGTTTTTTTTTAATGTGATGATCACTTAAATGCTAAATTTCAGCTGTAAAATGTAAAGAATCATTGTTACTGAATCATTTCAGCGTGTGTCTGAGTGAGAGCATGTGTATGTATAGTGAAGTAGCTATGGATATGTACATAAATGTAAAGCTGCTCATTATAAATATTAGTTGATAGAAAATTAAGGCAGGATTGCAGGTTAAGATGAGATTGTAGATCTCTAAAGAAAAACTTCAGTGAAGAAATTGAAACTGCAGAGACAGGGTGGTACAAAAAAAAAAGAAGTGCAACAAAGGAAAATCCATAACAAGAATTCCAGAAGAGCAACAGGGAAAGAGCACAGACAGGATGAACACAAGGACTCACAAAGGAAAAGAAAACATAAGACTGTACACACACACGCTCAGGAGACACAGGTAGCAACAACTGAAACAGAACAGACAATCACAGGCGGGCCAGGGACGTAAAATCAGATATTAGACGCAGAGGGAATACTCTAAATACTCAAAACAGAGAATAATGTAAATACTAACAGAAGTTTTACAAAAATCAACTGAACAGAAAGAAATCAAGACTAAAACTTTGACCAAAATAAACTTTAGAGGAAGCCACTTATATAACAAAACTCCAAACAACACCTTTCTTTTGGGTTTGTTTCTTTTCAAATTGTTATTACAACTTTGTGCTACCCACTCCAGAGTTAGCAGGAATGGGAAATTAGATTAGATAAGAGGAGGCTGGATTCTAGTCTGATCAGGGTCTGTGATGTCATAGGACCCTGGAAATCTGTATCACATATGTTCTGACTTGAAATCCTTTGCAAATGGTCATATTTTGCATTTTAAGCTGATACTCACCTCAGTCACTCAAACATATGCTTTCAAGCACATTTATTTTTGTTTTATATAAGTACCCTGTAATTGGTTACTAAAAATAATGGAACGTGTGTATGACTACAGCTTAAATCACAATTTGATTCTGCTTCACATTAGACGAAATAACACGATTTGTTTCAATGCCGAGCACCAGTTATTTTAATTCCCCACAGGTTACTAATTTCAGTGTAGCTGGCTCCAAACAATCAGAAATGGAGAATTTAAAATCAGTAATGTTCTGGGGTCACGTCTGACGTTGCTTTTGTGGTTCTCTGCAGTTGCAGAAGCAGACACAGTCGCAGTGTTGCTGTTTGCTACTGGTGTCTGAGGATAACCACCAGCTATTTTGCCAGGTACACACACACACATACACACACACACACACACACACATATTATTCCCTCTACATCTTTATCACTCTCATGCAGATTTGTTTTCACTATCTGTTTTTGAAATACCAAACAAAAAAAGGACCCCACTGATTTTCTCACACAACTCTCTTTTTCTCTCCCAGCCAAACAAATGCACACAAACACACAGCCCTCCACCTTTTCAGCAATGACTCATACACCAAAGACTAATTTACGCATCAATATATGAATGCCTTTTGATCTTTGACTTCTGTGACATTTTAGGTAGTTGGAGACAAAGTCCTTGAGGAGGAGACCAGCTTCCCGGTGAGGCGAGAAAAAAAAAAATAAGAAAAGAAAGCACACTAATTATCAATATAATTATTTGTTTACTTAGTTGTCTGTCTTCAGTATTCCCTGTGAAAGTTTTTGCTTATCCAGCAACTGATTATTTGTTTATCATGTCTGCATCAGTAAAGTGATTTATTTAGCGAGTCAAACATTTCCTTTTTTTTATCAGATTCTCTCTTCTCATGGTTACATAATCTGAGATCTGCAGGGGTGTTTGTTGCAAATAATTATAAGCACACTTATAATGTAAGGTGGTAACCCTGCATGCACTGCAACTGACATGAAAGAATAAACAATTATAATCCTCAGCAGGGGTCATAATTAAGAAATTTAGGCAGGAAAATTAATCGCTCCAGTTGAGTCACTTTAGGTCTCCTGTCCATGATTCTGGTGCAAATGTAGCATTTTTAACAGGCTTTTCATTAGTGTGTGAATAGACTGCATCCCCCAGGCTAAATGATGTGTGAAATCGTGATAAGAGTTGGTGTGAAGAGATATGAAGACACAAAAAATACACATGGGCTACTTATGCTGTTTAATAAGGGAGGTAATAAGCTTCACCCAGAATAAACAACTTTTATTTATATATTTTGCTCCTAAAAGAATTTCCACGGATTCAGTTTTCTTCATGTTTCTTGTCCTCATTATGGCATTTTTGTTTACATCTTTACACCTTTCCTCATCCTTTCTGTTCAGCTGATGTTTGGGCGTTTTGGTCAAGTCGTTGAAAAAAAGAAGTCAATTACTCTTCAGGACACCAGTGCTGTAAGAAATCTATCTCATCCCATCTGATCGTTTCTTATCTGATCCGGTCTGTTCTCGTCCAGCCTCATCTCACCTTCTCACCTTCTTCTGGCAGGAGGAGCGCAGGCAGCTGTCCAGTATGTTGGGCTGTGAGATCTCCTCCATGCTCTGTGTCCCTGTGGTCAGCAGGGCCACCGGGCATGTGGTGGCACTCGCATGCGCCTTCAACAAGCAGGGTGGGCAGAGGTATGTATGTGACGGTTTCTCTGGTTCCCTGCTTTTGTATTCACTCCATGCAGAGCAGCTCTTACACCCAAAAGAGACATTCTCTGTAATCCTGCTTTTATCCTCAGAGCAGTTGCTTAGAGATGACGCCGGATTCCTTACTGCTGGCTTCATGCAAAAGGCATTGAAAGTACGTGGTTGTAAATCTGAAGTGGATTTTGATTTGCCCCCCCCCCCATAGTCGAGTGCTGAATCATTGTAGAAACAAATATTTGTGTGGCAACGAGGAGCCAAGCACCTGAGTTTTGTTGAGAGACACTGAAATCTGCAGCTTAGCGGAAGCAGGCTGCCCATGGACAGATACAGAGGAAGACTGTGAGACTCAACAGCAGGCCTAGAGTCCTGCCCATCTGGGCCAAGGCTGCTCACAAATACAACAGCCTTTTGCTGGTGCGTTATGAATGCAGGTTTTTGTTATTGCAGCATCGCTATTCGTACGTTTAACGCATGTGACTAGTAATGCAATTAATGCAATCTAAATGGGAACAAAATATAGGAAGTAAAATATTCTAAATATCAAAAGATATTCACACCAATGATTAGTATGACATTGTCTATAATGCACAAGTAGTGATGCATGCCCATAATACCATAATACAATGAATGTTAGCTACCGACAGAATAGCACTTTATTTTATTTTCAGTTTACACATTAAATGTAAGTGGTTAATATATTTTAAAACTCAAAAAACGATTAAATACACACACACACACACATATATATGTAATTGTGTGTGTGTGTGTGTGTGTGTACAACCAAGCACCAGATCTCTTCTAGCCTTTAGAAGTTCTCAAAAGATTAGTAGTTTAACAGCCTGATAGTGCATAGATCTAATACATAATAAATTAGTTAAAGCGATTCAAGCAGAATCTGTTTGTGATGCTGTACTTAGGGACATTATAAGATGATATAATTTATGGAAACTATGCTCCCTGCATTTCATGAATCATGAGCTGTGTTTTGACTCACTCTCACCATCGTATCTGAAGTCCACTGATCTTCCAGTGTTCAAGAAACCACTTTCCTCTGGACTTCAAGTGTGATGTTGTAATTATAACTTTATTTAATATTGTTGTATTTTTAGTGTCCATTTCCCATCTGCCCACAGGAGTACAAACTGTGTCTTCTACCTGTGCTGAAGTCCAGTTTATGAGTGCTTTGGCTTCCCAGTCAGATCCTTCTCCTGTTCGATTTGCACTGTGGTTTTTCATTATATTTCCAGAAATCCATTCTCCAAAGCTGCCAAACAGTCTTAGAAAAACACACAGCTTCTAGGCTTTCGTTTAGAAAGGTGGAAGACCTAATAACTCTCATCAGGTTCCTGAGAGCTCTCCGTAAATAGAAGTATAATATAGTCTGCATCCCTCTTTCACAACACAGGCTGAGATTTACCTCAACCAAGAGAGAGGAGGGGGGAGGGGGATAAAGAAAAGAAAAGTATTGAAGCTGTTGGCCCTGTTTGAGTTTTTAAATGTGGAATTTCCACTAACCATCAGGACATTGACAAAATGTCCAGACTAAAACTTCTGACTATATACTACATCACTTTCAAGCTCATCTGTGAACACAAAGTGCATGTGTGTGACCAGATGGCTGTGAAGACGATGGCGGTGTGGCAATCTACAGTCTGGTCATGAGTCTAACAGCAGCGGGTGGCTGTGCTGCCTCATTTGGCAGCCCTGAGTTTTGTTGTGTGTTAGTGTGTGTTTGTGTGTGTGTGCACATACTGGTGGGAGCAATGTTGTTATCTCCTGAACACAAACGTCTGTAAAAAAAAAAAAAAAAAAAAACACTCCACAATTTTTGTTCCTGCTGTTGTGTGCTTCGAGATTCAGAAAAGTTTTGTTATGTGTTTTATGAGTTATTTCCACACTTGTAACATACGTTCATACAGTCCTCAGAGACAAATGAGAAGGGATCATGTCTGCTAATTTCTCACTCCTTCAGAGGCTTTGATGACAGAGTTGGCATCTCATTACCGTAGTAACAGCAGCAGGATTATGGTTGCAACTGTGCATGTAATGTGATTAGCCCAGTCTTTGCTAGGAGCACAGTCAAGTGATTTTTGATGAGCCATCCCTTCATCATATAGATTGCATGTTCATATCTAGAGTTTGCATGAGTGCATCATGGCCTCTTCACACACATGCATGACACAGGTGTATGACAACAAGATGTTGTAATGGTCCAGTTTGTAGGAAAAAAAAAGAACATGACATAGAGGCCATCAAAAACATCCTTTCTTCTGGTTAAATACATACTAGGCCTTTTAAAAGGAGAAGACTGAAGAATGTGTGTGCTGCACAGAAGTAACCTCAAATCAACTGTAACACTAAACATAAACCATTTTCTTTGTGCTTTTGTGTCCCTTTTTACTGTGTGTATCCATTTTCAATTCTTTGGAAATGGACTCCCACTGGCTTTCATTCTACCTGTAGGGATGGATACCATTTTCTGTCATGACTGGAAATAACTTGTTGTTATCAGAGAAAATTATTCTCCAGTCTTGCTATTATTCATTATAACTCTCCCTAGTGTCCCGCCTAAAGATTTCCATAGTAGATTGCTGTTCCAGACCTCTGTGTTGTTTGTCAGGATTCCTGCGAGTCTGAGTCAGGGGACCTGCAGCCTGAGCGATGCTCCTGACATCATCTCAGTAACGTGCCACTGCTCTCTGTAGGCAGAGACGGATAACTGCAGGCACTGACTCGCCCTGCTGACATAACTGCTTTGCTTTTTTAACGCTGTCAAATCACTTTGAAGGCCACAGCCACATTCTCCAACAGCAGGAGACCAGGGTTTAGTTCAGTTCACTGTCATTTCAGACATTTTAATCCCCACGCTCATTCTTTTTACTGTCAGACTTCAGCCGATAGCAAGACATCTTGCTTGTCTTGTCAAGCTGCAACCAAGAATTATGTCAAGTATCGGTTCATCTACAGATTATTTTACTGTTCATCTTTCTATGACATGCAGTGCACAGGAAACCAATGCAATTATTTGCATAGTTGAATAAATGAACAGAAATATTTGCATGTTGTATGTTAGTTTTGTTTTTTTTATTGCGATGTACACAAGTGTTAGAAACATTTTTCATACTTCATACTCTTAAATAATATGTAATTCTATTAATTTCTACATTTTTGTGTTTTATAAATGTTTAGATTTACCGTCTGACCTTGAGTTTTCCTCTACAGACACACAGAGGCAGATGAGCATGCCATCCAGCACTGTTTCTGCTACACTTCAACAGTCCTTACTTCAACTTTGGCCTTCCAGAAAGAACAGAAACTTAAAGTGGAGTGCCAGGTACTGCACACTTGCTCGCTCACACACACACACACACACACACAAAACTGCCTCCTAAAAAGCTTTTTGTGACCATGCTTTCTCCAAATAGGCACTTCTTCAAGTCGCCAAGAATCTTTTCACACACTTGGGTACGTCTTCTCTTCTCTGTCTGTCTGGCCCATTTAGTCCAATCCAAAAGTAAGTAACTACAAGTGTGAACATACCCTTAATGACGGATATTCAACTAATGATTCGTCCAGGGTGTGCCTTGATCTCAATTGTGATTGCAAATAAAAGGCAGTTAAAAATGATGATTCCCCCATCTCTTGTAATTACAACAGAGCATTTCCATTCTCTTCAAACACTAAACACCAACAGAAGAATATGTCACTGCTGACATCATGATTGCTGGTACAAAAAAAATCGATCCACCTGTAGAGCAAATTACCACTCACTGTACCAAACCATTTATAACAAAAGCTCTTATCAGCTGGTGCAGCTGATCCACAGGCGCTCATGGTGAAAATCTCTGATTCTGTATGTCTGGGCTTTCCTGTGTTCCTATAATTTCCTCTGGCTTCCATTTAATTCTTCTCTCCTCCTCTTCCACCCTCTCTGATTCTTTCAGACGACGTGTCAGTGCTGTTACAGGAAATTATAGTGGAGGCCAGGAACCTCAGCGACGCAGAGATGTAAGCCCTCTGATTCATCCCCATGGAGATGTTTTAATGAGTGCCTGAAAGACAGTATGTGTCTGTGTGCATTGGAATTGTCTTTATCACCAATTTAAATGACAGTTTTGACAGTTATAAAAGTTGTATGAATGACCTGAGATGAAGTGAGATAAGTGAGATTTGCTCTGTTGTCCGTCGCACTCAAACTTTTTTTCTCTTTGTTCCTGTAGTTGTTCAGTGTTCCTGCTGGATCGAGTCAGCCATGAATTAGTGGCAAAGGTGTTTGATGGTGGCGTTGTTAGCGACGAGGAGGTATAGTGAACAAGAATTTATGACTCACACACATACATCAAAAGCATGGTCACAAGTTAAAGGAAAAAATTGACAAGTGGGACTTGTTTGGGTCCACTTGTGATTACGGAGATACTAAAAATCAGAACAAACTTTATTTCTTTGATGAGTGCCAAGATGATGCTTTAATCCACATGTTGGGGGGGGGGTCTGTGAATAGTTGACAATAATTATGCTAATTATGTAAATACTACATTATAGCCTTTATAATTACTGCATCTTCACACAGTTCACCAGTAATTGAGGCAACATTTTTTGGAAGATTGGTGATCTAACTCTGCAGTACTGCTCTAATGACTTCCAAAATCAATGTCAGTGTACACTGAAGCTGTACTGTGGCCCATGGTGGCCCAACATCTTAGAGGGTCACTCTGTGTTAACTGTTCCTTTAATTGCGACACCTATCGATGCACATCTCTCTGTGAATGCTTTTTGGATGTGCAGTAACTGAGCTTGCTTGCATTCTTCTTGTGTCTAAGTCATCTGTGATGCATTGAGTTTGCAGCATTGATTTTTTTTTTTTTTTTTTAAAAGGAATAAATTGGGGAATTTTATGCATTTATTAGCAAAACTGGCCAGTGACAGACTTGGCTGCGTGTAATCTCCTTACTCACTCCCACACTTCTTGTTTTTCTTCACTGTCTGTGTGTGTGTGTGTGTTTGTTTGTTTATTTGTGTGGATGTGTTCTTGCAAGTGCAGAAGGAGTTTCGAATCCCAGCTGATCAGGGCATCGCAGGTCACGTTGCAACGACTGGTCAGATTTTGAACATTAAGGACGCCTACTCCCATCCACTCTTCTACCGTGGTGTCGACGACAGCACAGGCTTCAAGACCCGAAATATCCTGTGTTTCCCCATCAAAGATGAAAACAATGGTAATAATGACTTGAGTAACTTTTTCTTCCATTTATTTTTGAGGCCAAAAGGACAGTAGGCAAAGCAGTCAAGCATAAGGGTGATTATTAGACAAAAACACAAGAATCAAATGAAACAGGAAAAGCTGGAAGTTAAATCATTAACAAGGTGCTGCAGGCTGAAATGTGAATGGTTCTCTGTCTCAGTTGTTTCTGTGTTGGCCCTGAGACAAAAGGTGGGATGGCTTCCAGCACCCACACAATCCGTAAAGGATTAAGCTCTACAGAAAATTCACAGAAAGTGCGGTTTCTTAGATCTTCACAGGCACAAAACTCATACAAGGTTTAGGCTTTGCTGTGTGCTATTATAGATCTAGAGCACAACTCGCATCTGTCTTATAGTGGAGTAATATCAGCTAAATAAGGGACAGCAGTGTGAAAAGGTGGTGTATAATAGATACAAGTGCAAAGTAACAGATTTCCCACGTCCTCATTCATAAAACAGATCTAGAACTTGATGCTAGCAACACCCTACAAAATAGTTGTTACCGCATTCTTTTTAATTACACTCTTTAATTATTTATAAAAATGAGGATACTAATAGTGGAGGAATTTGTATCATTCTTGCTGAATTCAAGATTGATTTTAGCTGCTCAACAGTCTCTGGTCATCATATTCTGAATATCCTTTTCATCATTTTTCATAGATTTCCAATAATAGTCTGATCAAGCACACACACTATGAAGCCACACTGTTGTAAACCACACAAAATATTGCCTGTTAGGAGGATATAACTCTCCAAAACTCCAATACAAGTCTATACATCAACACATGTGCAAGTTTCCCATGTAATTTATGTACTGATGTACCCCCATAACTTGACAGACGCTGACCTTTGCATCTTTTATGGTTAACAGCCGAGTCTTCACCTTTAACACATGGATATCAGTTTTTCTGTCACTAAAATGTCAATTTGTCTGACCACAGAACATTTCTCCACTATATTTAAGTCCATCTGAGATGTACTGTTGCATCATATAATTTGTAGAAGACCTTCCTTTTTGTGTGATACAGCTTCAGGTTACATTTGTGGATGCAGCACCCAATCCTGACACCCTCACCCGTCACCAATTAATCTGACTGTCAAGTCTTCTAGAGCCGTGTTTCTTCTATATAGGTTACTTTAAACCTTTCTGTCTTGCGGGCTATAGCAGGTACCAGCTACTGGGATTCTAGTCAGCATCAAAAAACACTCCCAACAGTTGTCAGCTTTGGTTGTTTTATTCATTTATGAAGCGCACAACTCTCAGTTGTCGCTGATCTGGTGGTCCTGAGAGCCAGAGTGCTGCTGCTGAAATAGAGGGACCTTGAGTGGCATGTGCAGCACAGGTGTACCAATCAGTCCCTCAAAGGTGCTGTCTACTGAGCCGCGTCGCCTCCCCTCTGCAGCTGAGCAGAACCACACCCCACCACCACATGGCCATTCTCTTATCTGTTCCATTTCAGTTACCAAGATTTATTCAGTTACTTCAGTTCAACTTTATTTTTGTAGTGCCAATTCACAACAAACTCATTTCGAAGCACATAGAAGTTAAGTCTGATACACTGTGGCAATCCAGTTCAGCTCAGTTTTATTGATTCATTGTGTTCAGTGGAATCTGTTTCATTTCAGTAGAAGCCAGATTCAAAACTTATTCTTGCTCAGCAGCCCAACATATTGTATTGAATCTTCAGTCAGTGAAATTCCCCATCTCAATCAATATGAGGTGACAGTAGACAGTAAAAAAAAAATAAAACCAATTAACAGGGCTGGAACCAGTAGAACCAGGCTCAGGGTCGGCAGCCATATGCTTTGACCAGATGACACAAGAAAGAACTCAAATAGATTAGTGCAGGATCATCTGTCCATGAAACACAGAAGACAACAACGTCCGGTGATGCACGTACGTAATAATGATAATAATTATGACCCCTGTGTTTCGTGGAAGGTTCTTCAGTCTAAGCCTACAGCAGCTTAACTTAAACAGTGCAAATGAGCCAATTCTAATTATAAGTTTGATCAAAAAGTCAACTATTAACAGTGGAAAGGGGTATATAGTTATGAAAACAAACTGGGAGCCTGATAATGAAGGCTCTGCCTCCCATTCTACTCTTGGAAACTCTTAAGAACCACAGTATTTGAAAGAGACATCATCCCCACACCCTCTATCCCCTTGTGTGCCGTCTCTCTGCCTGGGGGTGGCCTCCCCTGCTCTTCTTCCCATCGCTGTGCAGGGGCTTGTGGAAGTGCCCCATTGGTCCAGGTCTGGCTCTGCTTGCTTGGTGTTGCTGGGCTGCTGCAGCGACTCCTCAGGCCTCCTATTCACTTACTGTTCACCTACTTTTCATTTTCCTCACTCATGCTCGTGGTTGCATGCACACGCACGGCTATACTTGGGTGACAGTGCACACACATGCATGAATATCTGTTTATTCACATGTGCATACATGTGCATCCATTTGTGCACATGCTTTGATGACCTTCAGCGAGTATGCAAGAATGTTTGAAGTATCTGTAGCCGTTGTTTGTGAAATATTGCGTCAGCATTGTTGTCATTGTTAGCTTTTTTTTCTTTATTTTGGTTTAAAAACTATTGTTCCTCATTATTCATGGTGTTGAATTGGTTGTCCCTTGTTTTTTCTTTGTGTGCGTTGCTTTGCTGTTTTTTCTGTTTTGCAGTATTACAAATGTGAAATCAGGCAAAACTTGTGTAACTTCTGATGTCAAGGACAAAACCTGGCCAAAAATAATCCAAGGTTTCTCACAGTAGTCCAAGATGCAAAAGTAAATCCAGAGTGACTAAATGACTACACAGTGCTCAGGTGCAAAGACAACAACCTCAGTCTTATCTGAGTATTACAGCAGGAAACTAACAATCATCCAGGTCTTTATGTCATGTATTTTTAATCTAGATATCCTACTTTTCTGTCAATATGGTTTGTGTTTGCACTGAGATCCCTGCTGTATAGCACACACATTTTATTTGCACTATAAAATCTTCAATCAAAAGATCTCTTGCCTCAAATTGGTGCGGTTAAAATGGATTTCTGACTCAATATGCTAAATACATTGTTATTAAATGTTGCCATGATTGACTTCATTTTAGTCACTAATGTTGTTGAGGATTAGATATATAGGTTTGTATATTTCTCTTTAGAGACTCTTGGGTGTTTCTGCAACTCATGGCATAAAAAAAGCTAAAATCCTACTAAGCTGTTTCTAAATTATGTCCTACTTGCAGTGCTTTATTGTAGCTCAATGCTGCGACATCTGCAATTTGTAATAGATAATGCCCAGTTGTCTCTGTAGAGTTCACTAATGTGCTTGGGTGACTTGCTGCATAATAAATAAAAATATTGGCATTTTTATTGCAGTAGCAGATGCAGTTTTATGACAGTGCTGGTATGAATAATCTACAACAAATACAATACCCTCTCTTTTGTTTGAGAGTGAAGCTACATTTTCATTTAGGTGCTCTCTCAGAGAAGCACTATGAGTGGTTACATCATGTACTTATGACTAAATGTTGAAGAGCTTAAAGAGCACTTCAGAGTACTTTCAGAAAACCCTTCTTCATTTTTATGGAGCTGCCAAAACTAGTTGTTTCCAAGCAGAGAAACTTTACATTCAGTGCGATTTGTCTCTATGAAGAAAACTGTCTGACGCTCAGATGAACCGTCTAAATTCGCATCTTTTTATGCAAGTACAATCACACTGTGTGAAATGAGTCTAAGTTAGCTGATCTGTTTGATTCAGCATCTGTTGTCCACTGCTGACTTTTGCTTTTTGTGCCCAGTTATCTTTTTTGCATAATCACCTTTCTCTACCATCCTTCTTTTCACTTTCCATCCTGAAATTATTTCTTCTATCAATATCTTACCATGCTTTTTTCCACTCTCTCCTCTTTCTATCTTTCTGCCTGTCCTCCTCCTCCTCTTCTAGAGGTGATTGGCGTTGCTGAGTTAGTGAATAAAATGAATGGGCCATGGTTCAACCGCTTCGATGAGGATCTGGCCACAGCTTTCTCCATCTACTGCGGCATCAGCATCGCCCACGTAAGTTTCTGTTCTCACTTTCTCTAAGCTTTTTTTTTTCTTTCCTTTTGATTTGTCCACATTTCAGCGATCGCTACTGTCTCTGCTGTTAGTAAAAAAAAATGTCAACAAATAAAAAGAAAAGCTATCTTCAGAAGTAAAAAGTAAACAAAGTGAAATATTAAAAAGCGACAGATGCTCCAGTCCTTTTTCAAAATATTAGTTTTCCATTTGCCATCAATTCTTCGTGTCTTCAGATCCCACATGTGCCTTGAACCCCTTATCGATGTGAATGACCAGAAGAATAAGAGAAAGTGTAGGAGATAAGCATTTGCAAATTATCCATCTTTATGAGCCTCCTTCCCTCTGTGATAGATCAGTTGCTAATGCAGTCAGAGACTTTGAGACTGTCTGGCAAAATTAGATCATTTTGGTGAAAGCAAAATGCTCAGTCAGAGAAGTGTAAAGCAAATTGTCATGGGAAATTTAAAGACATTCATTATAATGAAACTGGCTTAGCTGCGTGCTGAAGCTTGAAGGAACTGCTGCAAGATCATCACCACATTTAAGGCCGAAGAGCAGTTTGATGATTATGAAGGTGATGATGTTTGTAGCGATAACAATGATTTAAAAAAAAAAAAAAGAAAAGAAAAAAGCACAGGAGACCACATATATTGTGTAGTATTACCCACAAAGCAGTTTGCTACTGACATTGACTTCTTAGTGCTCACAAACCCAACATGTAATTTCACACCTGTTTTCATTTAATCCTGTAAAAACAGGTTTAATGTATCTCAATCATGCGAGGAAATAAAGAAGGAAGGAGGAAAATGCAGATTGAAAAGAAATGGAAGGATGGAAGGAAAACAGGAAGATAGAAGGAAGAGAAAAGGGAGAGCCTCATTACATCATGGAAGTCACAGCATAGCTGGATAATATATTATTCATTCTCTCTGCTTTATTTTCATACTAAACATCACTTGTAGAGTCTGACCTTTGAATGACTGCAGGTATTCAATAGTGTATTTACAAACTACAAAGACATACGATTCAAAAAAATAATTGTCTTCAAGGAGGCTCATTATTCAGACGTGATTAAATCCATTATTCATCTATGCTGTTATTCCTGCAACGTAAAGAGCAGCTCTGTCTTGTACTGAAATATAAGCAGCAGTCACATGAACTTCACAGACTGGACTGAGAAGCTCATTAAACATAAAAATGCACTGAATTTATTAGTGATCCTGAATGTTGGGATATGCAAACACAGAGGAGTTGTAGCTATGTAGATTTATATGACGTTTGAGAGAGACAACAAATAGCAACTTTATAAAAAATAAAATAAAATAAAGCTTTCTTTATTAGGTTCTGCTGTATCATATTGCACACGGCTTGAAATCGTGTCTGAAATTTTATCTTTGTGATCTTAAAACATATTTGGGAGCATTAGTGCCAGCGTAAATAATTACTGTAGTGCCACAGTTTTTTCTATGAACAACCATGGTGTGTGTCTGACATGACCTGATAGAGATGATTTTATCAATCACATCAGTTTGACATTTCTAACTTTAATCTTGGTTTTGGATTTATTAATATCAGCCTTCATTGTTATGTGACGCAGAGAGCAACAAGGTGCAATGAAAAAAACAATCACTTTTTTTTTTTTTTAAGATGGCTAGAAAAACAAAACATGGTGAGAGGGTCAGAAATAAATAATCCTGCGACAAATGTTTAACACTCGCGTTTCTGACCTAGTCATGATTCTTCAGGAGGCTGGTAGCTGTGCAGGTCAGTTGGTTGAGCTGTGTTTACAATCGTGAAAGAAACTCACCGTCCCCACATTTGAACTCAAGTATGAAAAGACAAGACAATGACAAGTCATGTCCCCAAACATGATTGGTTCTGAAGCAGATTTGATAAGCAAGGAAACTGCTGCAAGCTGTTGTCAGTTTACCACATCTCTGTCATCATCAATGGAGACAACAACCTGTCCGTTAAACTAATGTGTGTCCATCGTGGTGATAGATTGATTTGATTGACTAATTGCAGTTTAAAGTTTATGGGGTTTTATTTTCACTTTGCTTCCATAGCCCTGACGCGTCCACCCATCATGATTTCTCCTCAGAGATGCAGACACAGATGAAGCCACAACATAGCTTCATTTGCCATTGAAAGTGAAGAGTTTTCACAGAAAAGGGCACACACACTCCACACACCCGGAAGCAGTTTATATTTAATGTGTTTTAAATTTGATTGCTAAATTCTAAAAGCTGTCACCCAACAGTGTTCAACCTCTGGGAATTATTTCATGCAGGCATTTTCCAAGTCATCATTTTACAACAAAAAGATTCCTGACATCTATTGTTGGAGCTCTTTAAATGAAGTTAGGTGCTCCTAACGTTTTGAGATTAGGAGCACTAAGTAAAAAGAAGTTCATTTAGAGCCTTGTTGCAACTATATACTTTTGTAATAATGTTGTCTTAATGCTCCATTTGTGTGCGTTCTGTTTGTCTCTGTAGTCTCTGCTTTACAAGAGAGTCCATGAAGCTCAGTTCAGGTCCCACCTGGCCAATGAGATGATGATGTACCACATGAAGGTGAACTCAGATCAGTCTCAGACTGTCAGTATTTACTGATCCAGTCTATGACTTGCAATCCGTGTGAACCAGCATGCGTCTTTTGCAGGTTTCGGAGGAAGAGGTGACTAAGTTGCTGGTGACTGGGATCGAGCCTGTGAAGGAGATCCACCCATGCTTCGCTGAGTTCACGTACACGCCACGCTCCTTGCCTGACGACACCACTCCTATGGTGAGGAAGGGAACAAAAGGGTGATTTAGGTTATGACTAAGAAAAAAAGAAAACTTAAATGAAAGCCAAAACCGCTCCTGTTGTGTGTCTGCAGTGTGTCCTCAGCATGTTTGAAGACATGGGTTTCATCAACACCTATAAGATTGACATGCACACGCTCGCCAGGTATGACAGCCCACATGCACTGAATATGTGTATGTTTGTGTGCGTGTGCGCAAACCACTTTATACAGTTGTTACACAGTCACATAGTTTGAGTTCTTGTTTCTGAGATGCTTTTACTTTTTTGTTTCTTTGATATAAAGTCCCTATTTCTTAGTAATTTTCTCTCCATATTCCTGTCAAATATGTTCCAGTGTGTTGTGGAAGAATGCCTTTGAATGCTTTGGGGGCTCAGTTATGCAAATTTTTGTCATCTAATAAATCATGTCAGTGAGTTATAGGATCCAAAATGAAAATACAGTGGTATAAGAAAAAAATGTAAGCAGAGCTCAAGGAGGAAAAACTGATAAGATTTTGATGAGTGGAGGGGGAAAATTGTTCAAATATAAGCTTGAAGTCAAAATTCAGTTTTTACTGTTGATGGAGAACATAATCATCATCTTTGCAGAAAAGTCATAATGTCGCAGTTTCCTCAATAATTCTCTTGCCGCTCTTTCAATTGAAAGCAAGAGGGAAAGTAAAACAGGTTGTTATATTCTGAATAAAATTAGACGCTGGGAAAAGAGTGTGGCCATTGTGTGGCACTTTTATAGTGTGTGTGTGTGTGACTGGCAACATGCAGAGATGTAGGCCATAATTGAAGCACTACCTTGGTGACAGGTTCTGTCTGATGGTGAAGAAAGGGTACAGAGACCCTCCCTACCACAACTGGATGCACGCCTTCTCTGTCTCACATTTCTGTTACCTGCTCTACAAAAACCTAGGGCTGTCCAACTACCTCGAGTGAGCGCACAACTCATGAACACTCCAGAAATGCTTCTCGTTATTATAAAATGCCTTCCTGATATGAAAACAATTTTATTCTTCCCTCTCTCACTTAGGGATATAGAGATTTTAGCTCTCTTTGTCTCCTGTATGTGTCACGACCTTGACCATCGTGGCACCAACAATTCTTTCCAAGTGGCCTCGGTGAGCATGTGTTGTGTTGATAAAAGGTGTTTAACAATGTTAAGCAGGGGTGGGCGGATCGATCCAAATATTGATAGTATTGATACCAACGTTAGTCTCGGTACTAAATCAGTGCTAGCATGACGAGATTGATATTTTTGTCACAGTTTCTCTTCAATACATTAAGCAAATTACTCTTTCAACAAACTCAACAAAATCCAAGTAGGTGACTTATTGAAGTGAAAGTAAGATTTAGTAATTTCATCAATTGATGTTGTTTTCAATCATTTGTAATCATAGATGTAATTTTAGCAGACTGATTTAACTATTATCATATATTCAGCCAGTTGAAATAAATCTACTTTGTATTACAGAAACTCAAAAATATAAAGATATATAACTCTAACCTGAAATATTAGTAAAGCTTAAATATAAGCACCCTTTTGTATTAACTGTCAGAGAAGTATTAGTATTCCTATTGATGCTACATGCAGATAGGTTATACTCTGAATTTCCTGAATTATTTTTGGTTCACCTATTTGATGCACAAAGAGTCATGGATAAAATAAGGAGCGTCACTGAAATTATTTTGAAGGACCTGCACCGTCTCTGTGGTTTAAGAGGAGATTTTAAGAACTTAATGAAGGCACTTAATCATTCCAAAGTGTCAGTATTATATATATAATACTAGCCCTGTATTTACTTGGCATCAGATCAATACCAACATCTGCAGTATCACCCACCCCTATTAGTCAGGAATGACAGGAAGGACGTGACATTAAATAAGCACATTCACGTAGAATCCAGTACATTACAGTATCATCAGTCTGATGTTGTATTCTCATCATTAGTGAATTTTCCCCCAGTGAGTCACGAAATGTCACTTCAACCATCAGCATCTCGCTCTGGTTTACTCTGATCATTCATAATCCCACGGTACTTAATGACACAAACACACACCACGGCACCTGTCAAAGACCAAAGGAGCAATAACACTAAAATTAAAATATCAGCTCCTTTTTT
>JBAMYA010000005.1:11990578-12028681 GCA_037176975.1 Arrhamphus sclerolepis
TGGTCTGAACTATTTTATTTTGCTACATCGATCCAACACAAAATCATGAAAAACAGTGCTTATTAATCACAAAACACAGTTTAAATAATATGACCAAATCCGCTACTACCCGGCGTAGCCTATGTGAGGCGAGTGCTCACCAATGGCTCGCCAATAGTTGATCCGCGGACTAACCTTGGTAAGGAGAGCATCAAACTTGTCTACACGGAAATAACTGAAACCAAGCATTGTCAAAACGGAGCTCCAGTATCAACCGATGAAATTCCCCGTAGAGTTGTCGGGTTTGCAGCACTTTGTGGACCCAGATGGACCGATGGCGCCGGGCCCTGGCTTCCTCGACAAACACTTGAAAGCCCCGCCCCTAGGCCGCCTACTGCAAGCGCTTGCCTGCTACAACTGGCAGCGCGATGCAAGCAACCAGAGAGACTGCAGGCGATTTTGACGCTTTTGATATGAATGCACGGTTAAGCATGCCCTAAATGTTTCAAATTGCCGGTTAGTACACTGCATGTTGCTCAGACATAGCAGTGCAGGGTTTCCACAGAAATCCAGGGGTATGTCTTGACCCACAACAATCCGTTTAAAACGGGGTCCTTCTTACTGTGATTACAGCATCATTTTTCTTTTACCCTTTTACATTTAAACCTTTTCTAGAGGTGTAAATCATGCCGGTTATAAAGTTAGTCATAAAATTCCTCATCCCTCTGGTCCATATCGGACCTGGAGTCTGTCTCGGCTTATATCGAATAAGGAAGTTCTTAGCTGACTAGCAAGTTAAACTGGTACCTTCTTACTGTGAAATTATATTACTAACCTCTACACAAATGTATTGCTGCTCCAAAGTGATAGTATAACACTTAAGCCCAGTTTTTATCCCTGTATGAGCTTCTCGTCTTAAACACCTCTCCTCTTCACAGGTTCACATTGAGCTGACATGGTAACGGTGCGCCTGTGCATTCATGATCAGCCTTTTTTGACATAAGCCATCTGTTATATGCTAAATTAGATCTCCTTAGAATTTCAGATTTGGGTAAACACTAGCTTATGTTCTTGTATAATAAGTTCATAAAGACTAAAGATCTGTGAACTTGTTGATGGCTGCAAAGGACTCAGAGGTTTGCAAAGGCTTTCCAGCATGCTATGACTATTCATTTTTGTTTCTGTTCCGTCTGGCATCAACACTATTACAGCAAATTCAGACCTCGAAAAAATGAACAAATTCTGATTTGATTCAAAGCAAGTTTCAGTTTGTAAACTCAGTTGTGATATAAAGTAGACTAACAAATCCAAAAGCATGTGGAACCTTGGGCTTAACAATTTGGGGAAAATATCTAATTGTGATATATCTGCCTTATTGGAAACAGTGAAATAGTTGCACTGTTTTGCTTCATGATTTGATCTTCTGGATCACTGTGTCATCCTCTGATTCACCAAGCCTTTATCATATGACCATCAATAGAAGTGACTTAGTGACAGTGTAAAGAACAATGTGGAAACAGAAAAGCAAGACCTACTGATTTTGTTGTCATTGGTATCAACTGATATGTAGAAAAAGCCTGTATTTAATAATACTACAATAACCTACAAGTGCAGGAGGAAGACCACTATAAGAGCAATCGGCAACAGGTTTTTCCAGCATAGTCTTTCTGGGGGTGTGGTGTGGATGGGAATGTTTTTCAGCACAGAGTTGAAACACTGACATGAATCGGTTCTGTCTTCAAATTAAAAAAGACTAATGTCTATGTGGCTCTAGTCAGTCAGGGTACAACACTGTGCCGTTTAAGTTGCTCATTCTTAACAAAGTGAGTGAGCAAATATTAAGATGACACTGTTTAAAAATAAAATGCAATTTACTCTGCTAGTTCATTTCCTTTGCAGAAAGAATTTGTGCTCAAAATTATTGGTTGTAGTATCAGTACTTTTTTAATTTAGGAATGGAATCTTGTTCTAAATTTAAGGAAAAATAATTATAGGTTATATTAATCTTAATATTTACTACCTTTTGCAGATGACAATGGATGAGAAGTATGTCAATAACATCTGGGATCTTCTGAAGAATGCCATCCAGGAAATTCAGAGAAAGAACAATAGTGGCCTGAGCTTCGAGGAACTTTACAGGAATGCCTATACAATGGTGCTTCACAAACATGGAGAGAAGCTGTACACAGGCCTGCGGGAAGTTGTCACTGAACACCTTATCAACAAAGTAAGACGAACACAGATCACAGTCAAGCACCACTGCTGAGGAAAGCTGCAACTCAAGTTGTTTGACTTCTGTCTCACCCATGTAGTTTAGACCAACACATACTAATAGTTCTAGGACTAGGTATCCAACTAAATATTAGAAATAAATATCATTTGTTTCTCTCCAAAGGAAAAAAATAAACAGAACAGAGCCCCTATAAATTAACCAGTGAACACTGTTTGTTTCCAGAAGTCTTAATAGTACAAAACCAAATTTGTCACCAGCTTCATATTGAGACTAAATTTACTACTTGTCTTGTTATCTTTTCAAAACAAAACTAGTCTCAGAAAAAAAAACTGTTTCCATTCAACAACCCCCTTGTGTAATTGATTCAACGAAATGTAAAAGTTGGTAAACACAATTCTGTTTTGTTTTTAAGGTTTCCCATCCAGTGTAGTCAATCTAAACTTTTGACAATAGAGACAGTATCATGTGTGTTAATGAAATGCATTAGTGCTTTTCTTAATGTTTGTGTTTGTTAATTCGTTATTTGTCATCATTGATCATGTATTTTTTTCCCTCATGTGCATGATTTATTAACATGTGAAATCCACATGGAGGTTGTGTGTGTGTGTGTGTGTGTGCGTGCGCGCATACGTGTGTGTGAGAGAAGGGGTGGCAGAGGGCAGTCCCCCAATCACAGTGACAATAATGAATGGATTACAGATGCTTTTAGTGAATATTGATCCCAAGTTGTCACTTGTGTCATTACCAAGAAAAGACGTTTGTCCATGATATGTGTTGTGAGTTCCCCAGTGCAGCTTGCAGTGTGCAGATAACTAGTGAACAATATTTCAAGGATTTGTTGAATTCCAGCCAGATGGTTTAAGAAGCTTAATTAAATGAACATTATCAACTTGGCAGACAACCCAAATTTAGCAGTCAAGAAATGTCAACAAGTACTTGATCAGATGAGAGGTATGTCATACTAAGTATGTTTTTCTTATCTAATATCAAACCAGATATTGCTTTAAAGGGTGGACAATAATAATGGGTTGGATGCAAATTAAGAATTAATGTGCTCAGCTCATCTTAATTGGACTGAAGTTATGAAAACCGCTAGATGATGACTTTTTTTTCTTTTCTTTTAATCTCAGTTTTCAGAACTAAAAGCATGTATATCATCACATAGTTTCCATCTACCAGTCGCTACTTCTTGATTGAGTATAATAGATCTAATAGTTATTATGAAAAAGTAACTGAGAGTTTAGGAGACATGGAATTTCTCTGAAGATCGTGACATGTCAAAATAATCTGCCAGTTTTGTATTTCAATTTAACGACAAAACTACTTTAAAAATGTATTTATTTATTTATTTAATTTTTTGTTTTTTGCGATGTTGTATCAAGTCCTCTTACTTTACCTCTGCAATTTCAAAAGCACATTCTTTAATATGCCATATCAATAATGGAATTCAGACATTGTTGATTAATAGAAAGCATTTTATCTTTTTCCGTATAATGTTATGGTTTAGTCTTTTTGAATTGCATATGCAGTAGTGAAAAAGAAAGTATTCTCTATTTCAACTCTGTTTTCTGCGTTATTTTAAAAAAAAAAGGAAAAATCATGTAGTATTTTCAATATGTTAAAGGTAAACTAAAGAACAGCAAAAAATGACATTACACTGTTATTTATTTTGTGAAGATGAAGTCAACATGAAAAAAAGAGCACATAAATCATTTTCATTATCACAATTATTAATGGTCTTTCACATCATTGTAGCGAAAGTATACCCCCACCCCCCCACCCCCCAAAAAAAACAGAAAACCAACTTGATTTCAGTTAAGATTTTTGTTTGTTTTGGTTTTATATATCTCACTTTAGTATTTGAATTGGGTTGAGGTCTGGACTTTGACTGGGCCATTGCAACACCTTAATTCTCTTCTTTTTAAGCTATTCTGTTGTGGATTTACTGCTGCATTTGAGATCACTGACCTGTTGCATGATCCAATTTTGACCAAGATTTAGTTGTTGGAGAGATGGCCACACATTAGATTCTGAAAAATACTTTTGTGTACAGAGGAGTTCATGATCAACTCATGCCCTGTTCGCACAGTGCTAGTATTACCTGCTGTAATCTCTAACAATTAATGATGACGTTTGTGATATTAATCCAGTCTGAATGTTCCATGTCTGTGATTTGTTAAGTTAAACATTCCACTGTTAATTACCTACCTTATTCAGCAAACATAAAGTTCATTGGATAATTTTAATTCCATGCAAATACACATCTCAATGGTTCAGTGATTTGCAGGAGTCTTTAAAAGAATTCCTGTATCCACCCTTTCTGCCTCATGCATAATTATGGCCGCTGGAGCTGGTATGATGTTATACAATGACATTATATCTACCACAAATAATGGCAATAATGGAGTTATAAAAAGCCCAGAGCCAACAGAGGATATTTAAAGGATTAGATGATAACATGCAAAGCAGCATTTAATCAACAAAAAAAGGGCTAATAATGTTTACTGTTACCACAGCAACTGAAGTGCCTGGTCACATGTCACTGAAGTCCAATGGTAGTGTCCGTTCAGATGCTGTTCTTTCATATTTCCCCACAATTGTTCGCTAACAAGCCATGAATTCATATGATTCAAAGTTTTTTGCAAATTAAACGTCAATTGTTTCAAAACAATGCAAGGCCTTAATGCCATATCTGGGTATTATTGTTTGTGCCTGGACATCAATTGATTTTCACTTTTAAAACAAGGTTGCGCAAGATTGTGCTCTTTTGCCCCCTCATTGGTTGAGAAATGCAATTGTCTGTGCTGTGTGAGCCTCCATAGGTGCAACGTAACACACCCGCTGACTCTGCAGTGACATTCGTAGTGGTAATGTATGTTACAAAGCTTCATCTTATAGTAAGTGTCTGGCCAACTCCATCTAGCAAACATTGTGACAAGTGCTGTAAAACTGGTTGTACACTTTGATTGGCAGCTGGGAGGTGTGTCTTCCTGAATGTGGCTCAGGGTTGGAAACTTAACAAATCTTAATGCAGGTGATGCACATATGCTTAGACAGAAGTGTGATTTATTTTGTTATAAAATGAGCTATGGCTTCTTTTTTTGAGTTGATGTCAAGTTCTGTTGTGTTGCTTTATAACAAAACTGGACTAGTGGATGTAGTCAGTGTTTCTGCATTTTGGTTTTGTCAAATAAATAATGGCAGAATGAAATATGTGATTTCTTGTTCATCTGAGGCTTTATTGGGGCTAGACAGTATTTCAATAATGTGTGTGTGTGTGTAGATAGATAGATAGATAGATAGATAGATATATCGCAATATAAATTCTTCCAATAATGATGATATTACACATTTTCAATATATTGACATACTTTATTATTATGGCAATTCTTGACAAAGTTTGGTTGTTTGATGGTGAAGTCACATTTCTTTATGACTGTGAATAAAAGTGAACTTTATTTTATAAGCAATAATTAAACCCTTAGCACCATGTATTAATAATATCCTTGTAATCCTAACATTTTTAAGCTGAGACAGTGACTTAGATTTATTAGTTTGCTTCAAACATGTGACCAAAATGTGTGAAAGAAGTTAATGTGCTTGTGATGGTTGAACTGAGGCAGCATGAGGAGCGGAGGTAATTCGTCATCTCTGCTCTGAAGCAGTGGGTAGAAAAAGGGAGGTCGGTGTGTCCTTAAGAATCTTACTCTACGGAGGCACTTGGTTTACAGTGCTGAGTCACACTGCAGTGTGACTATTATTACTTTTTTTTTTTTTTTTTTTAAATACCTGACTAGCAGAGAAATTGAAGTAGCTGAGAAGGGTCATGATAAAAGACTGTGTTGATAGAAGCTTGCAAATGTCAGCTGTTAAGTGTATTTTATCCCTTTAAACAATTATTTTTAGATGACTTTTTTTTTTTCCTCCTTATGGTGTGACACAGAGACTGCAGAACTTCCTATGATAACAACCACCACATTCACATTTATCTCTGGCTTTCCTAAAGGTACGAGAAGATGTCCTCAACTCCCTAAACAACAACTTTCTACAAACTCTAAATCAGGCCTGGAATGACCACCAGACAGCAATGGTGATGATTAGAGACATTTTGATGTATATGGTGAGTAAGTTAAGTATTTCTAAGACTCATGGTATATAACAGTTAGACTGATCAGAGTAGTGCATGAAATTTTGCCTAGCTAGTAAATCTCCTTTTGTGTTTTTGTGTCACAGGACCGGGTGTATGTACAGCAGAACAATGTAGAGAATGTCTACAACCTGGGTCTCATCATCTTTAGGGACCAGGTGGTCCGCTATGGCTGCATCAGAGACCATCTCCGACAGACCCTGCTGGATATGATAGCACGAGAGAGGAAGGGAGAGGTGGTGGACAGGTAACCAAAAGATGTGTCTGATAAGACATTTTGGTTTTAATGTTTCTGAAGCACATATGTTGGTAAAATGTAATGAAAGATGGTAAAACTAATGTTCAGCAAATGCTTTTGATAAAAGGAATACAAGATCTCTCAAATGCCTCTACTACATTTATGCTAATGTGGAAAAGCGTTAAAAATCTTTTTTGAAATTTTAAAATATTGTTTTTTTTCTCAGCCTCATCTTACAATCTCTAAGTTTTTCAACAAATAATGAGTGATGAAAAGTTAGCTGGCAGCTTCAGTGGGTGTAATGACCATCCACAAAAGTTTTTTTTTTATTTATTTTTAGTTTTATGTTTTATATTTAGCCGGTTTTCTTTCGCTCTGCTTACTTGTTTTGAAAAAAATCTTTCACATTTCTCGGTGTTCCTTCAACATTGGTCTTGTTTTACCTGTTCTCCAGGGGGGCCATTAGAAATGCCTGCCAAATGTTAATGATCCTCGGCCTTGAAGGGAGATCTGTTTATGAAGAAGACTTTGAAGCTCCATTCTTAGAAATGTCTGCAGAATTTTTCCAGGTTTGGGAGAAAACATAATTCCCCTGATTGTTCATTATTTATATGGATTCACATTAGTTGTTACATTGGCTACATTTTCTCTTCCTGAGGGAGCTATATTAAAAAAGTTAAAGTAAATAAAATCCTTTAAATAAACCTTCTCTGAAGAAAGATTATCAACACAGATGATATATATTGTTCTTTTTTTTCCCAACTTAGATGGAGAGCCAAAAGTTCCTTGCAGAAAACAGTGCCAGTGTGTACATAAAGAAAGTAGAAGCCAGAATTAATGAGGAGATCGAGCGGGTAATGCACTGCTTGGATAAATCCACAGAGGAGCCTATCGTCAAGGTAGTGGAACGTGAGCTTATTTCCAAACACATGAAGACCATTGTAGAGATGGAGAACTCAGGCCTGGTTCACATGCTCAAGAACGGCAAGACAGACGGTAAGCACGTCAAGTCGTCGCTCATATATTAACAACATGAAATCCACACTTCACAATTAAAGCAAAGCTTCTTTTTTTTTTCTCTCTCTCTCCACAAAGTAGAAAAATTGGACTTTCCAACTTTTACATAATAAACCATCTAGCCGTCAGTATACCATTCATTTGATCAGTAATATAAACACTGCTTGTTAATGCCACACTGAAATAGATTAGATTACGAGAAATGATGGCTTTAGTTCCTTTAAAAAAATGTCTATAATGGCTACTTTTTTGAGATTGTATTTTAATAAAGCTAGAATTTTTGTCATATTAGAATAGTTTAATGTCATATACATGTCATTTAATGTCATATAAAATTCCTAAATGAACATCCTCCAGGAGTGCTGATATTTTGTCAGAGATTGTTTAAAATGAAAAAAGGGGAGGGGTTTACAATACTTTTGTTCATGCATATGTGCTCACAGATTTGGCGTGCATGTACAAGCTGTTCAGTCGGGTTCCCAACGGGCTGAAGACCATGTGTGAGTGTATGAGCTCATACCTGCGGGAGCAAGGCAAGGCACTTGTGTCAGAGGAGGGAGAAGGCAAAAACCCAGTGGACTATATCCAGGTATGACAAGGGTATAAGGAGAGTTTTGGTTTGGTTTTTCTTATAAATCAGCTGAAATATATGGAATTTTATGGGCTTGAGCAAGACTGTTCAGGAAGACACCAATCTTGTTAAAAAAAAGGTGAAGTAATTTCCTCTCAGTCATGATGAGCTTTATCCACGTGTCATGTCCTTATCTATCAGCAGACTCTACTCTATCTGAACTATTTTGTGTGCCAGCTTGTTTGTCATCATTTTTCTTGGGTGGAAAATGTACAAAGGTCTTTGAATTTTCAAAATAAAAACCATAAATTGCTGTATTTGGATAATATAGGTCATATATATATTGAATATATAGTTTTGTATATGAGAAAATTCAAATGGCACAGATGGTGCCAAAATGACCATTTGTAGATGGCATCTCAGACTTGTGAACTAAAACCTCTTTAGTTTTTTTCTATTTCACTTTATTAGATTTAATCTTTGCAGAGATAATGTTCAGGCTATGTAGTATGATTTTTATGGAGGTTTACAGCTCCTGAAGCATTATTCCAAAGAGATACCCCTTCTGTTGCCAACACTGTTCCTGTATTATATCCACTTATCATGTATTATTGTCTTCTTGCAGGGTTTGCTGGATCTGAAGTCCCGTTTTGACCGTTTTCTCCAGGAGTCTTTCAACAATGACCGGCTCTTCAAACAAACTATTGCTGGCGATTTTGAATACTTCCTTAACCTCAACTCTCGCTCACCTGAATACCTCTCACTCTTCATTGATGACAAACTGAAGAAGGGAGTAAAAGGGGTGAGTCTTCTAATGGATCTGCACTCCTATTTTGGAAACAGACTACAGATATTAATGCCTTGCTTATTAAAAATCTATTATCTCACTTTTGTGTGTGTCCCTGTGGTTTTATGTGAAACCAGGTCACAAAATACAGAATTCTGAGTTGTGAAATTTTTTTAAGACTAACTTTTCTATTCATTAAATCAAAATACAGTTGCAGCTTGATGTTTCGTGATGCATTTTCATCTTTTTACTTGTGTAAACCATTGTAGACAGTCATGTATCAGAGCAAATTCTGTAGTCAGTTTATGACTGTGATAGAGCCTGACCTGCATTATGTTTGGGTTTATTTCATCTAGCTAACAGAGCAGGAGGTGGAGTCTATACTGGACAAAGCCATGGTGCTCTTCCGCTTTATGCAAGAGAAGGATGTGTTTGAAAGGTACTACAAGCAGCATTTGGCTCGAAGGTTGCTCACCAACAAGAGTGTCTCTGATGACTCGGAAAAGAACATGATCTCGAAGCTTAAGGTAGGCAGGAGTGTGATGTCACCAATATGCACCAAATGTTAACTGGAAAAACAAAATTGGCTTCGCTGAAAACATTTTGTTTAATTATTTTCTATGTAGTGTTGTCACAAAAACAAACACTGCTTTTATTTTTCACATCATAATGACATTTTATTAAATGTTTTTGTTGATGGGTTGCAGTAAGGATTTATTTAGTGTACAGGAACATTACAAAGGCTGTTTAGGATTAAGAAAAAATACACAAATATGCAAACTACATCTTGGCCACTATAAGTTTGTTGATTAATAAAACAAAGGTTTTAATTATTATGTGCAATTATTTCTCCTCTTTGTTGCTTAGACTGAGTGTGGCTGTCAGTTCACCTCTAAATTGGAGGGCATGTTCCGGGACATGAGCATCTCCAACACCACTATGGATGAATTTAGACAACATCTACAGACTACTGGGGTGAGGAGGCGCCACATCCCACAATTCACTCTGTCACATTGATGAAACCATTTACTGTCTGCACTCAGCACACAGCTGGCAGAATTGATGTGTTGCTTAGTTAAATAGAATCAGTCATGAACTTTCCTCTTGTGCTTACTTTCTGGTTAATAGTGTTCCTATTTTTTTTTGTTTTTGGCACTGAAGTATCTGTACTCTGTCTAGTCATTGTAAGTGATAAGTACCAGTGAGTACTTGTATGAAGTAAGTTCAAAACATGGATCTCAGTAGTCAAGATTTTTAAGATGTAACACTTGTCATCTGTTTTCATGCTCCTAGTTATGTCATGGTTCTTCAGTTTTACGCCTTTCCAAAGTAATGACATGTTACTGTGTGCACATTTTAAAATCTGACTGCATAATATTTGTTTTTCTTCTTCAGGTGTCGCTTGGAGGGGTTGATCTCACAGTGAGAGTCCTGACCACAGGATACTGGCCAACACAATCAGCAACACCCAAGTGCAATATCCCCCCTTCACCACGACATGCATTTGAAGTCTTTAGAAGGTTTGTCACGTGCACAATCAAAGGTCGTGTATCATGAAAATGAGCTGTGATAGCATTGCATGCTTTTTATTCTTTCTGAAGTAAAAAGCCCAGTTTGTGAATACAATACAATACTTCTTCAGCCTTCTTCAGCTTCACAGGCTCAGACCAGTTCCAGTGTTTGATACTTTCATGATATTGTCAGTGCTATGTTTACTGTCTATAACAACCATAACAACACTGGGACTGATGCATTACTACCACCAGACACCATCAGTGAAAATGCATTTCAGTTCTCCAAATATGATAGCTTAAGGTCTACCACTGGCTTCATTATTTGTGTGTGTTATAGTGTATTTTTGTGTGCCTTTGAGCAGGTTCATGAACACAATAGTGAAAACAACAATCAGGGCTGACTGGGGTTGGAACAGGAACGCCTGTAGTTTGACAAATAGTGTTTTCTTCTTTTTTATTTTCTTTCTTTCTTTTCACTTCATGGCTGTGGGCATAGCACTGCAATGACTGTCTGACATATAAACTGATGAAAATTATTTCATGATAGCCGTAAAATAATATAACAAAATGAAGGTATTATGTGAGAGTTATATGCTGAAAATGATTATATGGAACCTTTTGGTAATATTAACAGAACATCTCAGCCTCATGTTTAGACTGTTTGTATATTCTTCAAACTATATTATACAAGTTGCAGCCAAGCTTCATAGTTAGGTGCAATATTTTGCCTTTTGCAGAAAGTGCGTACACGTAAAGTGGTTGTGTGGTGCATTGAGTATTCTTAGAGATTAACCTGGCATGACTCCCCTTGCTCCCCTCCCGATTGCAGGTTTTACCTTGGTAAGCACAGTGGGAGGCAGCTCACCCTGCAGCACCATATGGGATCTGCAGATTTAAATGCCACCTTCTACGGTCCAATCAAAAAGGTATGTGCCACCTCTGATGGGGAATTTTAGCATAATTCAACATAAAGTATGCAGCTTTTTGTGGTATGAATGATTTGCAAACATGAATGCTGAATCTATGATGTCAAAGGAACACAGGTGTTCAAACAAATTCTTTTGGATACCTTTTATCATATCAACAGGAGGATGGGTCAGAGGTAGGGGTTGGCGGGGCCCAGGTAACAGGCTCCAACACAAGAAAGCACATCCTGCAGGTGTCCACCTTTCAGATGACAATCCTCATGCTTTTCAACAACAGAGAAAAATCCACCTTTGAGGTAAAAAGAAAAAAAATCTTTTTACCTTCACCTACTACTACATCCCCTACCTTCTAAATGGATGTATAATTATTCTCAGACATCATCTAGCCTTGACCGTATTTCACCGTAAGCAGCAGGAACAGCTGATAAGTCATACCAGTCAAATGAAGAAAGCAGTTAAAAAATAGCTAGTATACTATGCTTTCATAAAATATTAATAAAGAAATGGAAAAATAACTTGCAAAGAACGGCCTGCTAATTTCTGCATGTCTGATTTGTTGTTTCTATCACGCTTTGATAACCAAACTCACTCTGTTGACTATGTAGGAGATCCAGCAGGAGACAGATATCCCAGAGAGGGAGCTTGTGCGAGCGCTGCAGTCGCTGGCCTGTGGAAAGCCCACCCAGAGAGTTCTCACGAAGGAGCCCAAGTCTAAGGAGATTGAAAATGGCCATGTGTTTACAGTCAATGACCAGTTTACCTCTAAACTGCACCGTGTCAAAATCCAGACAGGTAAGCACAATAATCAAGTTTATATAATTTTATTTATTTGTTTGTCTGTCTAGATTTCAAAATAAAACATTTAGCTTTATTTGACTTTACTATACACTGTACCATCTAATGTAGCAGCCTTAAAGATTTTACGATGGCATAAATAACAGGGGTCGCTGGGTGTTTAGTAAACAGTTATACTGTAGTAATTCCTTTTCACACAGCATAGCGTTTAGTACTTTTCGTTTGTTGCTCCTCTTCCTAGTGGCTGCTAAACAGGGGGAGTCGGATCCGGAAAGGAAGGAGACGCGGCAGAAAGTGGATGACGACAGAAAGCATGAGATTGAGGCCGCCATCGTTCGCATCATGAAATCTAGGAAGAAGATGCAGCACAATGTTCTAGTAGCAGAGGTAAGTCTGCTTTGAGTGATAGTTTGATCAAGAGCATAGATTAATTCCATGGTTTTCACATTGGACACATACACATTTCATTCCCTTCAAAGAATCTTGTGGTGCAGTTTGGTTCTTGGACAGATCCATTGCTATGGTTTTTCCACCAAAGCTGGTGTTGCTGGAGTTGTCTGCGAGCATTTTATGGATCACACTCAAACCAGCAGCTATAAATCTTTTTTTTTTTTTTTTGTTTTTGAGTTGGTTAATATGTGGAAATGCTCATCGACACAGTGAGTGTTAGCAAACACCAACTACAACATTTATAAAGACTGACAATATTGAGACAAAGTTTTTGAAGGAAAACACTGTCATCTGTTGTAAACCCTGATCTTCTAAAGAAACTTCTTAGTTCAGTGAAGGAGGTTCAGCATTGGATGAGCTGGATGATGTCATGACATGGCTCTGAAGTGGATCTAGCACCAGCACCGGTTTCAAATAGGGTCATGTCTGTGCTTATGAACTTGACATGAAAGATTTAAAAAAAATGTTCTCAAGTTTGACGATGAAAACTACCATCATATAGAGTTGATGAAACACAAAGCTGATTATGTTTGTGACAAGATGAAAATGATGATGAGGGGAAGCTGTGTCATGTTCTATGCTTGTTTCTTGTCTCTACAGGTCACACAGCAGTTGCGAGCACGATTCCTTCCTAGTCCTGTAGTCATCAAGAAGCGCATTGAAGGACTCATTGAGAGAGAATATTTGGCGAGAACACCAGAGGACCGCAAAGTGTACACTTATGTAGCATAACAAGTGAATTTACTGAAAGCTACCATCCAGTAAAGATAAACGGAGGGCCTTGTTTTATGTGGACTGCTATGTGTTTGAACTTGGAAGTGCTTTCATCATTGATTCTGGGAAACACTGGGAAGCTTAACTTTTCTTCCATAAAAATGTGTAAGAAAAAAAAATGATGCAGGAGATGGTGAAGTTCTCTAGCAATATTAGATATCTTCGGCTGAGAGAAAAGAAAGGAGGGAGATCTAGTTTTGTATAAAATCATGTTTCCTGTGGCCTTTGGAGGAAACTAGGTGAGCCTGTTTGCCAATTAACTACGCACTGTCAAAAACACATGTACAGCAAACATGTGGCTACATGGAGACCAAGAAAACATTTGAACTCACTCCCCTGTTTTAAATGTTAATGTCCATGTGTTATGTTTGTGTTTCGTGGCACAATAATAGTTGTACAGGTTGACAGCCTTGGCCTTTTCCTCACAGAGGATTTTTAGAGGATGAAGTGTGAGCTGGTACAGACCTGGTTTACAAACAGCAGTAAGACACACTTCATTTTTCTTCTTCTTCTTCAGAATCCATGAAGATTGCTTAACTTATGTTGCAAGTATGTCTATTTTGGGGGTCATTTTAATACCTGATATGAACACAGTTCACCTCACATAGTTCAAATATAATAAATGCTGTTTTCAGTAGTGTGGCCAGGTCTGTGCTAGTGGCTAGATATTAAGGGCAGCTTGTTCACAGCATGCTTATATCCAGTGTGTCAATCAGGGGAATACGACACTTAAAACTCCATAAATGTTTGGTCTCATGACACTTTTTTTTCCCCACTTAAGGCCTGCTGTCTGATCAGTCAAAAAAAATTATCTCCTCTCTTTGAACTGAAGGTTCCCTGTGATGCAGGTTTCAAAGAGGAATCGCCACCACCCCCACCCCCCATCTCGACTGCATTTTGAACAGGTGGAGCCAGCCTAGCAACAAGCTCTAATGTGTACAAATTGTAAAATAATAATTGTACTCACTGCGAAGTTGGATTGTACAGGGCCTTGTTTTCATCATATTAAATGTAGAGTTAAAAATAAAAGTTTTTGGTTTTGTTTTGTTTTTTTTCCCCATCTTTTAAGTGGCGTTCTCGGCAAGCATGAGAAATACTTAGCTAACCATAATTAAAGTTTAAGTGGGAAGCTGCAGTTGAGTTCTATTCACAAGTAGTGTTTCGGCAGATATGTGAATTGGACTTTGTGTTTTGAGAATCACAATTTTCCTGCGTTCTTAATCATCAGAATGTACCAAAAAAAAATTGCAATTTACATTTCGAGACTTCTTTCAAGTCACAGTAAGGGTACTTTTAGAAGATGTACAGTTTTTGTTGTTCAGTCGTTTTGTCATATTGACATCTGCTTCACTTATTTTCCCTCTGACACCATAAGCAAGAATCATAAATCTAAGTTAAATCAACACTAGTTCTTAATTTAGTCCTGATTACTGAATTAGTTTTATGAAATAATTTTGCTGCAGTCAGTCAAATATTAAGCACAACTACAAGATGTAATCCAGTAGAAGAGGAGCAAAGATTTCTGGCTCAACTTCATCTACTTTCAAGATGCACGAAGAGAGGAAAGTATCTGACAGGTAAGAAACACCAGTCACACTAAGTTTGATAGGAGCATGTGAATTTTAGAATTAATGTGTAAATTAAGCAATGATTATTGACCACCAGTGAGGCCAAGACTCCATGAAGCAATTCATCAAGAGCAGAAGAATTGTCTCAAAAGTTCTTTTTACACTTGTTTTATTGAAATAGCAAAGAGCTCTGGCATTAACGTGTGTCAAGAGTACTAAAACTTCTTCAGATCTGTTCTGAAAGCTTCCACGTAAGGATGACAAAATCATCTATAGCCATGTTTCTGTGGTACTGACTTCATCAAAAAGTCCTACTCTTATATCTCTTGCTATATAAATATATATTATTTTATGATTTCTTTATTTTTTGTACCAATCGGGTGCTGTGAGCAGCCTTGATTGTCAGCCCCAGGGGGCCTCAGAAGCTCAGAGTCAATAGCAACAGCAAATAAAAGCTGTTTGGCACTTGTAGTGAAAATTTGGCAAATCTTTCATGTGGAAGCCACATACTCAGCTCTGCTGCTCATCCTACAAATGCAAGTTCCTTACAAATATGCAATTTAAAAGGGAAATAGGTTTTCCAACAAAGAAAATCTACATACAAATTTCCTTACTTTTTACAGTCAATTTTTTATCTAACAACTTCCCTCTTCTTTTTTTTTTTTCCCCTCCCTTTGCATTTGCGTCTTAGAAACTAACAGGACTTTGTGCTGATGCAGAGCAAAGCAGTTTGCCTGATTGACAGATGTGGATATCATGGGAGACTAATACAAAGTGGCATCGTGTTATGAAGACAAGAAAGTAAAATTCCTTGTGAAATACATCAATTTGTGGGAAGTTAAAAAAAAAAACAAGTAAAACTTATTTTTCCAAACTCAAAAGTATGAAATTACTTCTTTATATCCACTTTTTTTTAAGGCATTGCTTTTAAAAAAATGCATCTGGAAGTAGAATACCTGTGATTATAATGCATTTGCTGTTCTGATGAGATTTGTGGACTGACCAGTCTGAAGTGATGATAGTTCAGGCGTCCTCCTCTCCCACCCTCCTTTTACCCACAACTTCCCTGTCACATGTCAGCTGTCATCTTCCACCTCAGTCATGGATCTTGCTGCTCCATTGTTGTCTCCATCCACATCGGGAAACGCAGTTTGCCACTACAGTTTGCTTGTAGTCGTGGGGGTGGAGTTGAAGATGCCATCATCCACCTGCTTCAACACACCCACAGTCATGTGGACAAGGCAGCTGCACTGTGAGGATCATGTTCCTCAATTTCTTCAGTAGATTTAACACCATCCAGCTGCTTTACTATGTAAGAAACCCCAGAAGACACAGGTGGAGGCCCCCACAATCATCTGGATTACTGACCCTCTGCCAGACCACAGTTTGAGGTACTGACTGACCAGGTGGTCAGCAGCACAGGGGACTACTCTCATTATTCCTCTTCACTCTCTACATCTTCTGAGACTTCCAGGAGCACTCAGAGTCCTGTCATCTGCAGAAATACCCAAATGCAGTTGTGAGGTGTATCAGTAATGGACAAGAGACTGAGTACAGGGAACCAGTGGACCACTTTGTGGCATGATTTGGGAACAATCATCTTAATAAATGTTAACTAAAAAAAGAAGAGATAGGCTAATTGTGGATTTTAGGAGAGCCACGTTTATGTCAAAAAGTATTTCCATAATGGGAGAACAAGTGGGGGGTTAGGGGGAGTATAAATACCTCAGTGTTGACCTGAACAACAGACTGGACTGGAGATGTAACACTGACACTGTTTATAAGAAGAAACAGAGCAGACTTTACTTCAGCTTAGGTCCTTCACTCTTTGTAGCCAGATGTTTCATATCTTCTATAAGTCTGTTGTGGAGAGTTAATTTCTATCTGCAGTCATTTGTTGGGGGAACAGCATCAGAGCCAGTGACACAGAACAAACTGATAAAGAGGGCTGGCTCTGTTCTGTAGCCTCTGGAACTGATTGTGCACAGGAGGATACTTCATAAAATGAAAACAACCCTGAGCATCCTCTTCACAACAAAGATTCAACAACAGTGTCTTCAGTCAGAGACTTCTTCAGATCTGCTGCAACACAGACTGCTACAGGAGATTCTTCCTGAAAACAGTAATAATCATTTACAATGAATCTTTGAAAAGACTAAAGTAACAATGACTAATGTGACAGTTAATTTCCCTTCAGGGATTAATAAAGTATTTTTGAACTGAATTAAACAGTGTAACATGCGCTCATTGAGTTTCTGCCTTCTTTATTGACACCCAACCTCTGCTGATGCCCCTGGATGTTGGCAAGTTCTCACTTCTGTCTGTACATCATCCTGCACAAGATCAAAAAGCAATCAGAACATTACAATTTACATTTGATGGTTGTATTTTTGCTTTGCCTCCACATCCATTTCTGATTCCACAGCGTATTTATTAAGTTTCATTATGAAAACATAGAAGATCTATCAGATTTCAGAATAATGAGCTGTGCTGTACACATGACAGCGTGATCCAGCATGAAACAATTAATTTCATTTTTGGTTGGTTATTTGGTGCTGTATACGGAGGTTAGACTGCACTGCATTATTTTCATGCAGTTTGTCTATCACAGGTTAATATGGTTTAATGCTCTTAACAAGGTCTTTCCTGGGGTGGTCAACAGCCTTCTCTGCACATTTAAATCTGTCCAGTCCGTCTGTTCCAGCTCCTTTGTCTTCTCATATTGTTAGACTGGGGCCATCTGCTCTCTGTTGTCATTACAGGCGGCTTTGGATTTAAAGTAGCAACACTTATGCTGCTCCCTTTCGCCCAGAATTGACTCTCTGTAAGCACACTCCAGTAAACATTTCCTCTGATCTCGAAAAAGAGGCAACACCACTTTTGTGTTTGATCTAAACGAGCCATATTTTTAACGGCGTGTGGATGCCTGGTGACGTCAGCGTCCCAGTCTCTCTCTCTCTCTTTCTCTCTTTTTCCTCTTCTTTGGCAGGCAGTGGAAACAAATCAAGCAGGATGCTTTTCAGTCCGAGTTTGGATGTTGTAAATTTCTCTAAAACTCCCTGTCCAGAGCAATAGACTAAATGTGAAAGTGTGTTCCAGACGATGTTTAGAAGAGCTGCGGTTTTAAAGAGAAGCAACGATGAGAACGTGGACTCCGGAGCTGAAACTGCCGAGTGAGTCAGCCGTTATTTAGCCCGGGGCTAACGTTAGCTGACCAACTTCGTTATCAATGGAAACGATGGAAATAAATGTAGCCGAATAACAGCACGTTAACATTTTAAGCCAGTAACTTTGTTTTGGTATCTTCTTGGGTCTTTAACTGCACTTTTCTTTTGCAACTGCTGTACTTTAAGTGGTCGTAAATTTACTTCTCCCCCCCCCCAGCTCGTGCGAGCTAACAACATAAAAAGTGTTGTCATGGTGACCAAAGCGAAGGGGCAGATTTCCAAACCAATGACCACAAGATGGAGACAAATTTTTGTCTTTTTTCCAGCAAAGTGTTTATGAACCAGTCATTCATATGCTTTTCATTTTCTGTCTTTTTTCTGTTCTCAGATCTGATTGCAGCAGAATGTCATCGTCTGCACGTAAGCATTTCTTCGCTCATACTGTCAAAGTTAGAAATCTCAGTCCAGCTCCAGAACGACTTCAAATGCCTGGTGTTCTCGGAACAGCTCGTTCACGTCTTTTGTTCAGTTTATTTTCCATATTCTTCGGTTTTCCAGGTTTCAGTCGGTGATTTTTAAATACAGTTAACGACGGGTAAAACAGATGAAGTAGGTCAAACGGGTTGATAACTTTAGAAAAGCAAAAGTACAACATATTTATTTTTAATAGTATTTAAATATATATTTCAAAATCTAAGCTTTAAACTTTTTTTTTTTTAAATCACATTTTAAATGTATATTTTTTTAATTCACTATTGCATCACCGATGTATAAGGGCTTTTAATAGGCTTTTAGCATTTTATATCATGATAAATCACAAAGTGTTACTTTTTAACTTCTTCATAAAGCACACGACTTGCATCATTTTTGCACAGTATCTCAAACACAGTTTATCCTAGTGGTGTGCTGTGTCTGCTGCAGTCTGAAGAAACCCAGGCACAGGTGTCTGTAGTTTTTTATTTGACCAGGAGATGGGCTTCTTCCAGGGAGAATTACTTGTTTGCTCACTGGCATCCTATTGATAACTGTTCCATTTCTCAGCTCACATTTAAACATAATATTGTTCATGGCATTGTAAAATATAAACTACTGGTCTATAGACTACTGGTCAAAAGTTTTAAAACACAGTTTTTTTTATTACTATTATTATTATTTTTTTTTTTTTAAAGTTCAAGTCCAGTCAATAGCTCAAAATGGTGTAAAGGTAAGTAGTGACTTTCCAGAGGTTAACAAAAAGGTAAGGTTGCCCAAAACTGGAAAAATAATATATATTTCAGTATGATAAAGAAAAATGCCTTTTTTGGGGGTACAAAGCAAAGAAACTTACAAGTGCTCGACATTTATGGAAACCTGTGCAACAGAGTTAGGAAGAACTTTCTGAAAAATATTTGATTTCCATTGTAGAAAGAATCCCAAAAGTGTGTTCAGCTGTTATAGCTACCAAAGAACGGTACTTTGAGTCAAAAGTTGGTGTACAATTTTATTTATTTATTTATTTAAACCTCAGTTGCTGTACAATGAGACATTAAGGA
The DNA here is from genome assembly GCA_037176975.1 of Arrhamphus sclerolepis. NCBI lineage: Eukaryota > Metazoa > Chordata > Actinopteri > Beloniformes > Hemiramphidae > Arrhamphus > Arrhamphus sclerolepis. The sequence goes on from JBAMYA010000005.1 coordinate 12,010,277, forward strand.
GGAAAAAAAGTGGTGGGGTGGGGTCTTCTAAAACTTTTTACAGGTAGTGTATATGAACAGAGTAAAACTAACAGGGAAATTGTAGCAGTAAAATAAAGCATAGTATCTGTGCAGTAATGTGCAAAGCAAGCATTCTGAGTCACCGGGGGTTCAGAGAACAGAGGTAACCCTAAAGCTGAAAAACAGAGAAGTTTATTTTCTCTAATGGTTTAGTAGACAGCGAAGGCTCTAAAAGTCTGTTTTGTGAAGTACCTTTCTGTCTGTCCAGTGTGAGGTGGAGAGGATGGCCTGATTGTCTATAATTTGTAACAGTTCAACATTCTCATCCCCTCCACAGCTTTCACGCTGTCAAACTCACCACCAAATATATGACCAGAATTCTTAATCTCATGCTGTTGTAAACATCATGGTGACAATGGTGACATTGCTTCCTTTTCAACCCCAAAGTGTGCATAAGTGTATGTATGCTTAAGTTGACTGATAGCAGTGGAACAAAGGTTCCAAGTCACAGTCTGCTGAACATCACAAATATGAAAAGTTTGGACCTTTTCATATGTGATTAGTACTTTCTTTACTGGATGAAAAAGTATTGATTAACTTCTAGGTTTGGATAACTGTTAAAGAAATAATTCAATTTGCCACCATTTTCTGCACTGCCTGGTTTTAACACTTGCATGTTTGCACCAATACAGAATAATTCTTGTGTTCTTCATGTGTTGTTTTTGTGTCTAACTGCAGTTCAGCTCATGTCGGGGCGGGCCAGGCAGCAGCCGCAGCGGCAGTTGATGAACTTACACCTGCTTGCCAACCCTGGAGACTCTCTGCTGTTGCAGCAGACGCTGGATCGCTTGCTGCGCTGGCTTTGCCCAAGTCTCCGCATCTTCCACGTGTCAGAGAGGGCGTCCCCATTCAGAAGTTACACCCGCCCCTGTCCTGTGGCAGGTAATTTCAAGTTTCTAGTCTTTTTGTGCAGTGCATGTCTTATTCAACCATTATCTTTCATATTTGTTTGCAAGAATGATTTCCTGTGCTTATATGTTTTACTTCTATATATAATAAAAGCATATATTTCTTACATGAATACATCACTTTCATGTAATATAACCTGTGTATAGAAAATCCTTGGCATTTGGGTCAGCAGTTCCTCCAAACAATGATGTACATTTAAGTGGTGTAAACAAAGCATTCCTTAGTGAAACCTTCCCAGAGTTCTATCTGTTGTTGTTTAAGGATGATCAAGGTTAAAGTTTTACAAATATTTTCAGGCTACCCTTCTTTGGCCATCACTTTCTTCCTCCACGAAGCTTATGGAGAGGAACGAATTCTCAAAGTGTTGGACTTCTTCCAGCGTCCGCCCTGGCAGTACCATCACACCGAGAGTTGTGGCAGCCGAACTGGAGGCATCCACATTACTTCCAGCAGTTTGCCCTCAAACGCCTTTCTGCGGCCTTACCTCCTGCCCAGCAGAGACTTCTATAGTCTGGGTGCAGGAATGCCTGTGTGGGGTGTACGACCTGTGCACTGTGGAGGAGAAATACTGCGTGTGACATTGTACAGTGGCTACGACAACTATGAAGATGCTGTGCGGTTCTATGAGACAGTGCTGCAGCGACAGGCAGAGGAGCAGAAGACCGGCTTCTGCTGGTTCACCCTTCACATAGGTAAGGCTTCAGGGGTTTTCTCTTGATTCTTCTTGAATTTGCTTCTTTTTTTTCTTTTTTTCTTTTTTGGAGGGATAAATGCAAGGGTTTAAAATTGTTTATCCTTATAAATCTAAACCTGGATCATGCACTGTGCATAGGATTTCTAGATGTGATGAATGACTTGTTTTATGTGCAGATCTGGCATTTATGCACTTCACAGTGTCACTGACGCCAGCTTGAACCATATCAAACCAGTTGTAATACAAGAGGAAAGGGAGATCTCTGGTCTGTCATCTACACATCTACATGCCACAACAACATGAACCACACGCATTGCTGCTATACATTTAGTCACCATCTGCCCAGTGACCACAAAAAAATTCTGGTGCATGCTCGAGAAAAAAGAACACAAAGAAGATCTTCAAACTTTGACTGAAGTTGATGATTGCAACAATTGTGATGTCCAAATGATAAGCAGCCTGATTTATTAAAATTGTAATTTTTTTTGTATTTATGCCTGTTGCTCTCATTCTGTTCCCTGAGTGCAGAGCCAGGACTGTCCCTTCAGATGGCCCTGAAGCAGTTGTCACCTGGGGTCCGGGTGGAGCCATGCAGCTCTGCTGTTCTACAGTTTAGTGTGGAGGAAATTGGACAACTAGTTCCACTGCTGCCCAATCCTTGCACCCCCATCAGTTCTACACGCTGGCAGACCGAAGACTTGGATGGCAACAAGGTTCTCTTTCAGGTCAGCGTGGTGTCAAATGTCTTAGGTCCCACTAGTTTTGAAATTAGTGAAGTGAGAGATGCTTGTCCTTGATAAATGTATGGTTAGATTATGAGGTTAAGTTGTCAGACCTAATGAGCATTTAGTACTAGTTAACTACCTCAAACAAAGCACAGTTATTGCCCAATGTGACTTGTAGAATATGTCGTTTTGTCACATCGTGTAGAAAAGATGGATAACTAGTGAAAGAATTACATGTTTGCTTTGAAGAGGAGGAAATCCCAGGTAATTATTATCTTTGTTATATTAGAAGTAAACAGTCACTTCATGAAGTTGGTATCTTTGAAGTCATAAAAATGCCTAAGAATATGGTGGAATTTCTGACACAGTTTTTTTTTCTTTTCCTTTTAGAAAAATGTTGACATTTTGTTCGCTGGAATTAGACTTTAATACTTCCATGGTAGCACTGTAATGGTGACTTACTTTTTGGTCACAAAAATAATGTGACAAAAAAAAAAAAAGTAATAATTATTTCACACATTCTTTCTTGTGTTCTGAATAGCACATGTACTTCAGGCATGTAGTCTGCTTTGCCATACAACCTCTTAAGGCATTTGCTGTTGGTCTGAATCATTTTTATTTTGTCTAAAAAAAGTGACGTTTGCTGTGGAAATTTCCACATTAATATGCTATGTTTGATACACGCAGCCTGCTTCAAAAGGCAGTGGATAATTATTTTTAAATAATCCTGATTTCAGTATTGAACACAGTTATGGAGTATTAATAGATCTGACTTTCAGCAGCCACATCAAAGCCATCACTAAGACACCTTTTTATCAACTCAGAAACATCAACAGGATTAAAAGTTTTGTCTCCCAGAAAGACCAGGAGAAACTCATCCATGCGTTCATCTCCAGTAGACTTGATGACTGTAATGGTCTTTTGACAGGACTTCCCAAAAAGAGCATCAGATATCTGCAGCTCATCCAGAACACTGCTGCTGGGGTGTTAATCAGGACTAAGAGATCTGAACACATCACACCAGTTTTAAAGTCTTTACACTGGATTCCAGTCAGTCAGAGAATAGATTTTAAGATCCTACTGATACTCTACAAATCCCAGAACGTTCTAAGTTCAGAATGCATCTGTGATATGTTCAGAGTATAAACCTAGCAGGACTCTTGGATCCAAGGATTCAGGTCAGTTAGTTCAGACTAAACATGGAGAAGCAGCATTTAACTGTTATGCTGCAAACAAGTGGAACAAACTGCCAGTGGAGATTAAACTTTCACCAAATGTAAACACTTTTAAATCCAGGTTAAAAACATTCCTTTTCTCATGTGCCATGTGACATGACATCTGCACGGTATCTTATTTTCATTTTTTATATTTTATTTTTCCATTCATCTGTACCGTTTCTGATTTAGTGATTGATGCTTTTTTAATGATTTTAACCTAATTGTCTTATCTTAATTTATTTATTTTTTTATGTTTATGTTTTTATGTAAAACACTGAGTTGTCTTGTACATGAAATGTGCTCTATAAATAAACACGCCTTGCCTTATAATAATGATTATTTTTTTCCATAATCAAGCAACCCTAGTCTTGAATCTCATAAATTGCTGGTGATGTTACATCTCAAATCTGGGTTTGCAATCATTTCACATTATGTCAACTTTATGAGACAGAAAACACACCATCAGAAAGAAAATCTGAGGTCATTGTCTCCTGAAGACTAAACTCAAAGCTGTAAGAATGTTTATCTGTTAGATGAGTGCATTTTAAGTCTGTCTCTGCATCTGTTAACTAAATCTGTGTAGTGCTGCTGTAAATCATAATCTTGCTCCTCTTGACCTTCTGTGCTGCAGGTGAAAACTCCAGCGCAGCCTCAGCAGTCTCTAACCAGTGCTTTTCACCCAACTTGTGTGTCACCTCGGGGGGTAAAACTCAGGAGCTCTGGGCAGGGCCACAGTCTGTCACCCTGCAGCCTCACAACTCCGCTGTCCTGGCAAATGCACAGGCAAGGTAAGCTCAGAATTAAAAGAAAAAAAAAAGAATATGCCTATATTGATTTAGGCCTTCTGGATATTGGAGGAATTCTCACCAACTCCGACTTGTCTCCCGTAAACTATTCACTTATTATTTTTTAATATGAATATAAGAAAAACTTTTGAATTTCATTTTGATGTACATTTATTTTATTTAAAAGCTATCCAAGATTATTTTATTTGCATTAATATTTATTCAATTGTATGAAACAAATAGCATTTTAGTATTTTTTTTGACTGCATACTCAAGACTGTCACTTAACCAAAGAGATGTCAGGAAGTTTTATTTATTCATTACCACTTATTACATGAGGAGAGCAGAACTTTGCTAGCACTGCTTTTTCTGTGTTTGCTTGTCGCCAGGACACAGACCACACAGTGACCCTGTCCTGGAAAAGCTTCATGGAGGAGGCGGTGGAACAGAGAGCCTGGGATCAGGAAGCTGCTGCAGCACACCTCCTGGAAGCTCCTGTTACTCATCTCAGCGCAGCAGCCCAGCTCAGCTGTCATCCTCTAACCATCCCGACTCTCCTCTGCGCTCCTCCATCACGCATTCTTTCTCCCATCTCCTTTTGGAAGAAGACGAGGAGGAGCCAGAAACCAATGTAGACACAGGAGCTGCTGTTTCTCCTTGCTCTGACACAGCAGTTAAAACACTCACTCGCTCCTCCTCAGTCGACCTTCTGATGTCTCTCCACTCTGAGAGACCAGCATCAGTTGGGGCTTCATCTCTTGAGGAAATGGCCAAGGAGTTAACTGAGTGTCTGCCTCGGACACGCTTGCCCCCTGGGAGGCCCTCTGGTGGTTGTATGGATGCAGCCCCAGAGAGCAGGACCAATGTAATCGTACATAGCCCCTCTAGCAGGCTTTTCGTCGAGAACAGAACTTCTGCGGAGCCATTGTCTACACATAAACACAATGAGGATCCAGCCGATGAGTTCTTCATCTAAATTTGTGCCAGTGTGGCCCTGTCATATTAATATGAAGGGTTCCTAAGCATTTTTAAAAATTTTGCAAAAAACTAATTTAATTTTCATGTTTTCCCGGTCTGAATAAGGATGTGACTGCTTTACCTTATTTCTCAACTTATTAAGCATTGTTACTTGAAAGAAAAATGTGGGAAATATATATACCCCCCCCTCCAAGTTAAACCAACAAGAGTTACAGTCTTCTGTAAATATTTGGCAGCTTGCATGCACTGTGTAACATAAGTGTTAACAGCTGAGTTTTAACATCTAGATGTTTATACTCAGATGTCTTAAGCAATTTAATACTGTCACGATGAATTGGACCTTGAATTTTTGATGTAGAAGATGATAAGGAACCCTGTAATAATCACAGGACACAGCAGGTTAACCTGAAATAAGAGGTTTGCTCTAGATCAGAGATGTCAAACTCTTATTTCATCCCAGGCTACATCATCAGCATGGTTACCATTAAAGGACCAGTTATTCTTTACTGTCTAAACCATCTATGTTGTCAGATTTCGTGCTAGTTCCTCGACTAGGTCGTAAAATAAAATTTAAAAAAAGACTGAAAATACTGTTATAAAATTTCAGATTTCACAAAATTTGTTACTTTTTTATTTAAAAAGTCTTGGCACTAGTGGCCTTTTATTGACAGTCAGGAGAGACAGGAATGTGGGAGACACGCAGCAAAGGGTCACGGGGCGGGAGTCAAACCTGTGACTGCTGCATGAGGACTGAGCCTCTGAACATGGGCCGCCTGCTTTAACCACTAGGCTCTGCAGCGGCCCAAAATTTGTTACTTTTATTATAAAACTATTCCTATGTATTAAAATCACAGATTTTATTGTGTAATCACAATTTACAACGTTTTTTTTTTTTTTTTTTTTACTTGAAATTACTTTTTTTTGTGTTGGAAAATATCAATGTTTTGCAAAATTTTGACATAAAATTGCAAATTTTGTATAATTTAAACTTTGTCCTACACACACATATATATGTATATATATATGTGTGTGTGTGTGTATATAAGAATGAAGAATTTTTGCTGTTTGCTAAATCATGACTTTTCGACAAGTTTAGATGTGATAATGCTTTGTGCAGCTATTTTCTTAAAGTGTAGCTCAGTGAAGAACAAAGTAAATGGTTTTTATACTAAATTGTTGCTGATGGCAGTCTAGGTCTAATCACTTGTAAACCTTGGAAAGTGAACATTTTATTTTAAATTGCTTTTGAAAGGGATGATCCAACTGTGAAGGCAGATTGTTTTCTGCAGAGCAGCTGTGTACAGGTCTGAGAAGTCTTATCTCATGGCTTTTAATTAAACTTGTTTAAAAGCATTTCAGACATCAGTTCAGAGTTTTGTGTGAAAATGTATAAGTGGTGGGCCAGAACTCACATGCTCAAAGAGCTCATGATCATTACAGCAGTTTCAAGCAAAACAATATTTTACGTGAAGAAAAGAGTATCATTCAATGAGAAACTTAGTTACCTGTCAGATAAACCCAAATCTAATATTTCTATTCTTTATTATTTTCATAATGCTGGTTTGATTGAATGCTCTTTAGCAGCTATAATTGTTGGGCTGCTCAGTAATTACTGTGCATGGGTGTTAGATGGACTGGTAGCGAGATCTTTGATGGGCTCCAGCAGAACCATACAACCCTCCATCTCACCTGTTTCAAATGAATGGCTCGTTAACAGACTTGTTAAGACCTTGATGACAATCTGATGTTGATCCATTCATTTAAATCAGGTGTGTTGGAGCTCTACAAGGCAGCTCCTCACCCCGGACACTGATGTAGAATGTGTCTGGACAGCTGTGGTTGCACATTGTACATGATTAAAGGTAACGTTATTGATCCTCAAACATGAATGTTGTGTGCAAAACAAGTGGTTTGTTTTCTTAAGAAGATAAGTGCAGAACTGTAAAGCCGCAGAACCAGTGCTGTCTGTTGTCTTTGACCAACGTCTTCTTGAAGTGTTGACTGAAAAAAAGCAGCTTCTAGAATTTGGCAGCAGGTTTCAGGGTGGAATTTTTGTCCATCTTCAATCCGAGAGGAAGAGAAAAAAAAAAGATGCCCATACTGTAGTTCTACAGTAAATGTACTCAGTCAAAAACATACAAAAACAATATCTAATATCCAGGAGTAATCCAGCAGAAAAAAAATCTGCCCCCAGATATCAATCTAGTCATAATACTTCTCCTAAATTCTATTCTAAAGGCTTTTTTTGGGAAAAAAAAAAAAAAAAGTTGTGTAATAATTACCTCCCACAAATACACTGAAAATTATTTAACTCAGAATTTAAATTCATATCTTTTGATATCATATTAGTCGCTTGCTAAATAGCTGTTCACACTCTATTGAAAGGTTCAGGCTTTCATAAGATGCCAATGCAAAAGTCAAATATATTCAGTTATGTTTTCTGCAGTAGTTGTGTTGCACAAACAAAGATGGGAACATATTTTTACTGTTTTCTTTCAGCGTAAAAAGGAAATACAGTTTTACTTTTTGGGTTTGTTTTTTTTTTTTTTATTGCCCCAAACCATTTTCCCACCGAAGTCTTTAAACAACATCAATGAGGTTGTAATTATACATACATAACTTGACATTGATCGCTCAGTAGTATAAATACGTATAGAATGTGCTTCAAAATGTATAAAGTAGTTTCAAACTCATTTAAGCCAGGCTCATAATTGCAACATAAAACTCAACCTCTGTCGTAACATAAAGCATGTCAGCGAATTGCACTCTTTTTTTTTTTTTTTTCCTTTAAATCTCACAGTTTCTTCTGCAGGTTAAAGGATATTGTTGCTCCTCGGAACATTACTGCAACCAATCCAGCTGAGATCCTTGGCCCACTGGCCCTCTCTGGTGACTCGCACCTTCACTGGGTCGAATCTCCAGAACCGGTGATCTTTGAACAGGTAAAGCCGTCCATCTGAGCGGGTCAGCGCCCCATTGGTCCCCTGTGGCACACCTGTCCAGTCGTTCAGTCTGCGGGGGTAGTACGGTTCTTGGTGCAAACCTTTGAGGTTGAGCACAAAGTACCGGGAGCCCTTGAAGAGCACCATGTGACCCAGTGGAGCGTAATAGAAGGCGCAGTCGGGGTGACGAGGCAGACCCAAGTCAGTGCTCTTCTTGGGGAAGCTGGGGTCCAACACGTTGCCAGTATAGCGCCATATCCGTTTCCCTGCACACGAGACGGAACATGCAACACATATGTTGAAAAATAATTTTCAAGACAAACTATTATGATTTTATTTACTTTTATTGATAAATATAAGGGAAAACAAGTTTAGCCTCTGTTTCTGTCGTCTGAGGAATAAAAACCTTTAGATTTTCCTTAAACCCTCAGGCTTTAGAAGACTATTTTTCAAAACAAGGTGATAGATTTAAAGTTGAAGCTACTTTCCACAAAAAAGGAAAAAATAACTACTTGAAATCCTAATGTGACCTTTACAGAAGAAGGAAAGCAGAGAGACTGCTAAAGGTCAACTGGTTTATGAAAATGTAACATCCTTCATACCAGAACAGATGATTTATGGAGTATAAATTATGCCTTGGCATCACATCACTTTTTAACATAAAACTGTTTTGCATTAACCACATAAAAGAATCCTACTTTTTTTCTTCTTTTTTTGGTTCTTAGCAGGAAATTAAAACCCTTAACACTGTGGTGAAGCTAATTTAATATTTTTAAATGCCACTTATCTGCATAAAAAGGAAACAAGTGCCATTAATGAGCTCAGTGAAAGCAGTACCTTTGAAGAAATACCACTTGGAATCCAACGGGGAGAAGGTTGCAGCCTCGATGGCCTGAGGGAGGTCAGGCCAGCGCTGACGGAGGGGAAATGGACCGCTCACACTGCCCTTAGCTGAAACTGACCAGTACATGCTGCCGCGGAATACCAGCACCACCCCATTCTGGTCTGTACACCCAAACAGAAATGAGAAAAAAAATAAACACCTCCCGAGCAACAGTAATTAAATTTAAAAAGTCGAGCTGTTTATGAAACTTATGAGAATCGTTGTGGCCCGGTTCTTCTTTCTGACAGTGTTCATTTGGACCTCACCCATGGTGATGGCATCAAAGGCTCCTCGACAGTAGAGGGGCAAACCTGGAGTTTCATGCTGCCTTTGCAACTCTGCAAACTCCCACTCCTGCAGCGCAGCATGCAACACCTGACCTGGCAACCTCACAGGGCGATTATTTGATGGTTTACCTGACAGAGAGAAGGAATCGACAAAAAAAAAAAAAGACAAAGTGATGCCATCAGACAAGGCCACAAAAAGACGACATTTAAATCACTTAAAAGGCCATGCTGAAATTCCCAGTGAATAACTGGATTTGGCATTGATGACTGACATTTAAAACAAGCAGTGACCAAAGATCACAAGTGCTGGGTTATAGAGCAAGTCCAATTTCCCATGCATGCCAAACAAGAAGTGTTTTCTAAATTAGACTCTATGGGGGAAAGAAACGAAAAACAAACAGTTGAGCTTTTACTTTAAAAGAAAACATAGAAAATGTTAACATTTAAATTGTCCTACAGGATGTGGCTGGGTTGATACATACTGATGGGTGACATTATACAGAACAGGAAATAAACAGAAAACCTCGGATAGAACACACACAGAGAAATCCCGAACATATTGATTTCATTTATGGCACTAAAACAACGTTTTCTCTATAGTCTCCAGCCTTCTTAGTCTTATAGAGCATACATCCCTGTCAGTGTATCACATTAAAAAGAAGAAAGGACAATAAACGTAAGACTAACAGAAAGCTTTGGACATGATTACATCTACTTTGTTTGCAAGGAACTGAGCAAACATTTGTGTTGGAGTTGGATAAAATCAGCACACCCATGAACTAGAGGAAGACTGCAGGAAAAGTGGACCACAGTGGATAACAGTGTTAAGATAAGCGCTGGACGTCCGACTTTACTCAAATCCAAAACCTCCCTCGTGCACTGCCACGTTCGTCGCTGCTGAGTGAAGCATTCACGTGAAAAGTCTCACATACCAGTGTCAAATTAAAGTCTGGCATTCAACAGTGGATCCTGGTGGCGTGAGATGCAATAAAACGTTCCCGCTGATTAAGATGCTGCATGTTATTAAGGGGTCTTGATGGTCAGCACTGTTGCCAAAAGAATGCACCTTTAACTAATTGGTGACTCCAAATGGGAGCTTGGAGTGAGTGTCAGCATATGTGGCCGCGTGATAGACTTGAACTTTTCCTGCGTGTACCCCTGCCTTTTGTCTGAAGACAGCTGGGACTGGGCTCCAGCAGACCCCCATGACCTTGAATAGGAAGAAGTGGGTACAGATAACGGATAGATGGATGTTTTGCAGGGTTAAACTGAATCAGTATACTAACTGTTACTCCCCAAATGTTAATCTTATCCTGTTTTCAGTTCACAATATGGCACTGACCCTAACCAGGACCCTGAAAAATTACATTTTGCCTCATTAGGACCAGGCTTTGGTCCCCACAGGGATAACTGTGCCCAACAGGAACAGAGATTACGCTACGAAAGGTCCTATTAAGGTAAGAAAAATAAGAACACACACACACGCACACACACCCATCTCTGGCTAAAGCTTAAATCTTTAAGCAGAAGGAGCATTTTTGCAGAGCCAGCAGTCCTGTCAGCTGCTGTTCTTGTCTGTATCTGTCTGTGGGGCTGTTTGACATTTAAGAGGGAGCAGCTGCAGTCATTAAAGATGACTGCCACAGGGTGGGAATCAGCTTGATAAAGCTACAAGAGAGTAGCATAATGTGCTTTGCAAAACTCCACCTAAGTGCCAACAAAAGAATCCAAAATAACTTTTGGTTAAGCAGGAAAAAAGAGATTTGTGTGGAATTATAAGAAGACTTTTCCAGATTCAGCTGTATGTGTAAAAGCAATATTGTGTGCTCTAATTGCTTTTTTTCTCCGAACAGTTAATTCATTGTGGGGTCAAGTTATGAATCAAAGTGACATGAACAGCTCTGAAAACAAAGACATGTATGAAAGATGGCTTGGGTGAGGCAATGTGGTGAACAATTGCTATTTAATTTTTTTAGTCAGTGAATTATGGAGGCTTGCAAAAAGTGTTTTAGGAAGCTAAAGACAGAAGATTTCCAGAGTCAGAGCAGATGGCGCTCCTCAGATAAGTGAGAGAGGGAGGCATCTGAACTTGACCTGCCTGTGAGCTTCTGCTGCGCTGAAACTCAAGTTCAGAGCGGAATTATACAAATGATTGTGTTACTGTCCTGCAGCCATGCAAACATTCCTGCGCAGTGTGTTTTTACTGGCCCTCCGCCGCTGCTGTGCACCTGAGGTTCAGGGTCAAAGCGGAGAAAGTGCTTTGTGCTCCATATAGATTCAGAGCAGCAGATGATCACAGAAGTGGTTGACAACCTACTTTTGGTAGGTAAAACGAGTGGAAAATATGTTTCGCAACAACTGTTACAGTGAAATCAGTTACTGAGCTTCTGGGAAAAAAAAAAAAAAAGACAATTACAAAAGAACACAGCAGAGCAGCACATGTGGAAACCTGCCTTCCACATGCCAGGAGGGACAGCACATTCACAGTAAACAGAAACTATTATCTTATACACAGCCATAATGTAACGCTCTCACACCAGTAATCTGTCACAACAGAGCTGACAGAAACTCTCAGGTTAAAAGAGGAGTGAGACGCTGGATGATAGTGATATACAAACAAGCCCCTGCTGCTCTCAGCATAAACTTTCGCCTCCCACAGCGCTGAAGCTGACAGACTCTTCCTGCTGCAAAGATAAACCCAACTAAGAGCACAGAGAGGGGATGTTGTGATTTTGATTGCATGTGTTGTCCATGTTTGGCAGGATACAAGGAAACTGGAATCCTCTAAAAAATGAACAAGTTTACCAAAATTTACCACTCTTACCATGACAACTGTGAATATACACCACAAGTAGTCTAGATCGGTTCCTTCAGCCTCCTACATGGAACATACAGGTTGACCTTTAGCCTGGCCAGCCGTCCTCATATAGTTCCTCTTTGATTCAAAGAATTAGCCTGATTCTGGTTCTGCGACAGCCAGACTAGCATCAAGAGGACATCAAACATGGAGTGCAGTGGTGTAGGGACGCTGGTGAATGACCACTGCCAGCAAAAACTTATTGGGCCAATTCTGCAGTAATCTTGGTTGTCTTAAATAGTGGCTCTTGAATGCGCCTGCATGAGTCATTGTATAAAACCTAACCCCACCCTGTTGCGATTAGTTCAGTGAGTTCTGCACCAGTGCAAAGGGCGGTGAATGGGAAAGGTTCCAGGCCCATTTCACCAGGGAGAATGATTATAAATCGAATGTGAATGCCTGTGGAGACTCCCTGGCAATGGCATCGATGGTCCATTTTGATCATGATATGACTTGGAATACATCTAACATAGCTTTTAACCTGTAGAGAAATAAAAAAAAAACAACAGAAAAACATTTTTCGACTTACCACAGCTCTTGGTAATAGTTTTTAAATAAATAGGCTTTAAATTTACTTATGCATGTTAACCCAGTCTTCTTCTTACCTATAAGACTTATCAGCTGCCCACTAAAGTGCCTTTTTTTCTTTGCTGCCCTTCAGACCTTAGAATTGGCTAAAATGGCTAAAGTCCAGTGATGTTGCAGCGTTACACAAATACTTATTTGGAGCCACTCATGTCCTATTCACCAAATCATACCCCTCTCCTCAGTAGTCTGGTTCATCCTGGAAAATTTTGCCCGGATGAGAGACGCTGCATTAGTTTAGTCGTGAACCCGAAAACTTTCTTTCAGGGTAAAAGGGCAACCACAAGACCAAGTAACACATCGTGAATGTCATGTCTTCTCACCGTACAACTGCTGCACTGCAACGATGTCATCCCAGCTCAGAACTAGGCTGCGGCCCAGTTTCCTGTAGTACGGTGACATCAGAGCGTGACGGACGGGGGAGTGCTCCAGTCCCAGAGTGTGTCCTATCTCGTGGGCAGTCACCATGAACAGGTTGTGGCCTTTGTGTCCGTTAAGCGTCCACTTCTCTGCCATGTCGAAGTGGGCCTCCCCTCGCCGAGGAAGGAAAGCGTGAGCCAGGGTTCCCCCTGAACATCACACAGGATGCACTTTGATATCTTATTTCACAGTTTATTGTAGTTGCATTTAGGTCCAGAAGTATTTAGAATTTAGCAGTGGCGCGAAGCTGAAAGTCTTCACTTTGATCACATCTTGGTCGTTTTCTTTCTAATCTATTATGGTGGTGTAAAAAGGCAAAACTATGTAAAACCGTCATAGTCCAAACCCTCACGTATCCCACCAGACAGTAATATGTTCAACACGTTTCAGTTAAATATAAGCTGACAGGATTCAAAATGGCTGCACAGTTTGCTGTCAAAATGTTACCTGAACCTGACTGTTGGTAGTAATCACAACAGTTTTTGTCCAGAAATTTGGTATCAAATGTGATCTTAGAATACATAAATTCTGAATACATAATTACTGAATGAAGTTAGTCCCTAAACATTGTTAGTTTTGAACGTATGCTCATGAAATACTTAAGAGACTGAAATGCAACAGCTTACAACTGCAAACGCATACATGATTAAAGTGCGTGAGGGTGCTGACCTGGTCCATCAAAAGCATTGCTGGCCCCATCGTTGTGGTCCCCCTCATAGAAAGCCAGCCGGATATCTGCGGGTCCTTTAGGGGCTTCCTGGAAGACCAGGCCTGACACGTTGCTCCACAGCTGGAAGGCAGCGTGCACCGCCAGACGCACAGAGCCCAGAGACAGGTGGCGAGGCCAGTTCACTATCTGGTAGGTCAGGTGGCGCTTGTACCACTTCTCAGCTGGAGAACAAACACAGATGGACAGAGATCCAGGACATTCAGGTCCAGTGTGATGCTCATAATCTCACGGCGAGTGTTAAGTGCTCAGAAGCTTAAATCAGCAGATCAGCAGAACAGAAATGGTGGCAATATTCCTATGAAGAAAGTACACCATGAAATCTTCTTCTCAGTTCAGTTCTTCCTTCTCAACTATCTTCTCATCTAAATTGTTTCTAGCTAAGGTGTACACCAAAAGTAAAGGCAGGCAAACCAATAACGTCAATAACCACAGTTACCTATTTCACCTGCCAGATGCATGAAAACCTGACTAAAATAACTGATCTGAGAAACTGAAGGTTGCCGTTTGCTGTCTTTCAAATCCTGTCATAAAAATGTAGATGTCAGCCATCCTGTGTTTAGCAGATCCGCTTTGAAGTAGAACCTCAGTGAGCTCAACAAGCTGAGCCAAAATGATAGGATGTTGACCGTGGTGGCTTACAGCTGGGCAAACGAACAAGCAGCCTCGGCAGATGAGAGTTTCCTTCAACACGTGTCTGTGGCTTCTTTGCCTCGATATAATGACATGTGTCGCAAATGTCTTTGAGGACAGAGGGAACAGGGGACGAAATGCAGCACTCCATTAATTTACATGAATCTAATCTGTTCATGTGCATAGGACTTAAGAATATACACAAACACACATCGTCAACAGGCAGACAAGGAGGCAGCCTCACAGCAGTCAACAGATAAAATGAACCATGTGCTCTGTCTGTTCAACTCAAAGCAGAAAAATCTAAAAGCACTTTTTCCCTGAGATAATAACATGAATAAACTGCAACATCTCTGCAGCTCTGCAGAAAAAAAAGAAAAAAGAAAAGAAAACCAAACATTTTTTGTCTCTAAATTTGTCTGAACAACTACAGGTGAAAACTGTTTCTGTGTCCAGATGCCCGTTTTGTAAGTTAAACCTGGTGAGATTCAAGAACTGACACAATTTCCTGAGGTTTTAAGGAACTGTCTGTGGCATGTTTTGATGAAAATTCCACAGGGATACGGTACAAAAGCTCCCTTTTCAGTCATGTGTTTACAGATCTCTCCATAACAGCCAGCTTTAGGAGGTGCAGTCAGCCGCTATTTTCTTTTTCAGTTGGTTTGAATTTTTCAGTTCATAGTGGAGCATGTCTTTGTTGTGTTTTTTCCCCATTACATATTTAATTGATTTACAGTGTCAGGCTTCTTCTAGGAAAGTTGACCTGGATTGACCTGTAACTGTCTATCATTATAAACCTGCATTAACGCTTCAGGGTTGTTGTTTTTCTATAAAATGAGAACATAAATCAATCACATTTAAAAGTTTTTGAAATATTTTTAAAAGAGCCAAATGTACATGGGAGGTCTGCGCACAAGGCTGAATTACCCAGCGCTCCTCAATCATACATCCTCCTACAGTCTGCAGACAGATTTATGGTTAAAATGTGAGTTATTCTGATACCATTTGCACTTGTTTAAATAGTGCACAGCAGAGAGATGAGAGTGATACACAAGAGTTATGCACTAGATACCGTGAATTGCCAAGAGACCCAAACAGCACTCTGGAGACTGGAAAATATCTGGAAATCTGGAGCCGTTAAGGCTTGGGTTTGGCTGTGATATCGATGTTTGTTTCCTTGTGAGTAAACACACAAACACACGCTGTGCTTCAGCAGCTGCTGAAGTGTTATGCAGACTCGATGCTGAGCATGTATGATACAACAGTTTACAAAAAAAACCCAAAAAAAACACCCAGCTGGAGAGGTAGCACCTGGTCCCAGATGAGAAGTAGTCGTCAAAATCATTTACATTCAGGAGAGGAATAAACTGCGCACAAGAAGAAGTTCATCTGCAGCCTCAAACGTGAGGCACACCAAATGCACTGCATGCATTAGGTCTATTGCCAACACGATCTGTGTAGATCTGCATCCGCCCACTCACCATCCCAGACTGCCACAGAACAACAGGTCCCCCGACGACGGCAGTGAAGTCAGGAAGTCCCGTACACAAGACATTCCTAGACTTCCCTTATGGAAGCAATTAACATGATGCCCTCTGGAGCAGCAGTGCAGAAAAGACTGAGATCATCTGATAGCTGAGGTTATTGTTTGTGGAGGTGCAGAGAGATTGTGTTATTACTGGTGTTAAGACTCTATTTGTGTCGCACATCATGTCACCAACTAAACAAAGTCAACTAGAACAGCACCCAGAGAGCGCAGACCTCCGCCAAGCAGCACAGTTCCTCCACATATTGTGATTTACACCTAAAAATAATATTCCTACATGCGCTTTATCTATTTTATTGGATTCTTTGATCATGTAAACATGCCCTTAGCAACTGGAATCACATTGATATCATTATTAGTTTAATAGTTATTCGTGAAAATCAACATTTTCGTAATGGCAGTTTTCTTCTGCATCTAGCTCCACAACTATTATAGATACATCAAATCCGTTAACATACTTCTGTTTCAGCAAACTGTCAGCTACAATTTGGTGTAAGTTGCATGTCTATATCTACATTTGTTACCTCACAGTGTTGAAAAAAATCATAACTTCCAGATCTTAGTATCCAGAATATTACCAGGATCCAGATCATACTTTTACACATTATTGATGCTGTCATGACCATGTCCCATATTTTTTGCCAAGCATTCATTGTGGACATATATACACATATCCTGAAAATGGCCCTATCTCACAATGATAAAGAATCCTTTAAAAAAAATTCCTGGATCCAGAAAGTGATCTGGATCACCTCCAAAATTTAATCATTTGTTCGCTGTACCAATTTGGACATATCCTGAACTTTTTATGAAAATCCGTCCATAACTTTTTGAGTTATGTTGCAAACAAACAATCAAACAACCCCAGCAACATTATAACCTCCTTGCCAGCAGTAACTAACATAAAAAGGGCCCGAGGACACATCACATTACGTGTTTTTCTCCGTGCAACAGGAAAATCTAAATTGTTCAAAGGAAAGTGATTCGAGAAAAAGAGGTACATTTGGAACTAGATTAAAAGGACAAAGGATTTACTATCAAAATTGCTGCCCGTTATCTGATCAAGCAATCTCTATGTAGTGTGCACAACAGTGTGCAGACATTTGGTGAATAGACACACATGAACTCACTTATAAAGCTTATCGTTACCAAGCATGGTGGAATGCCAGTTCAGTAAATATCAGGTGGAACACCAATCAGATTCTTCAGGTCATGGTCTGTTTTCAGGTTCCAAGGAGCTAATAAGCAGCAGCAATGTTCACGCTAAAAGATAATCATAATACACCACAGATGAGAGCAACAGGTCTGATTCATCTGTGTTGCTGCAGTCACTGAAATCAAACATCAGCGGTCAAGGACAAATACCTCAAAGTGTTTTGATTATGGATGGAGCGTTTTAAATGTGTACCAACAACAGTGAAAAGGCATTAAACTGTAAAGACTTTAAAAACTTTGGATTTTATCCAAGGTTTTTGAAAAACTAGTTAATAGCTTAAAAAATATCTGCAGGCAGCTAATATCTTGTCATATCATCAGTCTGGTTTCAGGAAACAGCATAGTACAGTTAAAGCCACTGTAAAAGTTGTAAATGGCATCATTGAAGCTTCAGATGCTAACCACTACTGCGCTGCTCTCTTTATTGACCTGTTCTGTCTAAGACATTTGACACTGTTGACCATAATATCCTTTGTCAAAAACTGTCAGATAGTGTTTATCAAACAATGCTGTGAGTTGGTTTTCAAATTGTTTGTCAAACAGTAGACAATGCATGCAACATAATGGTCTGTCATCGGATTACTTAAATATCGCAAAAGGTGCACCACAGGGTTCCATTTTAGGTCCAACTCTGTTTTCAGTTTATGTAAACGGTGTCGGTGAAAAACTTATTGATGCTTGTACACATTTTTTACGCTGATGACACTGTAGTTTACTCCTATGAAAAAGCTGTTACTGCTGTGCTTGACCATCTGCACTCTGCATTTGACACTATTCAATCTGGCTTGCTTCAGCTGAGACTAGTCCTAAATGCTGTTAAGACAAAGGTCACGCTCTTTGCTAACAAGAAGAAAGTTCCTCAACCCCTTGTTTTAATGACCTTCCTGCCTCTGTTAGATTACTGTGATGTTTTTATACAAATGCACCTGTCACCTGTCTACA
>JBAMYA010000005.1:12030414-12051164 GCA_037176975.1 Arrhamphus sclerolepis
CCTTGTTTTAATGACCTTCCTGCCTCTGTTAGATTACTGTGATGTTTTTATACAAATGCACCTGTCACCTGTCTACATATGTTGATGCTGCCTATCATGGTGCATTAAGGTTCATAACAGGATGTCCCCTGGGACAATTCAAATTTCTTTTAAGACAAAAAGAGAAATCTTCCTATGAAACTTGCTTTTGTTTTTAGCTCATATTTTATTAGCTTATTATTAGCTTATTGGGTCAAAATTTCTTAATTGCTTGTTTTATTGCTGTGTTTGTAATTTTGTTTGTTTGTTTTATCAAAACAGGTCTCTCCTGTAAATGAGATCTTGGATCTCAATGAGACAACCTGTATAAATAAAGGTCAAATAAAAAATAAAAAAAGATGGTAGATCATTTCTGAAATATCATTATGAAAGGATTCCTATCTAGAGATGCCAGAAAAAGACAACAATACCTTTAACTTTTTAAAATCTTGATCCAGGCACATCTTTGAAACTGTATGATGTTTAAACTTGAAAACAACATTCATTCATCCATTAGCTACACATCTTCACCCTGCTGAGGCCTCTGGCTCAGCCTTCCTTCAGCTAGCTCACAACCACTAAAGTCCACCTTAAAACAGGACAAGATGGAAAAAAAAAAAGTCTTTCTATACTCTGTTCGAGGTCATCCGGTGGATCCGTCATCAGGTTAGAGGTGTGGTAAATGCAGTTTTCTGATTACGATTTCCTTTTTTTTTTATAAGGTTTGACCTACTCAAACCAACTTTGACTGATTCTGTTTCCTCTCTTAGAGCTATAATCAACTGTACATTGTATCTTAATGATGAAAGATTGCAGAAGCTGCAGACTCCATGCTGCCAACGTGAAAGTCGGTGCCTTGCAGTTCATATGTCAAAGTGTCCTTGGAGAAGACACTGAAGCCCACAGTCCTGATCGTGTGTGCGATGGGACAGGAACTGCCCAGGATCAAGAGAAAAGAAACCTGCGAGCATGCTGTTGGATGTGTGTGCGACTGGGTGAATGGGGCTTGTAGTGTAAAATGCTCTGGGTGGTCAACAAGACTGGAAAAATATTATATAAATACAGTTAATTTAACTACTTTCCTATATATCTGGAGATAGATCAATGAGAGGTATGACCAGGGGGAGTAAAAGACTGCTTTCTTAAGAATCATCAAAACAGCCTGTCACTCAGTAACATATGAACCCAAACGTCCAATGTGATACCACAGCCGCCTGCTTTGGCTAATAACATCATACTGTCAGTAAGTCATAGATGTGTTTGCTCAAAGGAAATTGTCAGGTACTGACATGAAGAGGCTGCAGCACACAGCAGCCACCTCTGCATTCCCTGAACATTACCCAACCTCTTCAGTGACATGAAGGAATGCAGAGGCTGTAGGCACGAGCAGACAGAGGAGAGGGAGGAGAAAAGCTCGCTGCCTGGTGCCGTCACCAGGATGCTGCTGATGACCATTTACAGCAGATGTAAAAACTGGAGGCACTTAAGACAGACAGTACAGGCGAAAGACTCCAAGAAATGCTGAAGGGGTCCAGATCCAGACTGAAAACACGTTTTATGCTTCAAAGCAGCTTTACGGGGCAGACAGATAAAACAGAATGAATTCCTACAAACCCAGATCAGAAAAGCTGGAATATGGAATAAGGCAAGCTTAAAAAAACTAAAGAAAAGCGGGAAAACAGTTTTAAAAAAGACATTAAGAACAGTAATTCTTCTTGACTTGTATTTGCTTACAGAACAGACAGCATCAATCCAAGATAAATTCACTTTAGTTGCGTCCGTTTTTACATTTCAGACCTCCAACACATCTCCAAAAAAGGTTGGGATCGTAAAGTTTTTCCACTTTACCATTTTCCCATTCCTTCTCACAACACTTCAAAGCTGCTCTAGGACTGAGCACCCCCCGAGTGACAAAATTATTCCATCATTGTTTGGTTCCAATCATCCTGCAAACATAATCAAAGGCATGCAACAGCACGTAGGCTAACACTGCAAACACTTTTCATTTCAAAGCTCTCAACCATGAGCTCCTCTGTACACATGTGTTCTAGAGGCAAACATGAGGCCATCAAACAAGACAATGATCTGAAGAACATCAGCATATCTGTATCGGAACGGCAGAAAAATGAAAGATTATGGAATGGTCAAAGTTCAGACCTCAATCCAACTGAGCAACTGTTACGGGACTTTAAGAGCTCCGTATTAGCAAATACCCAAAACCTCAATGAACTGAAGCATTGTTATGAAGAAGAATGGACCAAAATTCCTACACCACTACGTGAGAGATTGATAAAGTCACACAGGAAACAACTATTTCAAGTTATTGCTGCTAAAGGTGGATTAAAAGAGAGGGTACAAACTTTTGCACATAACTATACACCATATAAACAATTGAAATGAAGTTGATGTGAAAAACAAACAAAACAAAACACAAAAAGCATAATGCCTTTATGCAGTATGCAAAGACATAACTTTATACACACACATATATGTATATATATATATACATATGTATGTATGTATGTGTATATATATATAATGATTTGCATAAGTACATTTAAAAGTACTTTTAAAGTGCAGTTATTGAAATCCACGGACTTCTTTCAGCTTTAGATGGAGTGATTCAACGTCAGCTATCATCTGTCTGGACCGAAAGCACTCAGTAAAACTTTGATCATGTTTTGTAATTTTGGATCATTCAGTGTTTGCCCCACATTATTCTATCAGCAGGGGAAAAAAAACATTACATCTTTTAGTAATTGTCAGTGATTTTCTGTAAAGCACTAGGAGAGGTCCTTATGCTCAGTTACTTTGCAGAATCTGCAAATAATTTGGAGTTCAGTTGAACTCTTAACCACCGTTAAACACTTTAAATCCTGCAGTCTTTAGCCAGTTCGGTCTACAAATCTCATCAGTTAATGCTTATAGCAGAAAATTGTGGCAATCAATCATTTTCTGCAGGATGCTGGGGAAACAATCTGACCACACCATCACAGCAGCGGCCACAGTTAAGCTGCAGAACTATATGGAGGACTGCCAAAGGAAAATGCTCAAATTCAAAATTCTCTGGGCCTTTTGACTAAAGTGACCTTCAGTCTTTCTCAGAAACATGAATAGCCATGTTTTCAGAAAAGATGGGACACTGTAACTAATTATGGTTTTGTTTGTTTTTTTTAAATCTTGGAGAGTTTCGACTTGGGATATTTATTAAGTTCTTTGGGCAAGCATGATTTCTCAAACTGTCAAGCACAATCTTTCCATAGACATGTGGATTAAATGTTTGCAAAGCATTATGTGCTTCATTCCAAAACATTTTTTTCCCTCAAAGAACATGATATGAAATATTGCAATTTCTGCAAAAGGCAACAATCTTCAGCATGAAGTTTCTCATTCAGACACATACAGGGACATGCCGTCTCTCTCATGTACCTTTCCCAGCAGAGCGCCTCCTGCGCTGCTGCAGTCGTCTCGTTCCACTGAAGATGACATTTACTCTCTGCGTCCAGACCTGCTGGCTGCCCTCATCTGACACACCACAGCGAGGCTCTGCCATCTGCTGTAGGGTGGCACTGTCAAGTTCCCCTGTGACGGGTAGACGGGACAGCCACTGGAACTCTCTGCAGAGACAAGACACAGTCAGCGGTGCTGGGTTTTTTGTTTGTTTTACTGACAGAAGGGTGGACATGGAGGGTCATTGTGTTAATAATATGAGGATGAAAAAATTAGAAATTTGTTACTTTTTAAACATTTGAGCATCAGCACACCCTGTTTGTTTTTTTTCCAACTTTACAGTTCAGTCAGTATATGGCCCAGAGGGCAGGGTTCCTGGAATTCCTGGATTGTTCAATTCGAGTTCAGGAGAGGTTTCCCAGCGGAGGAGGGTGTGTTTTACGGCCCTGTGCCGTCGCGCAGCCCCGAGGCTCGTCCCACACTGAGCTCAGCCTTCCCCGATGAACACACTAAAACCACCCATCAGCTCTCAGTCAACATGCTGCCAGTTAAAACAGGCCTCCACATCCAACCGCTCTCCTCTAAATTAACATCACATTCGTTCTCCGTTCATTCTCTGATTCCCTGCTGTGGTTTGCACTCTCATCACCCACCGGATGGCCGTCTGGACTTCCACTGCGTTGTGGATGTGGTGGTCATGATGGAGGTAGCCGTACTTCTCCAGAAAGTCCTGCAAAAGCAAAAACAAGTGTTAACTCTGTTATTAACCAAAAAAAAAAAAAAAAAAAGTAAGACTTTACAAGAAAATACACAAAATGTTGCTATATAATCACTTATTGGAAAAGAAACCATGAAATAACCTCTACTTGACTATTAGTTATCCATTGTAGAGTGGGTTTTTAATTTGGTTCAGAATTTAATCAGAACTTGGATAAAGATAGATTAGATTCAAAGACATCCATTATCTAATCATTAACTAATGATTCATTTATGCAATATATTCCCATCTGGAAACTGAATGTTCACTGTGTAGTTCATTGTGTATTAAAAACTATTAAGGAATTATCTAATTAATCAGGTATCCAATAATTTTTAATTAGTTACCCTTTTTGTTCTGATGACTTGACCATTAACTGAACTTCACTTTTCTTAAAATCCATTTCACAACTTAACACTTAACTAAAGGTTAAGTGGTGGTTGGATCCTTATTAGTGTTTGTTTCCAGTCAGATATCCTGATTGATCATCATTAGTTACTCTTTTCATTTTTCATGACTTGACAATTAAATTTCCTTAAAACTCACATCAAAACTTCATGATTAACTAATGAAGTGGCGGTGAGTTCATCATATGTGTCCTGATTATTAAGTGGAAGTTAAGCACCATTTTTGTGTAATTTTATTGTAAAGTGTTACCAAGAAGAAAATAATCCAGGACAAAAGTTGTTGCTACTATTAATGTCTCCTAATTAGAATTTTGGAAATGGAATTTTACAATGAAGGCCTGAAGATTTCACCAAATGATTCATCTAACAGAAGTTTAGCCTACTCTGGAAAGTCCTCACGGTGGCATTCTTATTATAAAAGTAAAGACTAAGAGGTTTTTTTTGTTTTTAACTTGTTCTATATCTGCTGCAAGTTTCTGTTTATACATGTGGACCACCCACACAACAACCAAATAAAAATTAAAAATAAACCCTGGGGTGTCCATAATAAAAAAATCACAGCTATCATTTACAAAACATTTTGTGCAAAGCAAGAATATTTCTGAAACTTGCATGTAACAGCTGTTACAGAGCAGCTTCAGATTGGACAGTTTAATATGTTTAATGTGTACAGAGCAGGTATCATGTTCAGACAACAACCACAGCTATGATTACAGATGTGGGGAAGCTGGAGTGGAAATCAAAATAGAAGCATGACAGATGTGTGTTGCTTCAAATGGGGCTGTGAAACAAAAATGCTCCTTTGTCTCAGATGCTGAAAGTGCCAGAAGGCTTTGTTTTAAGTAGGAGGGGGAGTAAAAATCTATAGATATGTTTACAAGTCTGTTGCTGCATCTGTGTCACTGAAATGACAATTTTACATTTGTAAAATGTGCCATGTCTTATAGTTATGTAGTGCATCCATAATATAACAATACCTTATTAAAAATACATATTCAGAAAAAAAAAAATTCAGCCTTTACTAAAAGGCATCCGAGCTTACAATAATTTAGTTTTCTTCAGACTGATATATTTTCTCCTCCAGCAGTTATTTCATACATGTTTTAAGAGTTCACTGGTAATATAGCTTGTACATTTGGCAAGTTATCAGGACTAAAGTCTTAAATGTGCCGGTGATGAGTGGTCACCACCTTAGATTGGGTCAGATTTCTGAAGAAAAGATAACTTAATTCCACCTGTGGGGGATGTCCTTGTTACAGCAGCAATGGGGGAAACGTGGGTTTTCAAAAGATGTATATGCACAAAAATAGTCAAAAAGTAATCTACAAGTACGTAGTTAAGTAATGATTAGAAAAGAAAAAAAAAAAGATTGTAGAGAGGGTCATAAATGCGTAGACAAAAATAGATTTTTTTTTTCGTTCTCATAAAGAGTTAGGGTCTATAAAATCAGAATAAAACCAAACAAAATAAATAACATGCATCTTCCCAACTTAACTACCTGAAACTTTTTTTTTTCTCAAACGCACCGTCTGCTTTTAGCTCAGTCAGAGATTGAAGCATCATTTCTTCGTGCATGAACCTAAACACGATCCCCTCAGTTGACCGAGACAAGCCCGTTTCTGACAGTATACCTCGGGGTCCACGGCCGGCGGCGACCCGCGGGCGGAGGACGCGATGACGAGCGCGCTCACAGACAGGATCCAGACTCTGCTCATGTCCCGTCCGGACGCCCGACGCTCATCGTGGGATACACTCGCCGTCACCACGCCACGCATTTCTGCAGAGATCCCGCTGCCGTCCTCATGGTTGACGCTGATCGCTGGTCTCCATCCCTCCGAAGTCTGACGGAGCTTCACGGGCGCCCTGAACGCTACAGCTGCAGGAGGAGGAGGGAGAGGAGGGGACCGCCCCTCTGAGCCTGAACATCAGCTGGAAGCAGATACCAGCAGCTTTCCACGACAGTACATGAACTTTCTACTGGGAGGCATATACATCACTAGTTTTCTTGTTTTTTTGTTTGTTTTTTAACCATGCAGAAAGATGTGTACAAATTCACACGGAGCACAGAGAAAAGAAACACAGTTTTAATATCATTTTGGAAAAACCAAAAAGAACTCAAGTAAAACAACAAACTCCATTCATACAAAACAAAACAATGGTTCTACCTCACAAAAACATCTGCATCTAGAATTTAGGAGGAAAGATTTACAGATATTAAAAGAAAAAAAAAAAAATCCAACCACATGCCAACAGTGCCAAATCAGCCCAAAAGCCCCTTTCACATTAGCTCAACATATCCTCAGTCACAGATCAACAGTTATACTAACTGGATACTTAAGGATGGACAAGCTACAAAAGCAGAAAAATCAGTAAGTATGATCTATCCCTGCTTCCCAGTTTTGTTTTGTTTGTTTTTTAGCTAAATCCTTCCTCAATGGCAAGGTCAAGGGCTGGAATGGTTTCTCTCTGCTGCAACATCTAGTATGGCCGCCCTCTTCTGTCGTCTCGACGGTCACCTCTGAGGAGAAAGGACAGAGACATTTTTAAAAGCCTTCCTCTCGTCTGTGTCATTGAACTAGCCATTATTTGACAAATGAAGGTCAGATATGACATCAACTGCAAACCCGCCTTTCACTTTAAACCAGCAAATGGATAATGCTATTAAAGAAGACATCAATTTAATGCCATAAAGTTCAACAGGAGATGCCATTTTAATGTCAGACATTTCATCATTGTCTAGTTCAAGCAGGCCTGAGGACAAATACAGACATCCATGACCAAGAATCCAATATCTTACCGTTAACATCAGACTAACCTAAGATGTAGTAACATAGCTTATAGTACCAGTTTTCTAAATAATATTTGATAAAAACTAACACCTTGTATACTTGGTAAATGATTCTATTTACTTTATATGGTCAATACATTCATAAAATCGTATTGAATGACAATTCTCAAGCTGCTGACGCCATCTCCTGGCCACAAAGCCAAACTACATCAGAGGTGCTGCAGTCATCTTGAAGCAGAGTTTGTAGCATCACACCAACCTTCCTCCCATTTTGTAGCCACCTCCAAATCCTCCACGGTCTCCAAAACCACCGCGGTCTCCCCCACGGAAACCTCCGCGGCCTCTAAAGCCACCACCCCTGTCACCACCAAAACCACCTCTGCCTCCACGATCTGCACACAATTGCAAATAATTAACCATAATAATAATAAACCACAAATGCAATTGGGTTTTGAGGAAAAACATCAAAATCTGGTTCAAAGCACCAACCTCCTCCAAATCCTGCGTCACCAGGTTTAGGTGCACCACACTTGTTACACTCCTGCCGCCGTGCAAAATTCATGTTACCGCAAGAACTGGAAGAGAGAAATTGCAAACCAACATTCATACATGCAAATCAGGTCAGACTTACCACCTTTCACTGTGTATATACACCATGTAAACTTTATTTGTAAATTATAAAATCACTAACCTGTTGGGACAGGGCCAGTCTCCTCCCTTAATGTCAAAGTTGGGTCCTCCACCACCACCACGACCTCTGAAACCTGTACACAGCCAGTAGAAATGGTCAAATCAGAATAACATCACACTTTTTCCATTCACTACTTGGGCCTTTGAACAGCTTGATCACTACTCACCTCGCCCCCCTCTGCCACCTCCTCTCTGTGTGAACTCAGCTCTGCGAGTTGCGAATGACACTTTGATGGGTTTACCATTAAAATCTTTTCCTAAAAACAAAAAACAACAACAAAAAAACAGAAGTACATAAGAAATGGCATGCAAAAACAAGAAGAAGAAAAAAACAACAAAAAAAGCAAACCCTGGTACTCTTACCATCGAACCAATCTATGGCAGCCTTGGCTGAGGGAGGGTCATCAAATGACACAGTAGCCTCTCCCTTTGGTCGACCAGTAGCCTTGTCGGAGTAGATATTGATCATCGGCTGGCCAGTCTTCTTATTAACCTGGAGGCAAATGAGGTGGAAACAAAATAAGGTGATTGTGCATGTTTGTGTTCATGTTACCAACTAATGGGCACTGAGAATGCAGAACCACCAAACACACACACCTGTTAAGACAATCATCCGTTATGAGGGGAAATATTCTGATTCAGAGAATTTAATTACAAAGCAATCAGACCAATTCTGTACCTTTATGATACCAATTTGTTTGAAGAAGTCTCCAACTTCCTGAACTGTGGCATCTTCTCCAAGCCCCTGAACAAAAATTGTGTTGTTGTCAGAGTTGTCCTGCTCTCCAGCTGTAGACCATTGAGGGGTGGAGGAACACAGCAGGAGTGATGAGGGAAAAAAAAAAAAAGGAAATTAGAGATGACGCATACAAATGTCAAATTTGCCATACAACTGGGGAAGAAAAAATAAAAACACTCACCTGGTTCATCCCTTGAGCCGTAGTCTCGGGAGCCTGAGACAGAGGAGAGGATGGAGAAAACTTAAGCAGGGGTTATTTAAAACTTATTATTTCACACAATCATTAACTTAAAGTTTATCTTTATGAATTACTAGGATTTAAGTTCACATTTTACAGCTTTCTGAAGCTTTGCCCCCTCCCCCTCAAATACCGTTGCATCATATACCATTACCTTGCAACAAGAACAGAATTGTTCTTTTTATTATTATTTGAGCTTAAACCAGAAATGAAAACCACCAAAATGTCTCCAACTTTAAGAAAGTTCTCCTTTCTTCGTCCTGGGAACACCTTTGTCATTTACAATCAGCTGGTCTTCATGCAGCAATACCATTATTTTACAACTCATCTCCAAGTTCTTTACCATATCTGAAGTCATTTAAGAGTAATAGCATAAAAAGGTGGAGTTCCTTTGGGATTCTGGAAATGGTGGCATTCATTGAGTTTCTCTTTTTTTCCTTTAACCCCCTCTTCTCTTTCTGCTAACTCATGTTCTTTTACTCCCCCACCGACACAGTTCTGATGCTCGTCACTTACCACCAAAATTTTTGTAGCCACCACGGTCACCACCTCTGCAGAGGAAAAATTGGAGATATGATGGCTTTTCCTTTGTTCCACCTGAGAGCTCAAAGCTCCCCTACATCCACACCAGTATGCACTCCTGCCAGGGTGTGCGACTATGGTTGAAATGTCTCACACGAGGAATGCGTTAGTCTTTGGCATTAGAGGTCAATGAACAGACGACTAGGGAGCTCTGGCTTGAACAACCAGTCAGACCAGTGAGGACAATCACACGTCAATTTGTTTCCATTTACAAAGAATTTAGCACTTTTTTTTTTAGTGGCCTGATTGAGTATCGAGAGCTGGAAAACCAGCCAATTTGTTTTCGAATGGGAAGCCAAATTGGTGTCAAAGGGTGCATCAACCAATGAGCATTCTTCCACTGAGTGCATCTATGAGCTTCTGTAACTGAGGTCCAAGTTTTAGTTCATTCACTCTGAACACCTGTAGTATAGAATGTAGATCCATGTTAACACAGTACACACGTTTGCCATTGTTAAATACACAACACTTGAATGAAACCTGTTGAATGCGAAGTAACTGAAGATGTGGCTGCAGGTCTATGGGATCTTCACTGAGATGATGCACAATACTCAAACTTGCTGATGCCTCCACGGCATCAGTACAAACCAAATACTGACTGGGGATTTAACTTTAGTAGAAATAGTAAAGCAAAAATTAACATGCATTCAGAAGTTTAAGAGATCATGTAGAATTGCTACACAAGGCCCCCACCAATGTCACTCCACCGAACATGTGGTGCTTTTGCATCACTCAAGTAAAGCTCCAGATAAATAAACCTGAGCATTTTTCCAACTCCTTAACAAGTCTGGTTAGTCAGCCAGTCTCTCAAAATCAAGGGCAATTCAAGTTTGTGTTTTTTTTTTATTTAAAAAGAACAAAAAAAAACATAAAAGGTTTTTCCACATAATATAGCTCTTTTCCATTACATGGTGTGTTAAACTAAAGTCTTTTTTTATTATTTTTAATTAAATGTTCATAAAAACCTTTTACCGGCTAGGAGCCTCAAAGCAGTTCACCATGTGGTGGCAAAAACACTGCATATTACCTTTTTGGACTGACTTCACCTGTGGGTGTAACAACCCTGAAGCAGTGCCACACACACACACAGTGTACTACACACTCCTCTCTAAAGAATACAATTGCAAAATCACCGCAGGCATAACCTGCAAAACTCAGGACATGGATCTCCCATTCGCACATATGGATGACCAGTGAAGATGTTTACAAAGACCCATGTTTGGTTGTTTGCTTCAACTACTCCAGGAGCTATGAAAGTGGGGGAGGGGTGCCAAACACTACTGTGTTAACGGCTGCTAATATGGAGTGCAATAATAGGAAAAACAAAAACATAAAAAAAACGATGTGCTACATGAAATGCTAAAAAGTCATTAGGACACTAACTGTGAGTAGATAAGAGCAGAGCTGTACCATGCAATGGAAAATGGCCCATGTGTCCCTATGCAAAAACATATTTTGCCTTTACTTTTGGTCATTACCTTAATACTTTTGTTTTATTTACAAAAATTAACCATTTGTGCAGACTGGACAAAATCCCCTTTGACTACTTCTGCAACAGTGCAGTTTCATGTCCAGTTCTGTGGCGTCTTTTAAGCCCCTGTCTCTGGGTCAACATGATCCAGGTCCGTCTCTCCATCTAAACATTATTTTGACACAGGCGGTCTCTCTCATGATCTAATGCACCAAAAGGAGGAAAAAAAACAAAAAACAAAGACAACCCCCAGTGCAAAAAGATGTTTGGGAAATGCTTCCTTATTGATAAGCAACAATGTGTAATCACGTCTTTAGAAATAAGGGATTTGGAGCACAAAACAGGTGAATGGTGGAAGTTCATTTATGCTGATGGCTCATAGTTGAGTGATGTGTTAAATTACTACATAATGAGTCAATTTGTTTTTCCAAACATTTGATTATACAGAGGTACCTTAGGGGCAGTGGCACTGTGCAACTTACCCCATACCAGGAGGTCCACCTCTGCCACCACGGTCGTAGCCGCCACGGTCATACCCGCCACTGCGGTCGTAGCCACCACGATCAAAGCCACCACGACCACGGCCTCTGTAACCCCCTCCTTCTGAACGGTCTCCTTGGTCACGCCCAAACCTTCCACCCTGACTACCAGCTTCACCTGGTGAAAAGACAACACACTGAAATATTCCACCCCAAAGACCAACAAGGCCTGACCCGTCTCATTTTGTATTTAAATGTAGGATCAGGATCAACACAAGATGCAATTACACATACCTTCACTCCATCTTCCATAGCTGCCACCTCCTTGCCCCTGGCTACCACCATATCCACCAGCACCCTGACCACCGTAGGAGCCTTGCTGTCCATAACCATCTCCTCCTTGTGCCTGGCCACCACCACCGCTGCCACCACCACCACCATATCCACTGCCCGCCTGCCCACCATAACTCTGTTGTCCATAACTTTCTCCTCCTTGTCCTTGAGCACCATATGAACTTTGTCCATAAGATGCAGATCCTTGTTGGCCATAAGATGACTTGTCGCCAAACCTTGATTTTTAAAAATAAATATATATTTTTTTTTTTAATTAGGGTAATTCAGGTACCAATTATATACATTTGAGTACATAAAGTCACACTGTATCCAAATCCACAATACAGCTTTCAGTAGCAGTTAATCTTCCTGATTCTCCAACCAGAGTACTGAACAAAATCTACTGCATGCAAGACCCTGGCTACCATTCGTAATTCCACACACACACACACTATACATATATAAGTAAGCAAGCAAAAATAAAAATTAGAGCTTACCCAGATGAGTCCTGCCCATAAGTGCCATAGCTCTGTTGCTGAGATTGACCATAGCCTTCCGCTAAAACACAAGTGAAAAAAAATCCTCATTTCTCACATCTTTGTTTCTTCCTAAATAAGTTATGAACATCAATGATCCAATAGTTACAAACAAGATTTACCACATATTATTCACACTGGTACCATCCCATGTCACTCACGTGTTTAAACAATGCCAATTCCCTCTTAAATTTCACTGATCAAAGACAAACTCCAACAAGTGGCACTAAACAATATTTGCCAAACCACATTGTAAACTAAGACCCCATAACTCAAATGTATGTGTATATACTGTACCTTGTGCTGCACCTTGCTGGCCATAACCAGTATAACTCTGTCCTCCGTAAGAGCTGCCACTGTTTCCTTGTCCATAGCTCTGTTGTCCACACACACACACAAACAGAAGGTTTAGAAACATGAAAGTGTTTTGCTAATGATTCTGCCATTTTGGAAAATGTCTCACCTGTCCGCTGCCCTGCTGGCCTCCATACGACCCATAGCTGCAGACGCATTTAACAATAATAAATTAAGGAAAGAGAAGGAAAAAAAGAAAAAGGAATAAAAATTTAGTCAGGGTTTAACTTCATTTTGAGACATTCAGACCAGTAACAGCACATAATACAATACAAACTAAACACTGCTTAGTGAGTAAGAAGCTTTAGCTTTTCATTTTCAAACTGAAGGAAAAATAAAAATTTGCAGAATGCGCATGTTGTTTCACTTGTATCAAGAACAAAAAACATTACATATTAGGATTGTATGAGAAACAATTAACTGAAACTGTATTAATCCCAACAGAAATATAAGAAAAGGTCCCTTCTTTCACTGATAAACTTATGTCGGCCTTGTTTGTCATTAAATTACCTTTGTGAGCCACCGAAGCCAGAATCTGTAAGAAAAACAAGTGTTTTAATTAAGCATTTGCTGCACTCAAGCTCAGTTGTTTTTTTTTAAATAAATCTAGCATATTCCATTTTGCTGTGCATAGTATTGATAATACATGAATCATTGTGCATTTTGAGTGTTTTTGACCCTTTGCACATTTTAGTGCTAGTAGGAATTCATTCAAATCCCTGCTTTTGATTCTGCTCCAACCAATATAGTATTGGCTTTAACTGGTGATTTAAATTGATTCCTATGAGCACAAAAATGTCAGGGTCAATGCATATAAATAAATGTTGCTGCTACTCTTTCACATATACCTGGCTGCAATAATCAAAGCATAAATTATACAATTTGCCTGAAGTACATTGAAAATATATCGATAACCGGGGGAGGGGTTAGAACATGAAATGGAGTTGTATCAACAAAACATAGCATTTTAAATGTTAGAAATCTTTAAAATTCATTATTTGATACTGTATGATTAGGACTAGTTCTGACCTTTTTATTTACGGATTTGAATAAAATTTAAAATAGCTTGATTTTACTACATTTTGTGTGGGAGGGTGTTCAACGTAACTTTATTTTTTTATTTATATTTTTTTTGAAGGTGCAGAAGGGTTAAGCATAAAGTCGCCAAAAATAAACATGTTTACTAAACAGCGTGTAGCGATCCCTGTCTACAGTTGAGACAAGGGTGAGCAGGCGGGAATGAGGAGGTAGAAGTGTGTCAGAGAAGTGGAGCAGGCCGCTAGGCCTCAGCGCTGGGAACATCCCAAGAAAATGGCGGTCCGTTTGGCGCTAGCTTCAACTACGTGAAAATGAAACCGTTTCATTCCAATTAAATCAAGCGCTTCAGCAAAACTTGTGAATTAGACTTCTTTATTGATTATTAAATGTACGTTTTGACGTTAAGTATTCCGTTAAGGTTCCCGTTCGGAAGCAGAAACAATGGCATCGATATAAACAAAGACGCATTCAAAGACCCCGTGCTCGGCTAGCTAACCGCCACAGGGCCCTTCTCAGTGTGCTAAACGCATATGGACACATAACTGGTTTGTTTTTGTTTGTTTGTTCGGATTTTTTATTACTATCATTCACAACTTCTAGGCCAAAAACAACAAAGTTACAGAACACCACATAAAGTTTACTTCCGTTGAAGGGAAATATTACGACGTTCCATGAATTAGACGGCGCCGCTGAGCTGCCCTCGCGGTTCGTCGCCAACAGGCACACGACCTACTTTCTATCACAGAAGGGGAAAAAAATGCAAACTTGGCAAATCAATTTACTCACCAGTGGCCATTGTGTGTACTTTTATAGGACTGGAGTATAGAACGATGTGGAGGCTTGATGTGATTAGCTGACTAAAAGCACAGATTTGGAGCTACGCAGCACCACAGGAGTGAGCTGAACACGCTGCAGCGCTTCCCTTTAGCCGCTCCCTCTTCTTCTGTCTGCGGACCCATCCACAGCGACTGGGGCGCAACATCACCACCTACTGTTCACAGTCATGAAATACAGACCACAAGCAAACACACTACAGTTGTACTTGACCTGAAGCTGCATTGTTGCTGCATTGTTGTTGTACCAAGCAGTTGATATAATTAATGAAAACTAAGACTAAATCTGAAACTAACAGTCGAAAAAATAATTCTGTTAACTGAAAAAAAAAGAAAAATAGAACAAAAACTAAAATTAAATGCAAAACTAAATGAAACTAAACTGAAACTGAATTAACCTACGGGTTAAATTAACTTAGTTTTTGTTTTGTAATACTCCTGGCAGCGAGAAGGTCATGAATTCTCTATGAAATGAAATAAGTAAATCCGTGGATGAGGTTCAGCAAGGAATTATCTATGAGACACTGGATCTCTGGAAGTAAGGGATGATATTTATCCCAAAATTTGCCCCAGTATCTTTATATTTAGTCAGTGCTCCTGCCTCCCAGGGATTTGTGGAGCACGTTTTCCATGTGAGTCCTGCTGTCATCTGGTCTGAGAAATCAGGATACAATTTCTCTTGAGCAACAGGTTTTCCTTGAAATTAATAAGAAAATACTTGACTGAAGATATGCAGAGGGAGTGGCACAGGTGCTTTTGTGAGTTTCTGTTCATATGTGTTTGTTATATCCACGATGGAGACCCACATTTATCTCCCCTAAACTCCCATTTCATTTTGACTGATTATTTTTCAAGAATTTCCCTCCTCAAGCAAAGACTGCTGCTTACAAATTAAATAGAAATATTGCCTTGTTTTTGATGTTCAATTAATCCATTGTTTTTTCCCTGTACTGCACAAAAGAGGGAGTTTCTGTCACAAAATCTCAAATTTCACAACATTTGTGACTTTTAATATAAAATTGGGGCCTTTTTTAAAATAAAAATCTCGATTTTTTTTTCTTGTATGATCACAAATTTTAAAAACTGAGTTTTTTGGGAAAAAAAAAGAAGCTAATTTTGTTGTAAAATGACAAATTTTCAATTTTACACTTTTAATGAAAAAGATTTTTGTAATAAAATTTAAAATTTTACAAAACTTTTCACTAACATTAAAAAAACCTGACTTTTTTTTCTTAAAAAAACAGTAGATTTTGATGTAAAATTACAATTTTTGCAAGATATAAACTTTTTTGAACAACCAGGACCTTTTATTTGTACAATCACAAATGTTACAAAATTGTGTCTTTTTAACTTAAAATTACAGATTTTACAGATTTTTTTCAACACTAACATGAAATTACAAGTTGCAAAATTACAAATTTTGTATAATTTAAACTCTTCAGAAATCACTTTAATTAAAACAAAAGGGAATTTCACAAAAAATCATGAGTTTTGACAAAGATTAGCAACTTTTTTTGTAAAATCTTTTGCAAATATTTGCTAAATTTTGACATTTGACAGAAATCAGCTGCTCTCAGCTATTCCACTTTTTGATGTTAGTACTGAATCAAACAAGCAGTGACATGACATTTCCTCAGGAATTATCTAGTTATCAGGATATGATTGTCTGTACTTACTATCACAGTCTCAAAACCATTATGGAATCAACTTCAGCCTCAGTCACTGAGCATCTTCACACCATCTTATCTCAGTCTCAGATTTTCCTGAACCCTGTAACATTGTCTATCTTCCATAGTCTCTCTCTCTTCTCCTTTTTTCAAGTAATACCATGGTGATGTTGGGCTGCTGCTGCCTCTCAAGACTCCCATCTTCTGACCATCCCAGCGTTAACCTACACCTGTCAACACCACTAAAGGATACAAACTAATATGGTGGACCTGCAGTCCAACCCTCTGACCACCGCACATTTATACATTTTCGTGCCTCTCCTCTTTTCTTCCTTTACCCGGCTGGCTTTTGGCAGGAGGGTCCCCCCAATGAGCCTGGTCCTGCTCGAGTTTTTTTTCCACCGTTAGGCTTGTGGGTAATGCTCTGGGTTTCTGAGATGCATCTACAGAAACAGCTTGTGTTCTAATAGACACTATACATATAAAATTTAATTGAATTTAATGAAACCATACAACATTGTTCTACCTGTGTCCTGCTCTGACTACAGATTACAATGTCATCTCCAAAAATCCTAGTCTATGAAGATTCCTGCCTGAAAGGGGCTGAAAATTAGGCTAGTTTTGGTCAGTGAAAGGAGATGAGAAAGGAAGAGAGAAAAGAGGAAAAGCAAGGGACTGGGACTGAGAGTATGGACTATCAACGCTTGGACTATCATGGGAAATGTTAGATAATTAGTCAACATGATGCAGAGGAAGAAGGTTTGAAAAGTGAAGCTAAATATTGAAGGTGTGTTGTTCAACACTGTTGTGGTTATGTCCCACAGATGTGATGTGAATTAGAAGCGAAGGAGAAATTCCAGAGTGAGGTGGGTGAAGTGATGCAGAGTTTCTCCAGAAGTGGAAGAGTAGTCATTTGTGCAGACTTCAGTGGACATGTTGGAGAAGACAAGAGGGTCAATGAGGAAGTGAGGGCCAGGTTTGGTATCCAGGACAGGAATGCAGAAGGACAGATGATAGTAGGACTTTGCAAAGAGGATGCTAATGACTGTACTTTCTTCAAGATGAGGCAGGAGCATAGGGTAAGTTATAAGAGTGGAGGGTAGGAACTCACAAGTGGACTACATGTTGTTTATACGATGTAACCTGAAGGACACGAGTGACTGAGAAGTAGTGGTAGGTGCGAGTGTTGCCAGACAGCACAGGATGGTGGTGTGCAGGGTAACTGGTGCTGAGGAGGATGAAGAGGACAAAAGCAGAGCAGAAGATGAAGTGGTGGAAGCTGAAAAAGGAGGAGTGTTGTACGGTTTTCTCTGGGTGGTCAAGAGGTGCTTCCAGATGACTGGACAACTAAACTGAGAGGACTGAAGAGAGTAGACAGGAGTACAGGGAAATGCAGCATAAAAAGAGAGCGTGATTTGTACAGGTTGGTGAAGCAGATTAAGAGAGAGAGAGATGGAAGGATGTGCAGCAGACTAGTGATTAAGGACAGAGATGGAAATGGACTGAAAGGTGCCAGAAGGGTGATGGGAAATGAGAAAAGTACTTAAGTAAAAGTAAAGTAGTGCTTGTATGAGAGCAGGAAGACAGTGGTGTAGGTGTGACAGAGAAGTTCATGGTGGAGATGGGACTGCATCAAGGATCAACTTCTTCAAGACCCTTCTTGCTGCTATGGTGATGGACAGGCTGATAGACAGGAATCTCCATGGACTATAATGTTTGCAGATGACATTGTGAGAGCAGGGAGCAGGTGGAGATAGAGGTTTGCACTGGAAATGAGAAAAAATGTAAAATGTGTTTGAAAAAGTGGAGCGGCAAGGCTACAGGAAGTAGAAATTTACTTATTGTCAACAGAGTAACGGAGAGCATGGAAATGAGAAGAAATACATGGAAACAGGTTGGAATGGGTGGAGAAAAGTGTCAAGTGTCAGGAGTGATGTGTCATAAGAGTATCAGCGAGAATGAAAGGAGAGTTGTAGAAGATGGTGGTGCGACCAGTGATGTTGTATGGTTAAGAGAGTCCTTCCACTTCTGGTTAGATGTTTTGGAGAGAGAGTCAGAGAGGCCAGACTGAGGTGGTTTGGACATTTATGGAGAAGGGATAATAAATATATACGTAGAAGGATGATGAGAATGGAACTGCCGAGCAGGAGGTCTAGAGGAAGACTGAAGAGGAGATTTTGCTGAAGTCATCCACTCAGCTTGAACTTCATCTAAGACATTCTTAATATGGAGTTCAAGCTGACCATCTCTATTCATACATTAATATCAATTTAGAAATACTATAATATAAAATTAGTTGCCATGGGAGTAATTAAAAAAAGTCACAAGTGAAATAGTCATAAGCTGCTTGCACATTTATATGTAGCTTTACAAGTCGCAATTAGGATGGAAACTATCCAGCATGGCTTTGAATGCTGCGGCTGCAAATAACTACAGGACACAATCATTTTCTTTCACTGAGTGCAGACTGTGCTAAAGGACATGATAAAGGAAGCATTGAAGCTCTTTTTCTGAGAAAACCACGGGATTCAATCAGTTCCCAGCCAGGTAACTGTTATTTCACTCATTTAGAAATAAAAAAAAAGGAATATATATATATATTTTCTCTTTCTTCCAGGGCCATGCAGAATAGCGTCTTCATCTACAATGTTAATGTTATCATGAGTCCTTTGGCAAATCTGAAGTGGTTGTAGATTTTCTTCATACAAGTTGTACACCTGTTTATTAAATCAAATTGGTGAAGCATTCATGGCAAATAAATAAATAATGACAGAAGAGGCAGAGGCTCAACTTAAAACATGAATATAATGCAACAGAAAAGCAGACACATCATGTCTGACCACAAAGGCACACAGAAGTTTATGTTTGAGCTCATGAAACATTGTCATCATCCATTGTTGGTTTTAAATGTCCTATACAGAAAAAAATAATTTCACTTTGACAACATCACATTTCTGCATGTGTTCTGCATATTGCAGGAAATATCTGGATTAGTTGCACTTACTGTATTTGCAAGAAAGCCCCTGACCCAACATATTGTTCAATTTTTATTCATTTAAAAATAAAAGCTACTATACAAGGAATATTATAAAATGTTTGGCCAAAAAACAAAAAAGTGACAGCACCAGATAGTGTCTCAGAAGAATTTAATTTTCTATGAAAATAGAAGCACTGAAAGAAAACAAAACGTTACAATGACAGTGAACAATCATGGTATTAATGTTAAGTCCAAACATAAGGCAGTATTAAAAAGGCACTGGCTGCACTTCAGCGGTTAGACTGACCTCTTTAACATACTGGGAGGAGCACCGACTTACAGATGGTAGGAAATGGACAAAATGTACAGATATATCTGGTAATGGTATCTACACCGTGGTGCATATGCACACACACGCACGCACACACAAACAAGAACAAAAACAGCACACCAAAAAAGAAAATTCATGTGGTTGTCATGTGAAAATTCAACCCACGCACCTTTAAGCAGGCCAGAGCTGATTTAAGTCTGGCTGGCCAAATGTTTTAAAAGTTGACAAACATTATAGGGTAGAAACTAATTTAATTTTCATTATGTTTAAAAGCAGGCTACAAATGAAAATGAAATGCACATGATCTCATGTTTAAATGATTATCTCCTTTGCTTCATTACTTCCTGCACCTCTCAGGTCATCATTACTCCTTAAAGAGAACAGCAACGTACTGTATGCATAAAAGGCAAAGTCCCTTGGTAAAGTATAAAGGTAAACATAATTGCACCTATGACACCAAACATTTTCCTCACAGAAGCTTTTAAAATATTTTACATATTTTAAGTACTTTAAAAGCACTAATATGTCAGCTAAAATAGAAACTAAGTGCAGTACCATGCTGCAAAAGGAACACACAATCCTCCATATCTCCCCTTTAATGATGCAATATTACCTCACTCCTGGTGGTATTATATGTAAGGCTTGTATCTAAAATCAAAATTAAATCTGAAATAAAAGATGGCAACTTTTTTTTTTGCATCTTGTCCCAAACAACATTTCTTGATTAAGGAATTTAGAGCCACTAGTTTTTACTGCTCGTCTTGAAGTTCTCAGAGTTGCAGTCAAACACCCAATTACAGACATTCAATCATTTACAGACTCTTGATACCATGGCTCAAGCGAACACTCCACCTTATGCATGCTGGTGGCACAGAAACATAATGTGGAACTTGCAACGTAACCAATACAGATGAAAACTACCAAATGTGCTCATGAAAACCTGCTGAGGTAGAGTTTGCCTCATGATCCTGTGCTACCTGGAGCCGTCATGAATAAGGGTGAGTATGAACAGCCATTAAATGCTTTGTATTCAGTCACCAAAAAAGACAAACTCTAAAAATT
>JBAMYA010000005.1:12051264-12070418 GCA_037176975.1 Arrhamphus sclerolepis
AAAGACAAACTCTAAAAATTAGAAACTCTAAAACTACCACTGCAGTAGCATGAGGCTGCATCTGAGGCTCTTTAACTCCACACATCTTGTGAGTAGCGTCCCTTGGTCATCAGTTTCTTGACATAATCTGTGGCTTGGGTGCGAGTCATGCCTCCCACTTCCTCTGCAATCTCATAGAAAGCCGTCTGCACATCTTTAGCCATGTTCCTTGCATCCCTTAAACAGAGAAACAAACAATGTCAGTGTTGCTACTGTATTAAAAAAAAAAAAAAAAACATGCACCAAGAAAAACAACAACAACCCAAACCACCTAAAACCAAAACAAAACACTTGCAATTCATTTTTCTTAATTTTCTGATTCTTCACTAAAACTATCCCACTAGGTGGCGCCAACGTACCAAGAACATTCCTAGTGATCAAATGGCAAAGAAATTTAAGAATTGTGAATAGTATTCTAAAATGTATTACAAAACAATAAACAACAAAACATTGTTAAATATTTTCAAATTTATGGTATTTTGAGGGTTTATTTTTGAAGGTTTGGTTAGGTTTTAGTCTTAATTACCCGCAGATGTAGATATGAGCGTTGTCTGAATGAATCAGCTTCCAGATGTGTTCCTTGTTTTTCTTCATGAGATGCTGCACGTACACCTTTTTTTTTTTTTTTTTGGGGGGGGGAGGGATGGAAAGAAAAACAAAATATTTAATCTTTAGATTCTTGGGAAAAAAAGACAAACAGCCCCTGACTAAAGTTTATCAGGTCAGTTTCAGAAGGACTTCTTTCTTTATTGAAGACCTTTATTATCTATTACATAAAGTTTTATGAGCCTACTGATTTCATTTTATTATGCTTTGATGATACCACATGACAATCTCATTCACAGCTGCACAGCAGACCTCCAGCTTCAGCAATAATCTAGAAAGTCTTACCTTGTGCTCCTGGTCTCTGGAGAAGGCAACATTTAGTTGGGTTAAGACTCTGTTCTTCTCTGCTTCCTCCAGCTCTTCCTGGTAAATATAATCCTCATTCTTGTGTCGGCAGCCGAAATACATCGCTGTCTCACCAACCTCCTTCCCTGTGAGGGCAGCAGCCGCCAATCAAAAATCATTCACGTGTTGCTAAATTTATATTACTTATACAAAAGAAGCAAAAACTAGGTTTTTACAGTCTATCAGTGGGCTCTGTGTTGAAACAGAGTCTTGTATATGCTACTAAACGTGTCACCAGGTCAGGAGAAAGCAATATTTAATGTCATCTAACATTTATGAACATTTGCGCTGAAATCAGCTGTTCTAAAATATACTGACCTTTCAGTAAAAATGTATGCTTCCCCTTTGATTGAACAAGACTGATTAATAAACTACCTAACTAATGTATATGCATTTATAATCAGTCCTGATTTTCTGCTATGACATTTTGTTTTTGTGGTGAAGATCATCTACACAAGGAGAGAAAAGAAACATGCTTTGAAGTCCTTCACCTCATTTTCCTCTCACTAAAACAACACCACCACCACAACACACAACCACTGACAACAAGCACCTTGTTCTTTGAGCCAGCCTCGCTCCTGGATGAAGCCCATGAAAGGAGCAATGCCAGTGCCAGGGCCGATCATGATTACTGGGTTGGTGGCTTTAAAAGGCAGGCGGAACTGAGACTTGCGGATGTACATGGGAACGGTCGACTTGTGGCCGTTGACAAGTTTGTTTTTCAGCCAGTTGGTCGCAACACCTTTGTTGATGCGGCCCGTCTTGGTCTTGTACTCCACCACCACAGCGCAGATATGAATGCTGTTTGGGTGAACCTACCAACAGAGAAAAAAAAAAAAAGTTACCAAATGCTCATTTCTCAGATTGGAAGACCTATGAAAACACTT
The DNA here is from genome assembly GCA_037176975.1 of Arrhamphus sclerolepis. NCBI lineage: Eukaryota > Metazoa > Chordata > Actinopteri > Beloniformes > Hemiramphidae > Arrhamphus > Arrhamphus sclerolepis. Next base: position 12,053,142 of record JBAMYA010000005.1, read on the forward strand.
CTGATGTAAACTAAGCAGACAGGACTTTGCTTTTTTTCCCCCCCACACAAGGTAAATTACTTTAGAGGAGGAGGCGATGGAGTAGTAGCGAGCCTGGAGACGAGGCAGCAGCTCACACAGGTGATCAATGGGAGGTTTCAAAGAAGGCATATCCTCCAGGATGGCAAGGATGTTTCTACAGGAGTCCAACACCCAACTCTGGTAGAGAGTCTGCAGAAAGGAAGCAAAGGAAATTAAAAAAAATGTGATGTTTAAATAGTGAACTTAAGGTTAACTATTGTCACATCTCAGTGCATCTATGTGTCTTCAAAACTAAAAAGAAACATTTAGGGTTAAAGCTGGTTCAATGTTTGTCACCCACCTTGCCTTCAGGAGAAGAGGAAGCCATTTTGCGCATAGTCTCCTGTTCCTTAGGGTCAGAGGCGTACTGCGCCAGCTCGTACAGGACGTTAGTGCGAGGAGGATTGGTGATGTCCAGGTAGTGTGAGAGGGCTGTGCGGTAGGTGGTAGGACAGGGGAAAGGATGTTTCTTGTTGGATTCCTCTGAAAGTTCAAAGTGAAAAAGTCTTAATCACATATATTAAAGCAGTGTTTTTTTCCTTTTGACACATTAAAAAAAAAATAATCAAATGCTAGAAAGGCACAAGTATTTTGATAAATCACTGAAGACATTGTCACTGGGTATTCAACCACCTTCACAGTGACAGAAAGCAATAAAATGCTCCATCAATCTATATTAAAGAAATATGTAATTACAGTATCTAAGTCGCAATCATTAGGTGAGCTGATACTGCAAGTTCAGATATCCAGGGAGAATTTTAATGAGACAGTTGGAGGTCAAGGTGCTTTGAGCTGTCAATGCCATACCATCAAGGTTGTTGAGAGAGATAACCACATCAAGGTCCACACCAAGGATCTCTCCCAACCTATTCACTAGTGCAGAGTCATTTATGGGGAAAACAGCAACGTGGTCTCCTGACTCATATCTGAAATCACAGAAAGTGAAGAACTTAAACTTTGATCATCGTTCATGAAGCTTAACACCAGCTGTTCTCCTGGTCACATAACAGCAGAAATATGATGCACATATCCACCTGATCTTGGATCCTGTTATGTCCAGTTCCAGATGCATGAGATGTCTATCACCACTTTTGTTGAGTCTGCGGTTGACAGTGACTGGCGCCAGGAAGGGATTTTTTGAATCAAAGGGCCTGTGAATGGAGTGACACACAAGTACAAATTTTAAAAGAATGAATAAAGTTATGAACAACAACAACAATAAAAAAATTACAAGGATTTTTAAAACAGGCTGTAGACACACTGTCCACTAGGGGACAAAAAGGTCTCATTTTAACTAGGTGACTTTAAGAAAACTGCTCTATTGATTGTAACTGTAGATGAAACGTAAGCAAAGACTGAGCAGACAGGACTGTGATTAAGTCTCTATAGTGCTACTTACGGCTTTTGAAGCTCAAAGCTCTTCAGGCGGCCAATCTCTCCTGTATACACTTTGTTCATGTTGATGTCAGTGTGCTCCTTCAGCTCATACTGCCGAATACTGTGTGAGAAAGCACAATGAAATTAGGCTCTTCATGCACAAAAGCTTGATACATTCAGTAAAATTTCAATAAATATAATCTGCACTTATTTTGATGTAAACTGAAAGAAAAATAGCAATTTTTCATCCTGCTATTCAAAGATTCTTTTTACAGACTAAATCTATTGAAGAGGGTGGGTCATTCCAGTCAACCCATTTTTTTTGTTTTTTGCTTTCACGTGCCATGCTTGGTTATATTGTTATTTTGTAATTGATGGTTTTATTTCATTTTTTCTGTAATACTTCCTACATCCTTGAACAATGCCACATGAATTTGCAAACTTGTATTTAAATCTCCTTTTGAACTAATAGATTTCATGTGTGACAAAAAAAAGAAGAGCTGGAAATGTTTCAGACAGATTGTATCTTCTATCTGAATGCTCAGTAAAGAAATACTAGAGACTAAATCTATTGATTAAATTAACACACACACAAAAAAAGCAAACTGCACACGAACACACCTCGACTCATCTCCTGATGCCTCCACGCCAAAGTGCTCACAGACAGCCGGCCAGAACTGCTCTCTCCACGAAACAAAGTCCTCCTCCAGGCTGAAAAACATCAGACAGTTTTATTGATGACACAAACGCTGAAATTTGTACATGTGACACCTTACAATCTTTTCTTCTGTTCTCAAGTGAGACCCCTTTACAAGCTGAACACAGCAATGACAACAAATATTTTTCTCCAAACTAGTTTTATTTATTAATTAATTACCTTACGAAAGACAACAGTGAGTTTCACAGCATATTTCTGTATATCTGGAGTAGCTACAAACTCAGAAAACATCAGCACATTGGGCTTTTGTTTGGGTCTGCTTCTGTTAAGAGCAAACTTTCATCAGCTGTTTATGGCTCCCAAGTGTAAGAAAGTAATTAGCAAAGACACTGACATTATGCTAACATTTTATATTCTTCTCCTTGGCATTTTCTTTTACAGGGTTGCTTCGTCAGAAATATAAATCTTGCTGAACTGATTTAGTAAAGGATATGTTGCACATGGCATTAAAAACATGGCTGATCAGAAGTAAAACTTGAAGGAGAAAAACATTATTTCTTTGAAGGTTTAATCTTTTCTAGTGTTTCATTAGCAAAGGGGTCAAAGACAGTTTACTTTACAGGACACAAAAAAGCAAATGTTGGATTATTGTCAACTGTAATACTGGTAAACTGGTATTTGCAAAGGGTTTAATTCTAAATGATTTGTTCATAATATGCATGCAGTCTTTAAGGCTATTTTATCTAAACATTTTTTCTGAACAAAATTTTTTAGGCTCCATAAGATTAGCAGGTCACTTACTTGCCATCGTCATCTCCCAAACCAAGATCAAAAATGCGCGTGGCTCCCAATTCTTCAAGCCTTTTATCCACATATTTTCCCATAGCGTTGTAGTGTTCATATGTCTTATTGCCCAAAGCAAATACCTGAAAAAAAAAAGTAAAAGGCATATAAAATACATGGTCTTAAACCAAAGTCTTCATCAACAAGTTTTTCTGTTTATCGGAAGAAAAAAGATCCAAAGGGAAAAACACAACAGTTGCCAAGAATATAAACAGATTTCCCATAATCAAGTTGGTCATTCAAATGAGTTAACTAACAATGTTACAACTCTACAAGATGCAGGTAGTGAAGTCTTAAAAGTAATAAAATCATCAAATGACAAACTGTTAAAGTCAGAAGTGGAGATGAAGCAGAAAAAAGTTGGATGGTTGAAAGAACTGAAATTTTGAAACTGGCGACAACAAACTGGCAACAATGGAGCTGATAAAGTCCTGTTAAGCATCAGCAAGAAACACAGAAACTCACAACCAACAGTTACATATCTGGGGTGCACAGGTGCTCTTTCACAGTAACATGTCCAGGATTACATAATCTGTTATCAAGAAGCATTGTAATCCCTCCTCCCTCTGTACTCTGCCTGTATGGTCTGAAATTAGTGTTGGAGGACTTTGAAGCCCAGAGTGTTTTCCTACAGCCATGTCTCTGTTAAACACGCAAAACTATATTTCCAATATTTCCGCTGTGTCCTTGGCAACACTCCAAGAGCATTCATTTTATTTGCCAGGAATTGGGGGATTTCATATTTTCCCTGACAATCAAGGGGAGAAACTGTTTAAACTACCTCCTCCTTGCGCTCCGTTTTGCTTGTGGCCTACATCTCCTTTCCAATCCATCTGTATTTGGAGTTTCGCCTCTACTTGGGCTTGGGAAAACTCAATCAGCTGCTCCCATATGTAAACAATTTTGTCGTTGGCATGGTTACTCATCATAACAGATGTTAAAAGCTGCCAGAATTGTCAGCAGCAATCCCTTACAGAGTATAGCATCCAAATCAGAGTGGAAAGAAAAAAAAAAAAACACAAAAAAGGCTGAGTAAAAAAATCTTAGAAGGATGCAAAAGAGGACACGGAGCTACTGCACAAAGAAGCTACTAATGCAAAGCCACTCTGGAACTTCAAATGATCACATTTACACATAAAGTTGACCGGATCAGTTCAGAAATTTTGATTTGGTGCAAAAAATTACAAAACTGCCCACAATATTTACGACTACAATATTTAATATCAAGAAGCTCTTGACTGTTGCTGACATTGCCAAGTCTTGAATAGAAATAGTTTTAAAAATCAGAGGTATCTGATAATCTGTCAGCAAGTGACTTGAACTTCATTAAATGATGGAGAAAAATACATGATGGTCAACGTACAGTAAGTTATACATATAACAAAGCAAACCAAAGCACTTGTACGAACATTGTGATCTCTGTCGTGCACAGTAGGAACTGTGCTTTATATGTAATCCTTAGAAAAAAAGCAACCCGACACGGCCTGAAAAGTTGTCAGTCTTTTTAACACATCAGTTAAAAACAAATCTGTGCAACAAAAACTCACAGTGTAGTTAAGTCCAGAGAGGTCTCCTTCATCATTATCCTGCAGCCAATCGTAGAAGTCCTGAGCATTATCTGTGGGGTCTCCCTCACCGTAAGTGGCCATGCAAAATATGGCGAGGGAGTTTTTAATCTCAGACAGACGGGAAAGTTCACCCTACAACATTAGAGAACAAAAGACATCAAACATTGACAACTAACAAATTGCACCACATTTGCCTCCACTATCTGTAAAAAAAAAAAAAAAAAAAAAAAAAGTCAAAAGCTTGTTTTATTGAGAAACTATTTATCCATCTTCTAATCCTGCTTCCTGGTTCAGGGTTGCATGACGGCCAGTCCGTCACAGACCTGCGTGGATGCAAATGAGGCAAACAACTGTGCCAATTCAGGGCAACGGTCAATTTACAATCACTGCAACATAACACCAACTTAACATACAGACTTCTTATGCCTTCAACACATAAGTGCTGAAGCAAGATGAGGAGAGCTGTTAATTTTTATATTATGGATTATACATTGCTCCACTGTTGAAAATTACCATGCTATACTCCTCTGGATCAGCAGCCATTCCTTTCATGCCATAGCGCTGAGCGTCTTTGGACAGTCTGTTGGCAAATTCTTCTGCTGTACCCGTCTGGGAGCCGTAGAACACAATGATGTTCTTTCCCTGCCCGGAAATGTACAGAAAAAAGATTTAAAAAATGTACTGTGTTTTTCCAACATAACTTCCTTCACATAAACTCTTACTGTATACCAAATCAGAAAAACATTCTTTCCTCTCCTGGAGTGCTGATATGAACATTAATTTTAAAGAAAAAAAAAAACAACAATGGAAAACTTCGAATGCAAGCTGCCATCATGGCATTTGAACCATCTGCTGTAAAACCACATGATTTAATACCAGACTGTTTCTCAATTCTGGAAGCAAAACAAAAAATCTGAACAGTCAAAATTGTATTATGAAATCTAAATGACGTGTGGAACCAGACATTGTGAGGGGGTGGGTGGGTAAACGGTTATTCATTAAAATATCAAAGTGATCAATAAGTTGGTGACGGTGCCACAGTTTTGCTCATAGTACACAACCCCTTTAAAGTATACTCTAACTCCTGGAACAGTTGTTTAACAGCAATAAAATAGTGCAAGGAACTTTGCAGAGACAGGAAAAGTGAAATGGTTTAAACAACAAATGTGGAACTAGTGGGAAGGGTGGAAATGACAAACGAAAAAAATAAAGACTGTTCTTGAAACTACTTTACTTACAGTTTTCTTCATTTTCTCAATGAAACTTGTCTCTCGTGTAGTTGGTGCTCTGAAAAGAAAAACAAATTATTTTTGTTTTTATTTTCTCAGGCTACTGAAAGAATTGAAGACTATTTCACACCAGTGTCGTTTATTTATAAACAAAAAAAAAGAAAAAAGAAAAAAGAAAAAAAAAAAAGGACCTGACCAGTGAGAAAATGTTTTGTTTTTTTTCTCCATGACATTATCCTTCTGTTCAGTTTTCTGACATGAAAGTACCGGTGTTTGACTGATTTGTTGATTCAAGATTTACCTTTCACCAGAAAATACTGGCCTCTTCAGTAAACAATGAAGCCAATGACCATATATACTTAAGCTGAGTGTACTTCCTTTTACTTATTCTAAAAATAAAAGATATGTACTCTTTTATTCCAGTTTGAGTAGTTGATTATTATTATTTGCTGCAAAAAGAAAACTCCTCAGTGATCAATGAGGGGGGAAAAGAAATGCCATTAAAATAATTGTTGTAGTAATAATAGTAATCGAGGCAACTTGTTCAATTAATGATGATGATGGTATGAGGTCATATCGCCCAGCCCTCGAAGCAAGCAGCAAAACCGTCAACACGGTTTAATAAAACTAAATATTTAATAACATTCTAGATGAAGTTGAACAATTACAGATTAAAATTAGTTTGCTAACTCTGGCACATTTACATCCATACTTTAAATGGAAATGTTGATTAATGTGCATTGTCCCTTTTAAATAAAATAAATAAATAAATAAATGAAAAGAGATGGTTCAGTAGTCATCATATGTAATAGAAATTGAAATCCAAATTCAATTTTCTCTGGAAACAATTAATGGATTGAAACAGATCAAAAACAGCATGCACAGCATAATGAAAAGGGACAAAGGAAGCTAAATCTATTGAGTCAAATAAAAGGCTGCACCGCTTCCTTCAGCTTCAAAGCTTTGACACCATTGTATCTTCCTACAATAATAAGGGATAAAAGGATGCACATACAAGTAACTACAACTAATAACAGTCACTCAAGTTCAATCAAAAAGCAAGATCTGACCTGAACTATAAATAGTATGATATGGCATCGGAGTTTCTTGCACAAATTTAATCAAAGTGAAAAATAGGATTTCTAATAAGCTGTCAAATGAAAAGCAGAGATGTGGGACTGATAAAGAACTCATTATTAAAACTAGATGCTCTGGTAACACAGAATGCTTTCTGAAGCACGATGCTGATGAAACTGAGGATCAAAACAGAACGTTGTTGGCAGTTTTATCTGGGTCCGTGAGTTCTTATCAGTTTAGACAAAATGTCCCATCATAACTCAACAGGGAGGCATTTCTTTGCACATATTCAGATAACAGCCAAGTTTACCAGAGTTCAAAATGACTGTGACAAAGAGTTTATAAAGAGTCAAGTTTTCAGTTCATCAATATATAAAAACGTAGTAAAGCAAAGCATCTCTTTCAATGACACACTAATTCATTCATGCATCCACTGCTGTCCTGAGATTTGTATTAGACATTATTACATATGAACACAAAGGTTCACAAAAGATGAACAGGTTTATGCATCAAATCCAGTCTAGAAAATATCTGAATGAACCCCGTGCTTTCAAACAACCTCTTACATACAACCATGTCCTGTTTCTAAAGATTTTCCAGAGAATTCAGACAGCAAGTGTGCCTGCTGATAACAGCTGCAGCTTCAGATTTTGTTTTCCACTCATTAATGGATAATGTGGATGTGATAAAGATAACAGAACCCTCATCTGTCTAAGTTAAGACCCAACTTTGCAAATATTTTTCACTGTTCCTCTTCGCAAATTGTTTCATCATTTTCTCCATCAGTCTTAACCTATGCAGGTGATTTTCTGATGCAAGAACCAATGACAATCAAACCTTGTGACAGATTTGCTTTAATGATACGAGGTTAGAATTTTGCACATGGCCAAAGTGCTGAATAACTAAGTCTGGGAAATGCAGGGAGGACAGGACACAATTGTAATATTGTTATACGTCTGTGCAGTCAGATTTTTATCTCTGTCTCTTACATAACCTCATACACGGCACATTTTTATACCATACGCTTGTTAGTCTAGAAGTGAGCAGCTGTGCCTTTTGTGTAGAGCTTAGACTGGAAACAATTAACCATTCCAAAACATTTAAATCACTAAAACGTGAAGCAAAAACTTCTGAGGGGGATGTGTGTTACCACAAGAAGCAATAGCTGGATGCAAATGCTTTAGATAATTTTCATGCAAATGCTACTCAAAAATACATTTTTGTTGCTTCGGAGCAGCGAATTAAACATTTGACTGACCTCTCGGCTGCATGTCTCCTGTCCTCTGGCAGTGAGAAGACGCAGCCCATGACATGCAGACCTGTAGCTCACCACTTCCACTAGCGCTGTTGGCTAAGCCAAGCCTGAAGCCGCCACACTCAAAATCAAAACCAGTACTCCTCAACCATAGGATGAAAACGGAATTCCGGTCCACACTGGCAGATGGGCATTTGCGGTGTCTGAAGCGCTCCCTGCCTTTTACCTTAGAGGCTGAAGCACGAAGTCTGTCTCTTCCTGTGCGGCTCTCTGAAACCAGCAACGTCTGCTCTCCTCTCCTCACACACACACAGCATGGCAGCCTACGAGCCTCGTCAGTGTCTGGCAACCGCCGAGAACACAATGGTGGGAAACTGACTTTCCCATAAAATGTAGCTGAGCTGTAGACCCTAATTTTGACGCACGCAAACACACATTGAAAAGCTCACGAGCTAGAAATGCATTCCTCCCCGCCCCTTTTCCTCTCTGGTCTGAAAGGTGTTAGGAAGGAAAAAACATACAAGATCCATTCTGAGAAGTTGGCTAGTTATCAGAGTAGCTCTACTGTGGACCACTGAACGGGGGAAGAGCTGTGAATGGTAGTTTTTTTTTTTTACCCCCCCTCTTTCCTGAAGTATCCCCTACCCCCACCCCATTGGAGGAGAGAGGGGAATGTCATTGCTATGGCAACCTCATTTATCATAAAAGAATTCCATTTGTGACCAACATGGCCCAGAGCAGCTCAGCCCAGACAGACAAACAAGAAAAGCAGGAGTGAGGAAATGGTGTGAAAAAAAGTAACATGGAAGAAGTGGCTGGCAGTTTGGCTTTTGCCCCAACTTTCCAACTTTGGAGCAGACTCACAAAAGGAACTGAGCATGCTCTCCAGGGAACTTTGAAAAGTGGGTTCAGGGACAAAAACAAAGGATCAGAAAAGACACGGAAGACTACGCCCCCTTCATAACAGTTAGGTAATCACTGCCTCTTTAAGGGGAGGGGAGACCAGCTCTGTGCTCGTGTTGCTCGGTCTTCCCTTCCTATACATCTTTCCTCCGAGACACATATTCTGAGACAAAACATGTTCTACTTTCCTTCTTTTGGCAAACTTTTGCTTTTGCACAGGTGGTCAGAGTATTCCCCGTTCTGTTTGTGCCCATTCACACAACCACACAGACGGCCAGCTTCTGCTGGCTTGGCTTTTTTTCAGGAACCAAAGAAATTAGTTTGTGGTTGGGGAGGGACTAAAATGTGGCCAGTGCAAGGAGAGACCACTGTAATCAAGCCAAACCTCTATCACTCCACCACTAAGTGATGAAGCGAGGGAGCAGGGAATGATGGGAGGGTTTGCAGGCTTGGACACGTAAGAAGAGGGAGCCAAAGAAGGGGAGGGGTGCAAAAAAAAAAAAAGGGAAAAAAAGAAGGGCCATCTGAAACAGGAAAAGCTGAGAAATAAAACGAAGGTCACTGCTAGTGAAACATTTACTTCAGCTTTAAACTGTGCACTCTCGCACACTTATTTCAAGGGCTTTATTCCCCTTTCACATCAAATACCACTAGTACTCACTGCACTTTCCTCTTAATTTGGTATACTGGTGAACAAAGTTTCTGAATACAGAGAAAATCAAACTTTCAAATTTGCACTTTTGTTGTTTTATGGCACGTTTGTGTTAATGCATCTGTTCTTAAAGACATCCCTCAAAATCAATGACAATAGATCTCTCAATGAGAAAAATAAATGCCTGTAAAATCTATGTTGTGATGCAGGAGGGGAAAGATCACGTACCAGAAACCTCATAGCACTGATAATTCACACAAAAACACAGATCATCAGCATTTTTCTCCATCTTGGCTTCTGTGTTTGGATCGTTGCCTTGTATTAATCGGCTGCTCGAGTATTTGTCACAGCGCACGACAGGAGATCCCAGAGCTATACGTTCAAGATACTGAAACGTTTAAACAGAGGCACAGTCTGCTTCGGTGTGAAAGGAGTTTTACACTGACATTGCATGCACAGACAAATTGAGTCATCCCTAAAAAATAAAACACACTTCAAGTACGCACGCTAATTATATACGCAAAAAAACAAAAACAAACAAAATTGTAGGAATAATCGGAAACAGGATCGGACATCCCATCAGTCAGCTCATGTTGTCTGGTACTTGTGCCAGACAACATAAGTAGCTGAACTCTTCTCAACTTTCCCACAACAAGCTACGCTAGAAAAACAAAGCAATTTATTCAAATTTAAACTCAACAATGCTAAATGTCACCACATTCAAAGTGAATGAGAAGCAATTCAGTCCATGCCTGAAACACACGTCATCTTGTTCAGCATAGTTTGCTATCTCTGGGCTTTAAGTAGCAACCTTGTGACAGCCTTCTCTGTCATAACTTTCCCAACAACTTACGCTGAATTTTTAGGTTGCAAACATGTACTTTTCTTGCTTAATGATACGAGTTAATACATTTAGATAGATTGATTTCATTTTAAAAGAATTATTATTATTTTTAAATTCCCTGATCATGGATAACTGTTTAAACATGAGGAAAATTTCCATTGCATCCTCAGCTTTAACACATTTAGTCAAAAGGAGATCTCATTTTTTGAGGAAACGACATTTGATTTATTTGCTATAATTCAGTTTTAGAAGCTTTGCTTCGCCAACCACATAATGTGTGAGTTTTCAGGCTGAGAGGTTAATGTAAATAACCGAGAGTAAAAAAAAGATATCTGGTCATTTTTCAGTCCATCAAAGCCAGTAAGCAGAATGTACTTAGTATATCAAAGTCAGTCTGAAAGTCTTGTAGTAGAGGAGTTCTATGAAAATTGTTCATATGCTGTTCTGAGAAAGTTTCACAGTGAATAGAGTTGGTCTTAGAAAGAGTCTCTTTGTTGATCTTTTATCAGTGTTTTGAAATACAGAGTCCTTCCAAATTTAGATTTATAAAAAGAAGCTCTAAGACAGCAGTCCTGCTGTTATGCTGGAAAATGTGTCACATAATTTTGAGTTATCAAGAAATCAGGCTCCAAATGGATGAAAGAAAAAAAAAAAAAAAAGAGTAAACGATGATAAAAATCAACAGTGTCAGGCACCAGTCAGACTTGGATCTGACTTGGAAATAATTTAGATCAAACTAAAAACTGGTTTGTGGTGAATAAAATATACTGATGGAACTTACGGTGCGTCAATCTTCTTAAACTCTGGGATGGGCTCTGGCTTCTTGCGGGACATGAACCAATAAATTACAAGACCAATAATTAGGGAGAAGAGGAAGATGTCCAGGTTGCTGAAAAGAGGCTCCTCTTCATCTGTTATGGGCTCGGTGTGGGTGCTGGTCTCGGGGTCCATCTCTGCAATGTTGAAACTCAACACTGAAATGGAAAAAAAAAACCCTGAGAGTTAAGAGTCACAGTTCATGACTGTAAAGATGTTTTAAACTAAAGAGACGATTATAAAATATCAGATTTTGACTCCGGAGAGGCCATCAAATATCATCTCAACTTAAAAGTCTTAGTGCTGGACAAAACTGAGAACTCTGGCATAAAACTGGTTAAGGTGCTGCATAGAACATGACTGATTGCAAACATATGTGTGCAACAACACAATGAAAGCTTTTGTGAATACAATATTGAACAACTGGGCAATTTACAATTGGCTCAGCATAGTATTACATTGATAGCCACTGCTTCTGATGCGTGAGAAATCTCTTGTCATGCATTAAAGCTATCAGCTCCTTTCACACGAGAGGACATTGTGTCCTGAACACTTACAATTCAATCCAGTTTGAAGACAGGAGAACAGCAAGTTCACGTTTGTGCTAATCCCTTAACTTGGCTTGATCACAACTTGACAATTTGACACAGCAACTCAAAAAACAAAACAAAAACAAAAACAGTCTTTCAACTTTCAGCAAAGGGCTGTCTTTCACACAACTGATCTGCTGATTCACTGGCACATTGACCAAACCTCTTCATGAGTACCTGAATGTCAACTCCAGTGGGAACAGAAGTCACAGAGGTTTAAAGTTACGCAACAATGCCAGGAAAAAAGAAAAAAGAAAAAAATCAAATGTGATCACTCCTCTGTTACTTTTAACAATTTTATACATTTTATTTTGCTGCAGTGATATCTGTGCACAACCCTCCCTTAGTTCCATGTATAACAAACAATTCTTTACAATGACCATAATAGCAACACAGCAGATTTAATTTATTTTTAGAAAAAAGGAAAAATAATGCTACAAGCAGCACTTTTTTATGCAATCCACAGCCTAACAAATACAATTTTTTTTCAAGTTTAACAGTACCTTTAAAGTGTATTTATACGTTTATATGTTTATAGTGCTGATTGCAACCCTTGGATTTCAATCATGAGGCACTAGCTTTGCAAGTATTAATCAACCAATATTGGTGGAGTTTTATATATCAGTATCAACATATTTAATAAAAAATAAGTTATCTTTTAAAACAAAAAAATGATTGCTTTTTGTGGCATTTTTGACTTTACCCTTCCACCTACTTACCAGTTCTGCTTCCAGTTACCCTTTACAGTAGAACTAGCTTTTTTTTGTTGTTAATAGCCTTGGCTGACACATCAAAATCTGAAAATTTCACATGTACCTTTTATTACTCCCTAAAATCTAGTATGGGTCAGGATTGGTTGCATTTCCCTCATAACTGATTTTTAAAAGTGGTTTATAAATCAAACAGGAATCATAGCAGTTTAACAGTTAGAAGTAAGCAGCACCTTCAATACTCAGGAGTACATCTTAATGTAATTCACAGATGTTAGTCAGAAAACAGTTATATACATTTCTTGATCCAGAAAATGGACTGGACTGTTGAGCAGAAGTCTGATCAATCAAGAAACACAAGAACTAAGAAAAGGTAACTGCCACAAAAAGCTCAACTTTATTAAGCACTATATTTAGACTGTTTTCTGTTACAAAACATTCGTCTGAACTATTTTGTTTGATGATCTGCCAACAGAATCAGAAAAACCAATCTCTATTTCAGGTTTACACTATCATAGCAACAGGAAAAGACCTGCATAATTGTCATAGCTCATATAACATGACGTGGAAGAAATCTTAAAGTCGGAATATATTATTATTATTATTATTATTAACTAGTGTAAATAAGTGTAAAATACATAAAATAAAATCCTAATATTCTTGCGCTTGTAATCTCTGGTGAAAGTATTTTTAATACAATAAATCTGTTTAAAATCTCAGCAGGTTCAGGAAAGAAAAAAAAAATCATCGACATCAACATAACGAGGCACAGCACACGCCTGTCAAAGTCTGCAGCTGGTTAACACACCGCGTATGGATGATCATGAGACAGTATGGGGTTAGTCATCAAGTAGGCCAAATGAATTAGGCTTTTACAGCTTTAACAGATGAACAACTGACTGGAGACAGGCATCCTGACATCTCAGCTCACATTCACGAAAATTTTATCCAGCGCTGCTGGGAAGTTGAGTCTGAGTTCAGACTGATACTGTGGCAACCTTACAGGTGTGCAAGAAGTGTTCACCAACTCATTTGTTTTTACATACATACATACATTTTATTTATCTATTACATAAATAAACTGAGCCTGGTCGTCAGTTGAAACCAAGAAGCCAGCATGAGTGGGCCATGACTATGTCCTGGACCGAGAGAAAGAGTGGCCAAAAGCAAAGTACCTCCTTTAACATTCAGCGTTTAACAGAAGCAGCACTTTCTCTATCAAGCAAAGATTTTACACAAGGCTAACTGTGTTATACTTTGACGTGTCATAGTAAAAAAAAAAAAAAAAAGTGACATTAAGTAACCCCAGTTTGCGTAACGCTTGAACCATCACTTCTCCAAATCAAATATTTCATTAAATATAACTGAACGTTACTTTTGCATTTTTGAGTTTCAAGCGTAACAGAAGTGTGGTGTGATCCCCGTGGGCTGACAGAGTCGAGCTGAGCCTAAGTGTGTTTTTAAGTCAGTTTTGGAGTAGAAAAACTCACCTCCGCTGCTATTCTTCGCATCAGCCTCAGACTGCCTTCAACGCGGAAGGAAACTTTACGTCATGAAAGATCAAACCAACTCCGTCCAGTCAGCAGGGGGGTTCTCTCTGACTAAAGGTAAGTAGAAACCTTTAACGTAACCATGGATACACTTTCTGAGAAGATGTGGACATTTCGGTTGTATTTAGCTCACAATGATGGAGCTAATTCGGCACAGCAACAACAATAATAATATATGTGTGTATATATGTATAGATATTTTTTTAATATTCTACTGTTTTGCTGTTGATTTGGAACAGCCTACAATATCACGGTTGCCGTAGAACCAACCTGCACTGTTAAGTAAGTGTCAAGGTGCAGCGGGTGAAGGGTCATGGTTATGTAATGAAACCTGCAGAACTGACAGAAAAGCACATTTATCACACGTGTCCTCCTCAGATTAAACAGTGTTTATGTTCACAATGTTAAGTACACGTGACTGATAGACTAACAACCTGCGAGGTTATTTAAAAAAAGATAAAATAAAGATAAAGTAATGCAGATAAACTCACTTGATGCTAGAGGAAATGACATTAGCCTATACATTTACTCAAACTCTATATTTGGGTTAATTCTATAATCTGGCCTATTGCTTTCAGTCACCATATTGCTGCTTGTATAACTGTGTTAAATGAGGCCTCAATATACTTTTATTCACTGATTGCTGTACAAATGTGAGCAGACACTCCAGATATTCCTTTCTTTAAGAAAGACCACCACAAATATGAGTGTTTATAATACTGTTAAGCTGTTTTTTTTCTTTACTTGAACACAAGCCTGAAAAACACAGTTCCAGGATTCTTACTACAATGGAAATCAAATACTATTGCACTCTCTCCCATAAATGTGTGGCACTTGTTAGTTGCTTTACTTTGTTTCCTGCAAAATGCAAAAATTTTTTTTGTATGTTCCTGAAACATACTTTTTTTCAGTTTTGGTAACCCTCCCTTTTTAGTTATCCTTTGGAAGTACACGACTTATCTCTATACCAGCGTTTTTCAACCCTGGTCCTCAAGGAACATTGTCCTGCATGTTTTAGATCTTTCCCTGCTCAGTCACATCTGATTGGATGTCCATCAGCTGGTCTTCAAGGTCTGCACAAGTCTGTCAATGAGCCACTAATTAGCCAGGTGTGCTTGAGCAGGGGAACATCTAATACATGCAGGACAGCGTTCTTTGAGGACCAGGGTTGAAAAACACTGCTTTACCACATTGACCCTTGTGAAAACAGGAAAATGTGACTCTTCGACGAGGTCATCATCAATGAAGTGCACGGTCTGTATGACTCAGTCATCCTACTTGACCTCAGATCAGTTGTTCTGGGACAAAACTCCACATTTCTCATCCCCATCTCTACTTTTTTTGTACGAGGTGTAATTTGACTGCATTATGCGTAAGGGGAAATGTGTTTTTTCCAAATGTTCTGATAAGTTTTTCAGTCATTATTTTAGTCACTGTGCTGGGAGAGAGCAGGTCTTCAACCAAGATATCTTTAAAAGAGCTGGCTCT
Organism: Arrhamphus sclerolepis; assembly: GCA_037176975.1. Lineage (NCBI taxonomy): Eukaryota > Metazoa > Chordata > Actinopteri > Beloniformes > Hemiramphidae > Arrhamphus > Arrhamphus sclerolepis. The sequence goes on from JBAMYA010000005.1 coordinate 12,068,762, forward strand.
TTTCCTTCCATGAGGCTTTTCTCACATGGTGTTACCATGGCAGATGACAGAACTCATGGTCCATTTATCCGTTTTTGTGTTTCTTCTATGATGACCTGAGGTGCTTCTTTAAACATTGGTAACGTTCATGTGTTACCTCTTGTTGTGACAACTGGATTGTGGCGAGTGGCAGATATACGTTTCCCATCACTAAATTCACATCACTCCTGTACAACAGACGTCCCTCCTTTCTTTGGGACTAATGGTTCATCTGTACCTTCAGGTTTAAATTAAATTCTTGCATGTGCCCAGACTTGGGCCATTTTCTTTATTGGTTGACTCTTGCCAGGAGAGCCGTACTTTTCAGTGGTCACTCACAAGGAGGATAGATCAAGTGCTGGATTGTGTCTGTTATCTCGAATGGTTTGGTTGCAGCTTCTGCAACAGTTTTTTTGCCTTACAGATTGTGAGAAGCTTCAACAACATGCTCCCCAATGACACCAGCCATCATGATGTACTTATTTGGATTTTGCAGTATTCGTATCTTTTCAAGGCTACTGCATATGATGCACATACTAAATGAGAGAAATATCAGCCAGTAGTGGCCAACATCGGCATCTCATATTTGCCAGGGCTGGTCAGGGATGATGAGAGGAAAACTGAGCAAATCTGATCTCCACTATTTCAATGATCACCCTTTTATTCGCTGACTCACCAAGACTTCCGTATGCACTACTAATCATTTCTCAAATAGAATATTCACCATGTTTCTCTTTGTAAAATGTAAAATAGCAGCAAAGGTCTTTTACTGAGCTCCCCAATGAGCAGTTTTCAGGCTTCCAATGGGTCCCATAAATACACAACCTTTCTCCATCTTCCTTGCTGACTTATTGTCCTTTAAATCTCTGCTAGGGACTTTGACCTTCAAAGCACTAAAAAAAAACATTTTGAGTCATTTGATTCTCATTCATTTTATCTCCAAAAATCCATTTAATAGTTAATGACTGAGCCGGTAATGTAATTTGTTGCATTTTTGTGTAGATAAGCTCGACATCTTTGATGTACTTCTTCATGAGTTAAGACAACTGAAGTGTTAAAGCCGAGCTTTGAGTTGGAGTGGAAACACAGCTGGCTTTAATAGCCAAGATCACTGAGAAGAATAATGCTCCTCTCAGTCCCCCAGGTTATATTTGTCTTCAGTAGGCCTCCTGCTGATCTGAAATGGACATATTGTCCACAGTTCTGGCCACCTCTGTCAAATTTGCCGCTCCCCATTTAGTCACGCTGAGCTTCTGCTGGTCGCATCCTCACACAGTGGAACACCAGTGCACAGGCATTAACACTCACTTGTACACGCAGAAAACTAACACACACACTCATACGCACCATCATGCATAAAAAGACGTCATCGGGTGTAAAAATAGAGCTTATAAATAGAGGAAAAAAGGGTTTTATATTCACAAGAGGTGATGTCACATTTGGTTTGGATCCACGACTGACGAATTGGAGTGCAGATGTGGTGAGAATCAGCTTTGGCTCAGTTACGTAGCTTTTTTTTTTTTTTTTTTTTTTTTTTTTTTTTTGAGGAGTTTGATGTAGAAGAGCTTAAAAAATTGCAGGTTTTTTGTGTGTCTCTTTGTTTGTGTGTTTTCAGTGGGGGAGGCATGCATCAGGTGAC
>JBAMYA010000005.1:12070518-12082005 GCA_037176975.1 Arrhamphus sclerolepis
ACAAGTCTGTCAATGAGCCACTAATTAGCCAGGTGTGCTTGAGCAGGGGAACATCTAATACATGCAGGACAGCGTTCCTTGAGGACCAGGGCTGAAAAACACTGCTCTATATCATTTTGATTTTTTAAATAAAATAAATAAATTAATTTTAAAAAAGTGGAAGAATTGGGGTGTTCTAAAACTTTGACACGCTCTCACACACACACACACACACATATATATAGATAGATATGGATATAGTTGAAAATAATATGTATAGCATAAGTAAAATAAAGACATTAGTTAATAAAAATGCATACAGACATACATGCACAAGTAACATGCCCACCAAAACGTGTACCTGTTAAATTGGGTACTTTATTAGGAGTATTTGTGGTTTTATTGTTATAATTTATACACATAAGATCATGGAAGTGATGTGGATCAAAGTTGAAACTTTAATGGCAATCAATTTTTCATGACAAGCCATATTTATCTTTTTTATTCTGCATGTTTATATTCATGGCAAGACGACTAGCTTTAAAATGTATGCTTAATATTTTAACATGATTCATTAATGTCATAGAAAGGAATGTGAGTAAATATAGCTCCAACATAAGTGTTCTAGTTACAGAGGAGCAGGTGACGCAGGTTTTCATAATGACATGTTTATTTTAATTTGTCATAGGTTCTTTGATTTTTCATTTCTGCTCTTGAGCTTGTGACGGACGACTGCAACAGTGGTGAAGAAATTTCCAATGAACAGAATAAGGAAGCAGAGACCACACATCAGGACCTGTCATCACATGGGACACAGAGAATGATGCATAAGACAGCAAATATCAGTAAGTCCAGAAAACCAACTGCTACAACAGTATCTTGTGATGTGGAGAAGGTCAGGTGGGGGAAAGGTAATCAAAATGTGAGTGAATCATCACCATACACAAGTTAACTGCCACACATGTGACCCATCTATCTATGTCAACACTGTCTAACCGAGAGATAAGTGTAAATGAAGAGCAAATGAAGGGTAAATTTGTTATGGGAGCTGGAAGAGAGTGACACAGCAAAATGTGATAACCGAGAGTACTGACCTGCCATTCTTTGCAGTCTGGGAGCTGGGCCATTCTGAATAGAGTCAGGCCATTGAAGAGCTGCCAGAACTACAAGACAAAACAAGAGGACCACAGCTTTGCTTAATAGTTGGACCATGCAACTAGGAAACACAAAAGTTTCATCAAGATCCCCAAAAACCTTAGCAGTGTCTGAATCATGCTTAAATGTGCTGAATAATATTCAGCCCATAATAATGTCAGCACTCTTACCAGTCTAACTGGTTCCAACCATGACAATGCATTTTTTTTTAATGCAAACTTGGCTGTTAGTGGAAATATTTTCACATTGAAAAAAGTACTCACATGACCAAAAAACAGGAAGGGCAAAAGAAACGTCAGTCCTTTCCACATCCAGGACTGGAAACCTTCTAAAAAGCAGAAATCATTCAAAAGTTTATGTTAGGTTAAAAAAAAAAAAAAAACTCCCATAAGTGGTTCTGAAGAAAGAGACAGAGTTTTTTTCTAAATATCTTTCTAAATATTTTTTATGAGTCTGAGGTTCTCTGCATTATGTGTCCTTGGTGTGTTTTGCTGTATCTCACCCACAGTCAGGTCCATGTTGTGTCTTTCTCCTAATGTTCGTAGTCTGTACAGACATCCACTCTGATAATAGTACTGCAGGCACTGAACAAAACCTGAGGGTTCCAGGTGACAGAAGCAATCATCAGGCTGTGGAAGATTGAACCCATGAATGTTTTATAAGTGCTTTGAACATACTTTGGTAGAATGAGTATGCAAGGAATTGGTTCCTAAATGCCTTGTACAGGTTTCCATCTGGCCTAAAGATGTAAGAAAAAAAAAGGTAAATTAAATGAGTTAAATTATTTCAAAAATCTTCTGATGGAAAATTTATCTTACGCTACTCACCAAGTCAATATTACACCGGACAATAAAGCTGAGACATAGTGGTGAAAAACCCACCATCCTTTGATTCTGATTCAAGACATGTTTTGTTAGACGTTCAAATTATATAACTACACAAGTATATGTGAATATGACAAAATGAGTGAATTTTCAAGAGGACCTGGAGCCATTTGTGATGAGGATGCTTTCCCTGATGGTTAATGTACAATAGTACCACACCAGCAGGAAATTGAGGATTGCATCCAGAAACCTAAAGCCCATGGCAGAAGTGGTGTTACACATGTACAGCATCTATGTGCACAAATTGTAACCAACTTAGGTGATGTAATGTTAACTATCAATAGAAACTGTGTATGATGCTGACTGTACCTGTAGCTCACAAAGAAATAGCAAATAAAGGAGAACAGCAGCAGGATGACTGTGAGGCACAGCTTGAACTTCTCATATTCATCTTTGTAAGCAAACCTGATAAGGCAGAATATGACATTTTCAGAACTGTACATACAGAACAAATGATAATAATGCTGGGAATGTATCATTTGGGGAAATAAAGAACATTTTAAGATGATTCAGAGTGCTTATTTGAATCTTCAGTAAAACAAAAGCAATAAATGCAGTTAAAGCAAGTAAAAAAAGATTAAACCAAATAACCATATTGCCATGAAAAGGACGTTTGGGACCTAAATGGTCCGTGTGCTAACTTTGAAAGTCTTTGCTTACTTTGAATGTTTGCTGAGAAGAGTCACGTTCACATTTCCAAGCACCAGACTGAGATATAGCCTGCAGAATAATACACAATCAATCAACATTTATTTAATTTTTGTCCATAGTGAAGGTGATACATTTAATTTTTATATCTTAATCAGACTGCAATCAGCTAATTGCAGTGTTCTTAAATCCTGGTCCTTGGGACTGACTGTCCTGCAGGTTTTAGTTATTTCTCTGCTCATTAACACTTGATTGGATGGCAATCAGCTTATCCTAAAGACCTACACAAGTCTGTCAATGAACCACTAGTTGGTGCCAGGTGTGTTTAAGCAGGAAAAATCTAAAACATGTAGGATAGTGGGTCCTGAGGACCAGGGTTGAAGAACACTGAGCTAATGTCCAAGATCTTATAATGAATTTGAAGTCATCACCCATTTTTCTTGGGAAGAAAGGCTTCCATTTCTGAAAAAACATTTTTTCGTGTCTTGACTTTCTCTTTTATCTCATCCAGTGCCGTTGCATCATCTTCTGATAACCTTTTGCTGCACCTGTGAAATTATAAAAGAACAAAGAAAAAGAACTGAAGCGCATGACTGAAGAGTATGATGTCATTTGAGCCAAGGAAGGTTCATTAGGCTAATATCAGTTCCTCTTTCTTCCTCCCTGATTAATGACCTTGTGCACAGTACAGTATTTATCTCCATAAGCCAATTATAAATCTGCATCAACAGAAATTTCTGGGTGTGAGTGGATGCTTACTTCTTCAAAAGGTTGTTCATTTCTTTCAGCCTTTTCCGGTGACGGGCAATAGATGAAGAACAGTTGTTTTGTAACTTGGAGACTTCATCTAGTTTCTCTAAATATATTTTCTGGTTCTCCTGGAGGAATAAGAAAAGAATAGTAACATAGCAATTTTGAAGAATGTTTTGACTGTTTTGAATTTTAAAGGAAAATATGTCAGATTGTAATCTGTTGCAGAACCAGTACATTAGGCATGAAAATAAATAGTACTTGAGGATTAACCAGTCCGTATTCAGAAACATTTACAGCGAGGTTAATTGGAGCAACTTTATAATGATAATAAAGCTCACAATACTGTAATTTAAACAAGCTTTGTGTAAATTACCTGACATTGTCAGCTGACAGCGATCAAATTCTTACCTGAAGTTTCTGGTATTCTTCATCCAGACATTTCCACTCCTCCAGAATTCCTGTTAAATCTTGAGGCATGTTGTTTCATTAACTACAAGCCCAGAGTTTCTTGAAAAATTGTGGCACCTGTTGACATGAAATGACGAGAAAAGCTATGCTGAAGAATCATCAGGGTGTTTATCACATTTCCATCTCCAGTTTATCGCACAAACTGAACTTTGACTGGCATTATCACTGACTGAACTGACAGTCACTGTGGTGATGATTGACTGTAATATATATGTCATCCAACGGCGATAGGTTCATATTTTTACCTTTGCCATGGCACACCCTTCCAGTTAGACGCTGCTCTTTTGCATATTTTAACCCTGACATTATTATGTTTATATGATCTTGATATATGACCTTTTATATGACCTTGATCATTACTAGAATACATTCTTCCCCTTGTGTGATTAATAAACTGTAATTTAATTGAATTAAAGTACATTAAATTACATTGAATGTAATTGAGTTGATAAATAGTTGATCTTAAAAACATTTAGTAGACTAGGTCATGGTCTTTGTGCATTTCAGCAGAGGTTAGAGGGTAATGGGATAGTGTAATGTTTGATGAATCAGTGACTGATATTAAATGGCCAATGCTTCTCACCCCCTGCATCAGACACTGGAAGACCTTAACAGCTCCTTTGGGCACACTACTGCATCCATGCTGCAAAAAGGAATTTATTCCATCTACTGTAAGACTGTACAACACCAGTATTAGTCCTTGACTTGCATTCCACTTAAGTGGAGAAATGAGAAGATGCATGTTTTATACTTATTTTAGAGCAAGATCAAAAAATAGTCATTTGAATGGATTCCTATATGAGCACAAAAATGTGCAAAGGGTCTTTAATGTGAGTATTTGACATTGAACAAAAGTTAGTAATGCAAATAAATAAATGTTGCTGCTAGTTATAGGTAAAAATCTACGACAAAAGTCAAACCAAAAATACTCCAGTTTACATAGAAAATAAAAGACTATTTTGTTTTTAGACCATAAAAATGAGTTGCATCACGACAAAACCTGGCCATTGAAGGATTATTTTTCTCAGGAATTAATCCATTTTATATTTATGATTAGGACTAGTTTACAAAAGTAAAAGTCAATCAATCGATCAATAAATGAATGAATGAATGAATAAATGAATGAATAAATAAATAAATAAATGAATGAATGAATAAATAAATAAATAAATAAATAATTGAAATTTTGTTTTATAACATTTCTATAGCTTGTTTTTGTTACTCGCACATTTATGTGCCAAGGGACTCTAATGTAATTTTTTAATAATTTGTTTTAAAGGGTTAAGGTGGATCGTAATATAAGATTTTTTTCAGAAAAGATGCACTAATAATTAATTCTGTGAAGAACGTGTAAAAGCTGTTTATGCTGCTTTTAATTTGAAATATTTTAGCGGAAGTGCCATTTTCGTTCTCTGAGGGGTCTGCGACACAGATGTGCGCATGCGCGTCCCAGTGACAGCGGCAGAGTTTTGTTCACAGCTGTGCGGCGGTGAGCTCTTTGGAGGTCACTTCATCAGCTTATCTCCCCATTGAATAGTCCGTTGCTCGAATTCTTGGAGGGGGGAAAATAATAACGTGCCACAAAAATCAAGGAACAAGTAAAACAATTTATGACAAAGGTAAGAATTAATTGTGCGAGATTGACTCCATCCCAGCTAACATTAGCTCGGTGTAGCTAGTGTGACATCGTCAGTAACTGTCGCTGCAAAAGTGTATTTTCAGGTAAGAGTCGTTGTTTATGTTTAATACATTATCTGAGTTTTAACTGCTTATACAGCGTTGAAAGAATCAAACAAAACAAAACAAAACAACGACCGCAAGACAAGCCATAAAGCAATTTTTTTTTCTGCTGAATGCTGTTTAATCACGGGCTCTTTTTTCTCATTAGATGGCCTGCATTCACTTATTAAAAATAGGTGAAGACTTTTTCAAATTCTGGAGGGGAAATCTCATCCAGTAGTTTGTCCCAATTTGATTTGATAACGAAACAGCTCCTGTATAACTTTGAGATTTAACCGTGTTACTGTCATGTTGGGAGCAGCATTACACGATATTAGAAAGAAAAACAAAATTGCCATTGAGACACATTTTAGAAGAATTGTTCTTTGTATTTAAAATATTTATTTACAGGAAATAGATGGAAATATTGATGAGACATGAATAGATCTACTGAAAATGATAATATGTACAGTGGTTGGAGTGATTGTGTCTAATTTTGGAATAAAAATTGGTAGTATAAAAAAACATGTTGGTCAACATAAAATACACTAAATGAGATGCTGAAGGTTTTCTCAGAGCACTCTGGCTTCCTCAAACAGTCCAAAAACAGATGCGGGGATAGATAATGAATAGATGGAGGCACTGTTAAACCACTGTATTTTCACAAAAAAAATACAATCTTCTCCAAATTGGCAACAATTGCAATGTGCTGCTTGATTTTCCCTGTTGAAGTGTGGGGTCCTGCACTGACTGACCAGCTCTTTCCTATGGTACATTAGTCATATCGAAGTGCCCTTGAGCAAGCAAAGTACACAGCCCCACAACTGCTTCCCAGGTTCTGCAGCTTCAAAATGCATCTCTTGTGTGTGCTTTATTACACAAAATAGTGTTCATAGTGTGCCTCCATGTACCTGCAGTTGAGTTAGTTACATTGGTTGTATTTATGTGTGTCAAAAAAAGCTTAACTGTTTTGTCAACGTTGTTCTTCTTAATTAAGCAAATAATTGTTAAAATGAATCAATAATGATCACTGGTAGTGGCCGTACCTTTAGTTGCTTGGTACCCAGTCTTGTGTAGAGAATTCAGTCTGATATAAGGCTAAAATTGTCCCCTGCATGGCCCTTATCTATTTGCTGATAAGTTCATTAGAAAATACTCAACAGCAGCTCTGATCTCACTGTTTCTGTAATTCTTTTATAATTCAACTAAATATTTATATATCCAGATAAAGGTACATACAACAAACAAAGAGAAATCTTGCTTCACTATTGATGTTACTGGGAACTGTGTGCTTTGCAGGGAACTGATAGGAGATGTGTGCCGCCGTGTATGTTCTGTCAACAGTAACGGGCTACGTGCTCACCTCTGCTCTGCTGCTAAAATGTCCCACTCTCCTGCACCGAAGGAAGCGAGAGGCTTTCCTCAGCAGACACATTTCCCATCGTGGAGGTAAGAGAGATCAGCATTTATTGCTATATGTCAAGTAAAAGGTTGTATAAATGAGAACTAGTTACTCTCAAAGCCAGACCTGTTCTGTGGTTCATTACTTTCCATTACCTGATATAAAAGTAACCACGTGCTATTCTAAAAGGACAAGAGTGTTATATCGAAATGAGTTTTCATCACATTGGACTTCCATCATCTCATCATTTGGGTTGTGCTTGTTCTGTATGCTGCAGTAGTTGTTACAGGAACACAATAAAGTGAAATAACAGGCCTGTGATGACGATATTGTAAAACTCACAACATATGTAGAAAGCATCCCTGTTTTTTTTTCCCTTCTCAGGTGTGAGCTCCGCAGTCATCCAGATGAAAGGAAAACACTTTCCTATGCTTAATGTTTGCTTTTCACATTTCAGGAGCAGGAGAAAACTTGGAAAACACCATGACAGCTTTCAAACAGTGAGTGGAAAACTGATTCTTAAATCTTTGCTTGACACAAGTGCGTGTTCACGTTTAAGTATTTGACCATGTGTTTTATTCGAGCTGTCGGCTTTGTCTTTTTACCTTCCAAAAAGCACATTGAAATCACTAACATATATCACGTTTTGGCACAGAGCCTGTGGAGGCCAGCGGTGTGAAAGACATAGAACGTTCTTAACGCGTACCACTCCAACAAACAAATGTCCAGAGCTTTTGCTTTTGTTTGATGTGTTTTAAAGTCAGAAAGCAACTTATTTTGTTTTCTCTTATTATGTATTACGTTTTATAAATAAATAGTCTAAGTGTATGCTCAGGTATGGTAGTAAGTACAGTATGTGCACTGTGTTCATGCAGCGCTGTGGATCTTGGCACAGACATGTTGGAATTGGACTGCCACCTGACCAAAGACGAACAGGTTGTGGTTTCACATGATTCCAATTTACAAAGAGTCTGTGGGATCAACACTGACATCTCCAACATGGCATATGCTGTAAGTCACTCTACACTCTATAATCATCATAAAGCTTTCATATATAACAGACAAATAACTGTTTATTTTCCAAGTACAAAGTATTTCATGAAGATTAACAACACAAAGTTGAAATCCAGAGAATTTTAACAATTCAAGTCCCTGTTACATGTAGTGTTTATGTGTTAAGTTGTGTACAGAAGGTAACAGGATTCATGGAACATGTCATGAGTGATCTCAATACCGGGTCACATGATTATGTCACATGGCTGTTACAAAAAGTTCAGCAGAAATTCTTTGTAAACCAAGGGATTAATTCTAACTCGGTGCAGATTTGTTCTTCATTCTGTTCTTCATAACTGTATGAAGGACCCAATTTACAAAAAAAAAGAATGACTTTGCTGGGAAGGTCAGAGATCATGATTTAATTCTGTGTTTACAACCCCAAATAAGTAAAAAGTAGGGATAATCAGCAAGCTGAAGTTTTCATTTAATTTTTATTTAATGGTATTTAATGGTTTAATGGTATTTAATGGGAACCTAACATATTTTTAATGTTTTGCAAACTATTTTTATTTTTTTCAAACATGCATACATTTTTGTATTTTCTGACCTGCAGCACATTCCAAAAATGTTGGGATAGTAAAGCTTATATGACTTTGTAATGTTACCATTCCCTCTCACAGCTCTTAGGATAGGAAGTGGTAGTGTTTCTGTCTATTTTGTTCCATTCCTCCTGCAGACAAACCTGAGCAGGTGGACTGCAGAAACCCCAGCCCTGCACTGTGCTGAATGAGATTTTAAACTGTCTTGACAAATGAATGGAGATTCCTTGTCTTGAAGGCAACATATGCTACCCTAAAATATCAGTGTGCTTTTCTGCATTGATGTAAATTACATTTAACAAGGGCTGATAGAACTCCAAACCGTCACAGATCATGGCACTTGTTGATGGTAAAATTGTTCATGGTACTTGTAGTTTTGTTGATTCACCCAGATTCAACCCTGATGCTGCCTGTGGGCAAGGTTGGCATAAGGCTTTTTTGCCCCATAAAGTATAAAGTGTCATTTAATTTGTCATTTCACAAAAGTTTCCCAAAGTAATCACTTGCTCATGCAATTATGACATCTATTTATGAATGATAGGTTTTTGGTGTTCAGCTTAATGCTTTCTCCCTCACCCTTTATGCATTGAGTTGACTCCAGATTCCTTAACCCATTTAATGATATTATGCACTGTGAAAATCCTTTCCAAACATTGGTTGAGTGTTTGAGCAGTTATTCTCAAATTCTGCTTCCAAAAACTTCAACAGTCATTGGATTTAATTTTCATTCCATTGCCGTCTCTCTTCAACTCTTCTCCCCAAAACCCTCCCACTGACTAGTTTGCGTTGCTCTGAATACATCACCTTGTTGTTGCTCTGATTGGTTGTGGTGCTAACCAACTGCATGTAGAGGCAGTTTGAGAAGCAACAGTTGGTCCTGCCTCCTTGGATGAGGAGGTCCTAATGCATCTGTGTGGATGTGGGTCTGATATGTCAGACTAGCACATTTGTTGACCAACGCTAAATGGGAATAAGCAGGTACAGATAATTGATGGATTTGTTGACTAACTACAAACTATGTGCCAATAATTGCTCCTAAAAGACTACCAAAAAATCATTACATTCACTTGTTAACATAATTATTTTTTCTCCTTCAGTATAACTTAAATGTAGGACTTAAATGTAAACACTGATTTCTATCAACAGACAAAAGATTAGATTAGATTCATACTGTTTTTAATAATTTATTTAAAAGCCAGGGTAAAGATTTTTTTCCCTCACTTTTCCATTTTTCATACAATCTCAACCTTTTATGATTTGTTTTTATTTTAAATATCTTAGGTTTCCATGGATATTTTTTTTTTAATTCTAGCAGTAGAGAGAAGCAAATAACTCACTGGCATAAATGTCACATATAACCTTGGCGGTATCTGCATGAACTTGACATTTTGGTATTTGATGTGTGAAATCTAAACTCGCTGCTGCTGCTGCTGTTGTTGCAGGAACTCCCTCAATACCTCTGCAAGCTGGGTGTAACTTTTCAGAGGGGTAAGCAGCACAGATCTATGGCTGGAGGTATCACTACACATAACTGATATCCTCAGCAGCATCTGTAGACGCACATTCATGACCAGTAGTTTTGTGCACTGGAAAACATGTATTGTACTTATACATATAGCTTTTGACACCAGCGGAAATGCACACAGACTGACACACTTCTGTAATATGATGTATAATCTGAATCTGTTCGTGCTTTTGACTCGTCCTTGTCTGTGCAGAGTGTTTCTGTGAGGGAGGAGAGGACAAACGCATCCCTCTCCTCAGAGATGTTTTTGATGCCTTCCCTAATACTCCCATCAACATTGACATCAAGGTCAACAATGACACACTCATTAAGAAGGTGTGTGTGTTTATGTACTCAAACCCCTCCACAAAACAAATCTAAGTCTTTCTTCGTCTGTTTCCTGATTTGCAAAGAGTTTTTGACTTCATTTATAATGTTTATGTTCTTAAAGGAAGACATTTTGTATAAAATATAAGTAAATAGGCACAGATGGCTTGTAATTGCAGTTCCTACTTTATGCGAAAACTGAAAGTTGTCAGACTCAAATTAACTGGCAACAAGGCAGGGAATCGTACTTGAAGACAGGTTTCATGTTTTTCTCTTCTAAATCTTTGCAGGTTTCTGAACTTGTCGTTAAGTATGACAGAGAGCATCTAACTGTCTGGGGCAACGCCAGCAACCAAATTGTAAAAAAGTGTTACAAAGAGGTAATTTCATTTAGTTTCCCTATGGCCTTATTGTTTTTTATTTTCATAACTGTATTTTATGTTAAAATAACACGTGGAACAGACATTTGAGCAATTCAAAACAAGCTGCCAGGAATTATTATAATATTTCTCTCATCTTAATTTGTAAGCTTTCCAGCATATGCAATGGATCTCTCTAATGAGCCGATAAGGAAATGATTACATTCTGTAAATAACTAGAGAATGAGCGTTGGGTCGTCATATGAATCTTTATGATCATGTCATCTTTCTTTTGAAAATACCATCATCAAATGTAAAAATAGAATAATGATCCCAAGTCCATTATGAAATAACAAACTCAAATCATCCATCATTAGACTGTAAACAATTTTATTAATGGGAACTGGTTCTAATTAGGTTATTTTGTTTGTGTGTTTTTGCAGAACTCTCATATTCCAGTGTTGTTCAGCCTTCCTAGAGTATTGCAGCTATTAGGCCTCTTCTACACAGGCCTCCTGCCCTTTGTTCCCCTCAAGGAGCAGTTCCTGGAGATCCCCATGCCATCCATTATAACAAAGTATGTGTATTCAAATATTACTAAAAAGCAAAAAAAAAAGCAATAATCATTAGTTCTCTGGGAACAGCCGGGAGTATGAGTCAGCACCTAGTGGTCAGTAGAAGAACTGCAACAAAA